>WFMF01000145.1:0-217294 GCA_011033025.1 Beroe forskalii
GAGCTTGTACGGATATACAAGACTACGATATATAGCATTTGAGACTGGAAATCATGGGCAGAACTTGACATGGATGAAACCCACGGGAGAAATAGGCGGTTATCAACGTCATCAACTCACTACATCGCTCTATGATAATGACGACATCTTAACACCGCCAATTTCTCGCGAGGGCCTGGATAAATTGTGTAGGCAGGCCGCGTGGTTCCAAGTAAAACGCAGGCCGTCAAGTAGACATGAACAGTCTGCACTCTGAACTTAGTGCTGCAGGACCAGCTTTATATTGCATCAAGAGGACGCTTATCTGTAGCGAGGAGGACTGCGCACAACAGATCGATAAATAATTCGCACTATAACCCTACATGGATGCATTTTATCGAGAGTATGTGACTATGTGAAATTGAAAAAGGTGCAAGGTGGTTGCATTAGCACTGTAATATTTGTGTTCGTTCAGTCACTGATAAACATCAAGAGGGCGTCTAATAATAAGCTTGAGTGCAATCATAGTTTAAAATCATTGAAAAATAAATCGGAGCTTTATATTTGTGAAGATATCTCTGCAAGCTTCAAAAAAGCTTCATATGCTTACCAAGAAGGTAAGTACTATACTGTTTTTGGGGTCGAAGTATATCAAATTTATCATTCATGGGTTAGTTTTCAGGACACAAAAAAACATCATCCAACAGGAATATTACGAATTTGGGAGGTTCCCATTTTCCGAGGGGGCCGCAGCACCCACGGCCCTCCTCTAGCTAAGGCCCGGTACGGAAATTAATAAAAGAAAAACATAAACTATCTAAAGAAAAATATGAAAATGATCTAAGACTAAATTTTATGAACAAAAATAAACAGCTGCAAAAACAAAGACTTAATTAATAAACGTAACAAAGCTGAAGGTAAACAAAGCAAAAATGAATGATCTGAAGTCCAAAAAAAGAACACATGTTTAAAAAGTAGAGAGAAGAAAGCATTAAATATAGGAAATAGGTATAAATTTGAGGTACTTAGCAGTAAAGAACAGTCAGAAAATCATTTAAGAAAAAAAGGAAAGACAAAAACTTCAAGAAAATTTCGTTAAATTATACGGCAGAGAATTTCAAAAATAGAAGGTTGGGGGACGGAAGTTGACGCCCGGAAGTTCGACAAGCTCCCCACCTTTTCTTACTCTTCGAAGGGCCCTTTTAATGTTATATCGGATAAAGTACTTGCATGCGCCCATTACTTAATGTCTGGTGGTCATGTCATCTTTGATGAAGTTTATTAATCTTTCAGTTATTTTTTCATTAGGCTCTTGAGTTGGCGATTTGAGAACGGTTAAAGACTAAGGTTTTCAGTACGAGTCGTCATGTGACCCGTCATGTGACCCGATCCTGCTGTCGAGCTTTAGAACTGTCGGACTTCAGTCTGTTGACACCCAGAAGTTCGACAAGTAGTGAGAGTGTCTAACTTCTGGGTTGTCGAACTTCCGGGTGTCGAACTTCCGTCCCTGACCCAAAATAGAAAAACATCGACGGGTTCTTAAAAAAAGTCGAGCTGTTTGGGAACGAGAATAATCAATAACCGAGAATGAGAAATGCATTAATCATAGCTGTTCTATACACAAAAACAATGGTACAAGAGATAATCAACGAAATTCACAGTAATCACAAGAACGTAGTTGGAAATAATTGCTTACAGCAGAAAGTTTAATATCGGGACATCGAGTTGTTAATTGATTTTGCCGAAATAACAATGCATTCTCAATCCACTGTGTAAACAAAACAAAACACTTACTTAAAGAACAAAAAGAACATTTTCCATGAATCAACCAATTCCCTTCATTGAATTTTCTAAAATCTTTTGAGTCACCAGAAAGCAGTCACACAGTATTACAATAGGTCGGTGTGCCCCGCAAGTCACTTCTAGTGTGTGATTGCTTTCTATTGACTAACAAGATTCCAGAAAATGGTTTGACAGGATTGCACAAGTGAGTCACAAGTAACGAAGGTAATGGCTTTATTTTCGATTAACGTAGTCTCTCAATAGAAATTATTTACTGAGGGTTACAGGGAAATGCTGTAATCTTGGGTACACGGCTTTTTCGACGTTATCGTGCGCGGCTCACTGCCTGTTATTAATTCTAACCGCCATTGAGCCGCGCACGAGTACGCCGCGGATGGAAAAGCCGCGCACGTAGAAGCTCACCGGAGTTCGATTTGTCACCTAAACAATATATCGCTCATGGAGACAAAGAAATCACTAAATTTGGTCAATAGCTTTCCATAACAAATTTTACGATAAAAATTAGAGTCCTCATATAAAGTAAAAACGGAAAATCGTTACGCAAGACGTGATGAACTCAGTAGGACAAGGGCATATGCTATCTTAACATTAGACACAATGGAAACTTCGGGTTGAAACCCTATAAACAGGGAGTTCTAATTAAAATGAATGGAATGCGTCAGCATTGATCATGGATCATTGGATCAAATAGTGGCGATATCATTTATTCTTTGCCTTCCATAATGTATATATTCAATATTCATGACTACTACCCTTATTACATGAAATTTGTCATAAATTTATCGTCATTAATCGCACAAATCGAAAAGGATTATCATTGGCGATTTTGTGAAAAACTGCTAACGGAGAGACTTCTTGGTGTGATATTTGTGTTGTTTCGGACTTGTTTCAGCTTTTTAATAGCTCTATAGCTAATTTCCTAATAGTAATACATTTTCACTCAGATTTTGGAAAACATTACATCTCGAATTGCATATTTTCTGGTTGAATAATCGCACAATCATACAAATCAGGTAACGCAATACAGCATATCAGTGAGACAAAATTTTGATATATATAATCAATACTAAGGTAATAAATTAGGGAGAAAAATCGAGATAAACTACAGTAACAAGCTCTGAACAGTGACCAAAATTATGATCAGAGAAATGAAAAATCAGGACAATGATCAAGTGGAGAATGATCGCTGATCAGTGATATAGTCGGGTGGATTCAAACACCCATCAATCAACAGTGGCTTAAGTTAACGTCAGGAATGTAAAAAGCTAATTGTGGATGCCAAGATTTTGCCATTTACAGGCGCATATTATAGGTCAAGGACGACCAATAGACATTCTCACTTCATAGGATTTAGCCACGTTTAACTGTGATCTTGACATGGCACTCAACTGCGTACCGTTCGAGCACAACACACAATATATACGTGGTAAATTGACCACTTTGGTGGTTTATATTATATCTTGAGAGAGATAAACCATGGGTATACGATATAGTTTTCAACAGTTACAGGGCGTTGGTGAGAGTCGAGTGTGAAGATGTTTCATATACGACTCAGTTTAAATATGCTGACGTTCTTTACTCACTAGCCAATACTGTTGCCTGGACTCAGATGAAAAAGTAAGTTTCATGATACATACCGAGTGCACATGCATCGATCAATGAAGGGATTGAAAGAGGTTAGAGGAGCGCATTTCGCAGAGCACGCATTTTTTTCATAGAAATCAGTAACCATGACCGCCTTTTTTGTGTTTCATATTCTAAAACCAAAAATGCCTTTCTGCTATTGCGTGGTTATTCATTTCAACATATTTTTCTCTTCATAAAACATATTGGGGGATATTATGACAACACGGCGGTCAAGATTCGTGCACCAACTGGATTTATTAGCAAATATTTCATGGTTATTACATTATTACCGTGCGTTTTTAATATTAACTGAGATTATGTTCAATGACAAGTTATGTAAGTGCTGAAGTTTGGTGAGAAAATTGATTCACTATTCAAATTTTCATCTTATTTAAAATCCATATGTTTTGCAAAGAGCAAATTCAACGAATTGAAGACCAATTTGGTCAAATTCTACGCGAAACCCAATGTATATCAGTGAACACAGCTGAAATACGATAAACGAGGAATGATATCAAAGTTTAATTTTGAAACCAAGTAACCAACATTATTTGAGGCCTGAGCTGGAGCTAAAGTAAAAGAATAATTCAATGTACTTTTAATTAAAATGCTTCCACTCACTGAAAGAAACATGAAATACAAGCAATTCTCACAACACAACAAGAAGGATATTTTCGAGACTGGATATTCCATTAAATTTTCAGAGTTTCAAAACCCGAAGATGGCGTCTGATTTGACTTAGAAAATCAATTGCTAGAAGACTTAAAGATTCGAATGGGAATATACTTAACAGCGTAAATCACAAGATTAATGAAGTATATTAACATTGTATATTATAAAGCCCGAACTTCATAAATTATGACTTGCAATATGTGAAGGTATGTATATAAAAGGGAGTTGCAACTTTCAAATAGCAATATATTCCAGTACAACGCTTAAAATTATATTGTGTACAGTTTACGTACGCATAACATTATATCTAATATTGTACAGCGACTTGTAGAGCTCAGTATAAGGTACAGGAAGTGTTTTAGTTTAATGACGTCTCTTGAACAGAACGCAGCATGAACAACACTAATATAATTATACGAAGCGTATAAAGTATCATGGAAACCTGCTTAGTACCGAAAACAAAGTAGCTATATATAAACCAAAACCGGGGATTTATTTTCGCAATATTGCAGAACGTATTATACAGTACGTTGTATATACATGGCAGGTACTCAAATAATTAATATCAACAATATAATTATAATTAATTCATCTCGTTTATGGGTATTAATGCTATGTAGGAATGTGACAGCTCTATGAAATAAGGAGAATATACGAGCGGTCTTCAAGTGTGCGAAATCAAAATTTGCTGAAAGGAATAAGAGCACTGTCTTCTGTCAAGCTTGCATGGTACTGCATAACGTAAAAATGGGAATTACCCTAGTATACGAGGAGGTATCTATAACTACTATTTCCAAAATTTGGCGACGATATGGGGCTCTTATTAATAATAAATCTTCAGAATTTCACACTCTAACTTAGAGTATGTAATGAATTTCTTCGGTGGTGCAAGAAAAGGGAGAATTTTTCGAAAAATCTCCAAATTTCGCACCATATAGATATCCGTCGCAAATTACCTAGAATTACCAATAATCTCAATTCAATTTATGAGTTTATTGAAAGTTTATAATTATCATCAAAAACTTATCGGGTTGCTATCGTTCTGTGGGAAAGTGATTATGTATTCAAAGACCCATTCAGTAAGGATTGTATAAGAGTATAAGTTCAGCCCATCACCTTCTTGGGCAATAAAATAGAAAAGAAAAAAAGGCTTCCAATGGCGAATGAAAAATCACAATCTTGAAATTAAAATTGTAGTTTGTGACTAAAGCGACTTTATATATAGTTTACCATTGTGCAATATTCTGAAGTTTTCCGTAATATTTTGTCGAATATAATTAAATGCACTTCTGTCATGGTCAATCTGAGAGCATTTTAACTGTTACTAAAAGCCATTATTTCAAGTAAAATAATGCGCCGACCGTTCTCAGAAAATCTAGAAAGAGTTTGTATGAGATTTCAAGAAAAGTGAATTTCAACAAAAATAGAATATATGATCTATCGTCTGCAGCATGAAAACATAATGAAAGCGCCATAAAATTTATATATTATTTATATTTTAATATCAGAATAAGAAAATTATAATTTCATTCTTCACTCACGAGATGTGCAATTTAATGTTTTATCGTTAAATAAAAATATAACGTTATCTAATTCAAATTTAAATTTATATAATAGTACAAAATACGATGATTATATAACACATTGAAACGATTTAACGAAAGCCAACGACATTATCATAGAGCACATACCATATAACGAAGAACCAGGTCACCTTTCAACTTATATATCGTTTTGACTTTGCCTTAGCATACACTCACATCGAACGACCAAACCTTGATACTAAAACTTTTTCCTAATTTCTGTTCTGTAGTTAGTTCATATTAACATTTTAATAGTTCGTAGATCATGTTAGAAATAAGAAAACTGAATATTTTATTTTAGGTGAAAATATCAATCATATTGCCGAACACAGTGCTGCACAGATGGACTCGATCAGCGGAATTCACAATATTTAAATAATATGTAACTCTATATACGCTACTTATTGATGAACTACTGACTACTTAAGTTATATAGTTAGTCTGTAAACATAATATATGCAATCAACTTTTAAATTCTCGCATAATCTTCTGAAGCTAGATTTATATTTATATGTACACTCAATAACATTCGTTATGGACTCATGGACAAGGATATATTGTAATATATTCTAACATATGGCGACAATTTGAATTTCAAGGACACAAAATACGAATAGCGGCAGTCTTGAATTGAAGCAGTTGCGATTAAACCGTCCAAATGGATTCTTTTTAAATTTTGGGCACCCGGATAAGGGTCCAATCTAGATTCTACCATACAGTCAGGGCCTTGCTATTTTGGCATTGCGGATTGAATTATGCGTGGCACTACGCGGTAGGCCTGGTTTATCTATCCATTAAATTATGATGGGGATGCCAGCAGATCGCCATAAATGGCATTCCTAACCGACATATTATTCCTACGACTTTCGTATCATTGCACAAAAACTGGTATTCCTACAGGATTCCTAAATACCGAGTACCAGAATACAGCTGTACACACCCAACAAAGCGTTCACACTGAACTTGGTTTAGTAATTGGAAGTGACACATGAAATCACCACCAGCAGGGCTGCCGAAAACGTGTTTGACAGGTACAAGACACACTATCTGCGAGGGGTATAAACATATATATCCCGACATTTTATATATCATATATACGGCAAAATAAATAAATATATATTTAAAAGCGCTCACTCAACTGAAAAATAATTCTTGTCGGAGGGGGATTCTTATATTTTGCTGTCAAAATAATACATATATAAATATATATATTGTAGTATATTCCATAATGCAGGAATTAAGCTGCCATGACTTCTCCCTCATTGACACAGTGCTAGGCAGGTCATTTGAACTGTAACTGGCGGCTGCCTCACTGCGGATTATCCCCGGTTAATTCCAGGACCACACCGTGTGTCCTATTGTGGAGCAGGTCCAGCAGAGGCTTATACGGGACAATGAGCAACGCAATATATTGGGCAAACACCACGTATACGGGTCAAGGACGGGCAATAGGCGGGTTAAATCGTGCGGTGGAGCCTGGGGAATTGAGGGGATTGTGCGCCTATTTTTCACGTACGCGCGCAGCAGCATATAAACCCGCAGAGAATTTAATATCAAGATCCTTAATTCTGCGCAGCATGGCATTGCATGTAATTGTGATTAGTCTTGTTCACTACTTCAAGATGGCTTTAATTCGTAAATTCACATGGGTATTTTAAAATACAAATATATATCCACGAACTCCAACTAATTCTAATCATATGTTTGTGCGCTTGGATAGGATGAGTCATCGCATGCGGAATATAGATTTGGCGATAAACGAGCGAATAACTGCGCCAGATTAGCCGCAATTTATATTCAGTGGTCAACTGGTCACGTTTATTGGTAGTAAATCTATGGAAATAGAGTTAGAATATATCTACTAGTTTCCACTTGAGTTTAAACAGAATGCCTTAAACTGGCCCTTTTTAAACCGGCCCTTAAGGACAAAAACGACTTAGGGATTTTTGAGCAAATATTTCTTGGTTTGGCAACTGCTTGAAAAATTTTTGTCTTAGGGGCCGATTAAAATCGTTCAAAAATGATAAGGTGGGGCCGAGTAAATTAAAGGCCAGTTAATTTAGGTCAGATGAAACTTTAAATACCTTAGGAGGTGTATTTATGTGGGATAAAATTTCGGTCTTTCAAATTTTGGTAAGTTTAAAATATGGGGATTTTTCAAGTCATTACTCTTGTTAACACATGATAATGACGTCATTTTGAAATTTCATGGTGGGTGAAAAAATGGGGATTTTTCTGAAACATCCCCAAATTACAACCTTTTTAAATAAACCTCCTAAGGTACTTGGCTCCAGTACAGTTAAATTCATTTGACAGCAATTGACTAAGTATAAGTTCGTTTTTTGCTATTTTTGAGCAAATATTTCTTGGTTTGGCAACTGCTTTCAAAAAATTTGTCCAAGGGGCCGCTTAAAATGGTTCGAAAATGATTCGATTTTTGTCCACAGGGCCGGTTAAAAAAGGTAACAGTAAAGAGACGTTCAGCGAAGAAAATAAAATAAAATTTCACCATCTTTAGTTCTATGTGAAAATGAAAGCAACAGTAAAAAACAAAAATGTAGGCATATAGTATCGCTTCACTGCTGCTGGTTGAAGATATTTTATGACAAGAAAACTAATGCAAAACGTAACATGCAGGATTGACTGCTGATCAATGATTTCAAATATACAGCATGGCAAAACTTATCAGAAGGTTGGATGAATTCCAGAAAAGGTGTTGGGAAAATATAAGCAAATGCAAGAACGCAGATTATATTATTCTAGATCACAACTTCACGAACCCGTCAAATTTCATGTTAACAAACAAGAGCATTACTAGACATTAGAGATCGGGCGCGACTAGACGCTCGAACATTAAAAAACGGCATCGCAAGCCCTTCGTCGTAAAACGAGCTCCAGCAACTGATATCATAGCACCATGCTTGATGGCTAACATAATACTACGTAATGATATATACTACTTAACACACGCGAAAAATAAGCGGTTTGAGTTCAGAGATTTGTCATTCTAAATCCTGATAATTACGTAGTTTCCCATCGTCTATTGTTAGGCAACGACCTATCTATTGTGGACACAGCATCGGCTCCCAAAGTAATGAACTACAGAGGTATCCCAAGATCTTTCGCTAATTAATCCTAACTTTCCCCGACTATATAATTGTAGATCACACTAATTGATGATTTAATCAAAGCTGCATTAACAGTATATATATATATATATAACTTAGTGTAGGAAGATAAGGCTATGGTAGGTACATATAATACGGTTGGGCTTCATAACTTTCTAATTGGAAATTTATTCAGTAACTAACATCTTGAGTAACAGTCTCTGAACCAAGAATACAAATTAAAAGTGATCCTCTGCGTAAAATAACAAGAGTCATATACGGAGATATTTTTCAAAATCAGCAAACATCGAATACGCATTATGAACTTGTGATTTCCACGAGTCTTGACCCAATTTACCCAGAAAGTATTGGAGATGGAATTCTTGATAAGATACCTGTAATCATGAAACTAACAATACTGAAACATGCCTCTTAAATTTGCTATCTATGAATAAAAGTACAACAAATCTTATCAGTAAAATGCTTACAGTGAGCCGTTCTGTGCGATGCTCATTTCTTGATGTATACCACGCAGCTTGTAAGGGACCCTACCCCAACAGAGTATCGACTCTAATATAACCCACCCCTCTACAAATGAATAATTGCAGCCCTTATTAACAGTCGCGCAATACCTCCCACCAGGGTGCTATACCTGTTTGACATCATCAGCAGCTTCAAGTTATATACGGGGTTAGAGGAACTGTTTGCATATATATGTACATGCTGATATTTCCACTTACGTTTTCCAACCCAATATTATCTGAGTATCTAAATAGACATCAGGCAGTGGTAGACAACAGCCAGAAATAACTAGACAATACCGACAAAATGAAACGTAGGATGGAAGAAAATCCAATATATATCATATAAAACGTATATAAACCTCGCGTATATAATAATATACGTGAAGGTTCGTACTGTACTTCTGAATTATCATAACCATAAGTGGTTAATATATATAACAATCTCTAACCCGGGCAGCCACGTTACGTTATATTAATAAATAAAAGCTGTGCGCCCCATAGGTAAACCATAGCACAACACCCCGTCATCAACGCTCCATTTTAAACCCTGATCATGACGTCAGATACCCCGTCTAACAGACTATTCTACGGTGCGCGCAACCTATAATATATAGATTATAAACCACCGTTATATGCAGATAAATTACACAATATATGATAAGCGAGTATGGTAATATAAAGACAATATATAAGCAGCTCACCAGCTATCTGGATAATACAGATAGGGCGGGTGATTACTGATTAGGAAGCGATAGAGGAGTTCTGGTTCTCCTAAAGGGCTGAACGCAAAAAAAGGCGGTGTAAGGTCATTAACTTACTACATTTCGCTTTGATAATGACGCCATCTTAACCGTCTATTTCTCGTGCGGATGTCTTTCAGTAGTGGTTCTCCTGAAAGAGTGCTGCACGCGCGCAGCCCATGGAAATATATATAGGCGAGATGGAGAGGCGTCATCGACTCAGTGCTGTAACACATGATAGTGATATATCGGGATGCTATCGATCAATGATATTTAAACGCGAATGGTACTGATCCTACCTAAATATATTCGAAATCCTGGATAATTATGTATCTAAATTTGCATATGATCTAAAGGATCGCTTCAGGAAGATAGACCGTTATATCTTCATATATTTCTATGGAAATTATGTTTGAACTCATATATAATATTTAAAAGTGACGTTTAAACTCAACGAATATATATTATTTAAATATGCCGAGGAGTTTTCTTGAATATAAAAACCAAATCCAATAGCAACCACGAAACAGGCGCAGCCAGTATCATTCTCCGCTAGGAAACGCTAAAAGTCCTACTACTGAGAGATCTAGTGATTGTCAGAACGCTGATTTTCATCTTTTTCAGGTCCGTGACTGAACGAAAAGTTCGCGAAAAGAAGAAAAAAAAGCGAAAGTTACTGCAGCCAATATAACGTTAAATGGGATATATTATATTGTGAAAGGTTAAATCGTGTCGTTAGCCGTCAATTAACCAATTTCCCCGGTATACAGATGCTGTATTACAGCAGAAGCACGTGTGCCAATGAGTATTAGAATCTATAATATATCCCTTTTTTGAAATGCTCCGTGACAGTCTTTAGAACAAATTATGAACAAATGCAGAGCAGATATCTAGCATAGGAAAGCCTTGCACTGAATAATTGAGCAGTGCATCAGTTAACCACTTAAACCATAATAATGACGTCACTCTCAACCAACAGAATATCCTCGGGCGTGACCTGAATAAAATGGGAGGGTCGTGTAACAAGTCACAGGCTCAAATGATTACTGTTTTTCCTTAGGATGAGTCAGGGATGTAGTATATTAGGCAAAAAACGGTCTCGGTAGCTATATATTGTGGGAGAGTAACGTCCAAGAAAAACTAGGAGGATAATAAGGGTAGCTATTGGGAAAGTAATACGTTCTGGAGAAACTTGAAGGATAATTATAGGAGTTCAAGCCCCTTCTGATGCACCACTCCCTCATATTCACAGTAAGCACTATGCTTGGGTATTTGGCTGCTTATCTAAGTTTCTAAATGTGCATTCTTAATTCAAATTATACATACTACAAATAATGTGATAAATCAAATGATGAAAATTCAAGATCTCCTCCTATGCGTCCACCTTGGTTTCTGTTTTTTACATAAAACATTACCAAGGATTGCATCGCTCAGATATCCCTTCGCCAATGCTAATTATCATGCGATAAATGATTGTTACTAATTTTTAGAAAAAGGCTCAAGCACCCAGAAGAAGGGTGCTTATTTAAGCGGTATCCGTGGAAGAATTTCATTTTTAAATCTTAAATCTTATCTTTTAATCTTTTTCATTGTAATTCTTGCTGACATAGAATGACAATCAGAAAACCTATGAGCTTTTAGAAAGAAGTGAAATCTTAACTGGAGATTGAGTACGACTTAAAAATCATGACGCAAATCATATAATGTTTACAGCAGAAAATATCATAAAACGAACATACTAAACATACTAAACTATCTTCATTAAAGTTGACACAAATACTCAAAACGTGAAAGAACTTCACATCAATAGTACGATGCATAAGTATTGCGCGAACAATAAATCCTATATTGGTCACATTATCTGAAAGCAGCTCCATACCCAGTACATTGTGTGCAAGCCACGACAAATTGACCATTTGCGAACGAAACGCGGCGGACACCACACCACGGCTACATAAAACCATCATTACAGAAGACCGTAATATACGGTACTCTGATAGGAGGCTGGACCATCCACTGTAACCGCACATTAACTCTGGGAAACGAGAGACAGGCTGCAGCCTGGTCGGGGTAAATAGCAGGTTACACCCTCAACGCCCCATGATAACTCCTGATAATGACGTCACAGCTAACGGGCTATTGTTCGAGCTCCGTGCGTATACTCCCGGGCTACTCCAGAAACAAAGGTAGACAGAACTCGGTAAAACGATTGCTAACAGAGCATGACTACTTCAAAGCAAACACTGCAGTAGCAGCGCGGGTTCATGTATTTTCCTGGACGCGCGCCAAAAGTAGACGCTGAGAAATGAAGTCATCATCAGGACTTAAAAAGGAGAATTGTTGACATCCGGTTCCGTCGACTTCTCGCGCGCACTGTACTGGGATCGTTGTTCCTATATAGTACTTTACGTCGAGTAGCTATAAAGTTAAAGCTCACCAGATAGATAAAGCCTGGAATTGGCTATTCATTTACCAGATCGGGATGCCGTAGAGAGCTGGGATTTTGGGAAATATAAAATATATAATATTATATACAGCTGGTCGGTATAATATATTTTATATTTCTATTGATATAGCCCAATCAGCGCTTTTTCAGTTACAGTACTTACGTTGATGTTTATTATATATGTGTTTACATACATTCATATATTATAGTCTTCAGGTATAAATTAGCACAAACCAATTAAACCACACGAACTATAAAAATTAGGCAGTTCCACGCAGGTCAACGGATACTTTAGTCTATGAAAACGACGTAATTTCATCCCGCAATATATTACTAACGAGTCCTATATATATATATTTATTGTACTCACCGCTCAGTCAGAGTCACACTGTAATGATGATTCAGTAAAAGTGCACTTTACTAGAGGGGTGGAAGAAAAGAGAAAAGAAGGAGAAAGAGAAGGGAAAGGGAGTATAAAGTGCCGGGGATGAGAGATAGACATGTCAACGACAACAATTTACTATTGTAAAGCATGATGATGACGGCAATGTCAACTGTGTATGATATAAGAGGAAGACATGCAGTTAGAGTCAGGTAAAGAAGCGCATGATGCCTAGAACCGGCAGTAGCAGTAATTGTGGATGATAGTGGTACAAATGGAGTAGTAATGGAAGTAGATAGTAAAACACAATATGGTACGTACTCAGAGAGTAGTCAGTCAGGAGTGACGGTAGGATCATGGGTTAAAGCGTTCAGTTCATGTAAATTGTCAATAGCTGCTGTCACTCTCACTGTTTGTTAGTAAACGTTGTGTGGTGGAACGTAGGGACATCAGGGCGTACGGCTTTTTACCTCATACGGCGCTTGATCTCTCAGTCATGATCCTATTTATCTTTCAGCGTACCTAACGCCCAAACTCAAACCCAAAGCCTAACCTTTTTGTGAAAAGATGAAATGTCAAGCGGTCAAAAGTCACAACGATAAAGATAACCATTTAACTATACCCGTAAATAAGTGGAAGTAATTGGAAGCGGGCGTGGGAGTGGTTATTGACAATTTGGGAGATAAACAGGCCTTACGATCAGAGATAATGATATTTTGATCTATAAGCTGAAAATCATAGACAACTCATAGACGATGTCTATGGTTATCATACAAACTTAGTATTGACATACAAACTTCAAAACGGTTCAAAAGGTTTTAAAGCACTTTTACTAATCAAGTCATGATTCACTGATTTAACGCTTCATCACCGAATATTTTTTTGCAATAAACTCAGAATATTCTTTTGCAATAAATAACAGGCAACAGAGTTTAAGATTTGCAAATATGGTACTGTAATGGAAAATAAGACATTATGGCATGATATAACAAACGATGGCACGAAAAAAAGTTCCAGAGAAAAATATGTAAAATCGGAAATCCTAAGGAACGTAGCATGTTTAAAACCTCGAAGACACAGAATGTACGACACATCAACCTGATTAAAGATGTATATCTCTGGGTCGGAAAAGCCGCGTCAAATGTCACTAGAACATTAACAACTCCTGACACTACTATATATTCCACATACAGAATACATGATGAGCTGTAGAAGGAACACACACTCACTCACCTATACATACATGCATACACTATAAACACCTCTGTGCAGCAGAGGTAAAGGTCATTACCGAGGGGGGCCAAGAAGATGGGTTGCTTTACGCGCGCGCGCGCCGTCTTCTATTCAGTACCATGATCACGACACACATACATACATACATACACTCATTGTGCACCACCGCCATTCCCTCTCACATTGACATGATCCAGGCTGCCATTATAATATATAAATATCAGGCTATTATTGGAATATAGACTTGCTTACGGAGCCCGGCCCATGCAATATATGGGTATGTGTGTGGCTACATTAACAATCTCTGGAGCGTACGATCATTCTCCATATGTAATGATTATAAATGCTGCTCTCTCCTTTCTTCCCTTTACTTCCATTCCACTCTGGAGTTATTCGTGACTCTCTTTCTAACTCTTGTCTTGACTGTACACTTACGAATCTCCTTCTCAAAAAACTCTCTTTCTTGCTCTCTTTCCTTTCGTACTCTCCTTCTCACTCTCTTTCTTGCTCCCCTTCTCACTCTCTTTCTCACTCTCACTTTTCCCTCCTTTTCTCCTTACTCAGTAACACTCCTTCTCCTAGTTTTGCATCTCTCACTCTTCTTCTTTCAACTCTCCCTCTTCAGCATGTTTTATGTATGAAGTGAGCAATGGGCATTATAATGAGTATTTGGTGCAGTTTAGTGGCCATTCTGTGAACAAAGACAACACCTCCATTTTCCCTTAAATATACCACCATTGTCTTTTTATTTCAATGTTCAGGTACAATATGACGTGACGCTGACATATGTAAGGTACTGTAGATTTCACTGTTGAAGCTGCTTTATACTCATATAGATGCCATTATTGAAGCTTCCTACGATTCAAATTACTCAAGAATATCACAAAACGCGAACAAAAACTTATCCTCGGGCCAATTAGAGAAATTCTCACTATGTTGGGCATGGGATGTTACGGTAAAACATGCCCACAGTTCTTTCCCAAACGAACCGCCCGAAATAAAATCCCGCAGCAAAAATACTGATAAAAAATTTAAACACTTAGATATAAAGCCACAGTTGTTTCCTAGATATAATGAACCGCCCGAAATAAAGATCCCGCAACATAGATACTTATAAGGAACCTAACACTAAGCTAGATAATAAAACTAGATAGACTGTCATTAAATGATAAAACCCGCATGTAGATGAGAAAAACCCGCATTCAGATAAGAAAAATTACAACCAAGAAATAAAACCCCCAAATAAGAGAAACTGCAACCTCGACAATAAAAAACACGCCCCAGATCACAAAACTGCGAGCAAGACAATAAAAACCGCTTGAAATCAAAAACTTGATTAAAACGACGTTCAACAGATAAGAAACTCTGCGAGCAGCAGCAGCTCAAAACTTGAGAAATTTAAGTTCACGGTAGAGCAGCTGGCGAACAATCGAACTTGACAAACTCATATTCTTCTTCCTCATATTCTTCCTCATATTCTACTTGGATTATAAATGATCTGTTTGCGTGAGCATATTATATCCGAATATTTATCATGATATTTCATAGTCCCGGGTCTCGGCAAATTGGTGGCCGGGTGACACGAAGGAGCCAAAAAATAATTGACCTGCACAGCTCAAACAGAGGCAGGTATCCAGAGTTCAAGAAATGAGAATCGATCTGAAATTTCCACGACGCGCGATGTACATCCGTGGGTTATATACTGCAAAATCAGTATCACCGATCACGTACGTACAAGTCGCGGTCGTGTAGAAATTACAGGAGGAATTTTCAGAATCACGACACCTGCGCTAGAAAAAGCCACCCCTGACAGACGGATAGTCATCGAAATTGTGGAAACTTTGGAGTTTGGTGCCGTTTCGTCTTGCGACTTACTGATTTCTGACGTACTGTTTTGACTGATAAGTAACCCCAATCATATAGCAGGAGAAACCGTATATTGGGGTATTCAGAGTGTTGACAAACAGGCATGCAAAATATGATGAGTGACGGGGGTGCTGAACGTATCCCGACAACACCTTGAAATTTGATGAATTTGACATGAACAATGAGCACACACATAAAGTACTCCTACAACAGCCCTAAAATATCTGATGTGTCTGAGAGAGAGTAATAGTATATGGTGAGGAACCACAGAGCAAATCACAAATAAGTACTATATTGGGATACTAATATTCTGATACCCCGCGAACGCTGATGAAGTTCATATATAGGGGGACTGCAATGGTGATTCGTAGAGATATATGCAAGGCAGTGCTACACATGAATACATGGTTCACACTCACCCCACAGTCACGGCAAAGTGACGTCATTATCAGAGTTTAGAATAGTGAGTTTGTGACGTATCACACACACCACATAATAAGATATATCAAGAGAAGCACGCGCGCGCCAGCACGTGCCGACATCCCGACAGAGACAGCCGTACAGTCGTTCATCATGCAGCAATTTAATGAAATACTTGCAAATATATAACAGTGTCAATTCCAAATTATCAGGGCTGGGTTCCATTTGAATTATACACAATATGTTATGTCAAGGGGATGGCGAAATTGGAGAGGGAAAGTAAAAAAGTGGTATTTTTTGTTCCTTGGTTGGGCCATATTTAACCGGCCGTTATCAACAAGAACGATTTAGAAATTTTCATCCAAAGGGTCGGTTAAAAAGGCCGATAAGAGTAATTTCGGTTGAATAAAAAGCCAATTAATTACGTTCACTTAATTACGTTACTGCGTGGCTTATAAATATTTGCTTAAATTAAGTGTCATTATTAGAAGTAGGCTGCAATCTGTAAACCATACTGTAGATAAAAATAGGTGGATAGCGTATACTACTACTAGACAACTCCTGAATAGTAGTAGTAATACTACCCGTCGTTGAGAATTTTCATTACATCATACTTCAACTTGAATGGTGTACCATTTGCTTTACCGGTCGCTGCTTCAGTAATCCAAATGATGAACCGTTCATGAAACTATTATTGCAATGGTTTAATCCATCAGTAGTCTGGCTAGTCTAAAAATATACCAATTTCATGAAGAAATAACGTACAATATCGGAGAAACAATTGCGAAAAGAGGCATCTCCAGCAACAAATTTCACCAAGCGAGGCTACATTTATGCTACAGTTATGACCAATACGTACAGCTGAGCTTTTATGATAACATAACAACCAAGCTGAATAATGATGACAATACGTATATCACTGTAAACGAGTCACAAACCCCGGCAATACGATTCAAATGATTCACAAACATTTGAATACAGTCCTGTATCATATTATATATGGGGAGTGTTGCAAATATTATACCTAATAATTCAAAGATAAATACAGGTATTTACTATCAATTATATCAGTATATATTTCGTTAGAATGTCACGTGTTCAATACATTATCGTATGGAGGAATAGGGGACAATATCATTTAGAATCGGAGTTTAGTGGTGGATCCAACCGGTGCTTGTAACAGTGTTGCTTTACAGGGTCGCGCGCGGAGGATGGTTGCTCTAGAATGATGGCATTATCATGGTTTATGATGGCAAAATGTTGACATCAAATGGCGTATCATTGGTACGTTACTCGTAGATAGGTTGGGCTAAAATATTTCTTAAGAGTTAGAGTCCTGCTTAAGAGTGCGACGTAAAACCTATCTCAGAGATCTATACGATCAAATTCTAAGTATTTTCACGGTATTTCATGTATTTTTATGATTTTTAGTACGGTAGTATTGCCGATGGAATAAATTAATCCACCCATGAATTCAGCCATTCGCAGCACCAAATCCATTTCTCAAGAAACAACATGAGCTGGCTAAAATTTATTTTGTATAGTGCTAGTAGAATCCCATCTCAATCACAATGAGTCAGTGACAAGTATATTGACTATATCCGAGCACTATGATGGGAGACTATAGACGCACATACTCAGGAATCAGGATACGGGTCGCCGATCGATCGATCATCAAGAACCTACCGCCCTGAAGTCCTAAACCACCCGGTGATATATAAAGATAAAAATTCTCTCGACTCACCCGTTTAACGGAGACTCTTCGTTGCTGAGACTTGAGATCAGCTGGTAACGGCTCCACAGATCCTGAGAAGTGTAGGAGCGGTACTCGCTCTCCACCACCGTCATCTCCCGCGCCAAACTGTCACTCCGGATCAGCGGCGCCACGAAGAACTGCGCCATCACGTCGCACATGTGCCGCGCGTTGCGCGTCATCGTCGCGATGTAGTTCGTTACCTCCCGGTTCGTGTACGCCGTGACTTTGCCGCCCGCCGCGGCTGCCGCGACATCCGCGTAGTTCTCAACAGGGAACTTCTCCGTGCCCATGAAGAGCAGGTGTTCAAGGAGGTGGGCGGAGCCGGACGGGTAGTCAGCGTCCGGCGTGGAGTCAGCGAAGTGTCCCACACCGACGTTCACGGCGAGGGATGAGAGCGGCGTCCGGAGGTCCGACACCAGGAGAATCCGGAGGGAGTTATTGAGGGTGAGAGCCCGGTATTCCCTGGTATCGTGCTCTGACTTAGTGACAAGAGAGGAGGAGGAGGGATGGAGGGAGGAGTTGTCCTTGTCAGTGAAAAGTACCAGGATGGTGATGAGAGATACGAGCACTAGCACGATAACCAGGATAAGGAGGATGAGACGGAGTCTGGCTGTCCGGCTCCCGGGGGTCGTTAGCGAGAAGTAGGAGGAGGATTTCGTCATGATGATAGTGGGGGTAGTGTCTGAGATTCCGCTGCTGATGTACCAGGGATATAGTCATAGATATCTCACAGTACCATCTATTTATCTGGAGGGTGTAAGTGAGCAGGTTGAACCATACACAAACATATATCATGGCAAAGATCTATATTTCTGCCAATGATTGAAACTAAGATCGAACAAAAAATTCTGAAACAATGCAAGTACAATACATATAGAAAGTATACAGGGCCGTAATTCTTAATTTCGAGTTGGGGGGGCTGGGCGAGCGAAGCGAGCCCAGGGAATGGGTCCAGGGGCGGAGCCCTAACTTAGTCTGGGGGCGCAGCCTCAGCGGGGTCCAGGGGCAGAGCCCCTGGTTTCAATGTCTGAGAATGAATTTTGGGCTACAGAAATGGGTAAGAATCGTGAAAATTATGAGTCGTATACAATGGTACTTGAGCAATTTTTCATGTTAAAAACCGTGTGCAGACATATTGTGCCTCAAAATCACCCTTACCCAACTGATGACCCATTGTTAGCCCAGAGCACTTGTTTTAAGGCGTTAAATTATTATGAACATCATTGAATCTTTTGACTTCCCAAGATATCCCTGAGGCTGAAGGAGTCCTTGATCATTTAGAACGAGCTCCAGATGGTGGACAGAGTGTCTCCTAACCATTGGGCGAAACGGTCTGCCCAAAGTACACAAGCAAGGCACCCCACTCCGCCCCATCATTAGCATGGCGGGTGCATTCAACCACCGTTTCGCCCAATGGTTAGAAGACACTCTATCCTCCATGCGGAGCTAGCCCTCAATCATTGAATCTTTTAATTCATTCGAGTTTGTCACTTGCATAAATCTATGAGCATGTTATGAGCATGATATGAGCACGATATTAAACGTTATTCCTTTCCTTTTTATTATTATTTTGCCTTCTTACTATGGAGACATGGATTCATTACAGCACTTCTGTACTGTGGTTTGTAGATAAAAAATACCATGATGAACCTACAAACTAGCATACATGAAGAGTTGATATGATGGTGAAACCTTCACAATTGCGAATGATGCATCAATATCATTCCCCATTCAATGAGTAAACTGTAAAGATCAGTAAAGTTGGAAATTTTAATAGGGAGTTAAATTTTTTTTGAGTCAGTTCAAAAATCTTGGGGGGGCTTCAGCCCCCCTAGCCCCCCCGGGAATTACGGCCCTGAAAGTATAAAAAGGGGGGTACTTATGCCTAGAAAGGAGTATTCCAGCACAATTACAAGACATAATATTATATATGTCGCATAATATAACCGATATACGATATGTTTTTGTTCGTACATTACGGTGTCTCGACTAGGTCCTAACTTTCATATATTGTGGGGGACCATGGTTCCCCTTCATTATTATAACGGAACCATCCTGCAGGGCTTCCCTCACCAGTACATACAGACGTTGATATGGTGATAAATTGCAACAAATTTACCGCTTGAAAGAACAAAGGAGCGAAGGCTCAGGCTAATCAGTAATCTGTTTTTAGAAATATTATTATTTATTGTCTGCAAAGTTTAACATGGAAATAACAGCAATCAGTCCTTGCTCCTGCCGGAAAGGTTCATTGCAAAAAAGCCGTCGGTATATTGCTGAATTGTATACAGCTCGCATGAACTCGGTGCAGAAGAAGAAGATAGGAATTCCTTGCAATTATAGGTCAGACGGTCTCTTCAATTTATACGAGTCACGACAGAAACAGTGGTATGAATTGCAACTCAGACTTTGGAGTGCGAAATGCAGCGTTTCGCTGTTGCGAAACTTCATAAGATAAGACAGCATTTGGTACTGTGGGAAGGAGTGTGGCGATGCAGGACTTTAATGTTTGGACCTCATGCTAATTTCTAACGGTGGGTAACTCAGCAAGGTATAGCCAGTAGGTATTCGGTCATTTGGCCTAACTGGACATTTGGCCTAACACTGGTTAGGGTCAGGGGAGAGAGATAAATTCAAAATTTTATGAGTTTTAGGAGTTAGGCCAAATGTCCAGTTAGGCCAGATGACCTAGAACCTAGCCAGTAAGGGTCTGGACTCTGGATTGTAACTGGTCAACACTGGATCAGTGGATCTGAACTCGTGAAACCAATAACGGTTGGAACCTAGCTGACCATGCCTGGATCTCAAATAGGTCCAGCTTATATCAGTATCTGAGCAGATAACGCCTGCAGCCTTACAGTTCAAATCTTAAACTGCGGGAAAATAGTGCTCATCATTATCTGCTCAACCCTTCATATTTCTCAAACCGACATTTGAATAGTTTTCGAAAGAGTACATTACATCGCCCAGTACCCATCACTAAAACAACGTAGGCATAAACACAGCACGTACGGGAATTTTAAAAATCAAAGATATCTGCAGCTGGAATGTCAACAACGAAAGCAGTTAAACAATAAAATCCATATGATAATTATGTCATCTTAATCGTGGTCTGATCTGCTCAATCCCCTTATATCAACACTTATAAGTTATAGGCCTCGGACAGATAGACGTGTTAAACTCCACCGGGATTGTCACGTGAACAAATTTTCTGGTTGCTCAACTACAAAAGTATGACCCAAGTCAAAGCTTGGGTCAAATTTCGAATTCGAGGAGTTTAGCATGAATTTATTGACAACATTTCAAAGAGCGACACAAGCAAAATCAATCGCCGGATCATGGAAACGTATTTCTCCGGTAATGAAAACACTTTTGCTGAAGGTATTGTTATACTTTTGGAAAATTTAATGGGTTCGCGTCCTGTAATGTACAGTCCTACCATTTAAAAAGTTCCTGGGTAACTTTTCTAAATGGTTCGCGGAAGTTCGCATGGTATTTATAAAATTGCAAAGATTGAAGTGAGGGTAGTTGTGCTGTTAAATGGTATTGGCTAATTTGAAGCTTTTAAAAAGGTATGTTGCACAAAAAGACAGTCCATGGCAGAGTTTTAGAACCACATTCGACCAAAAATTATTCTCATGGAGGCTATAATTTCATTTGCAAAATAACGTTTTAAAATACTTTTGAACCGGTAACACAAATGTTTCCTGATATAATCGGTGCGCTTGGTATAGCATCAAGAGGCAACAAAGATATCCACAAAATCAAACCATAGATAGACAGATGGATAGTCTACGAAGGCTAACTAAAGCCCCGGTAGTGCCCCCAACACAGGATAGGCGGGCGTATACACTCGTCAATAAATCTTGATCGGCATATTTCTACCAAACGTTATCAACATCAAACAAAAATTTACAAATAATCAGGGACTTCTGAATCTTTTATACTCGTTTGAATTTGGATGAGTTGATGAAGTGATAACAATCTTTTGATGATTGATTTATGAACACAGAGTTAACGGAATATCAAACCCTTGCCACTAGTATTATTGGAGTTCAACTGTCGCCGGGGAGCAATTTCAGACCCGAAATCGGTTTCAGGAAGGTCTGCTGAAAAGACAATAATTTTCCATGAATTTTCCTAACACGTACGCGGAGGAATTTTCAAAAGAAAGTGCGAAGATTTCAGTCACAAATTTGGGGAATATCATGTTTGATAACGCTCAAAGAGCACGTTGTGCCAAAAATCAAAGTTATGAATCATTTGGATTTATATAATTAGTCAACCCGGCTGGGGCTGGGCACTTATATAAGTTATAACAGTTCCGTTATTCCATAGCACCTTCAGAATTGAATATCAAAAGTTAATCAATTTTTAGCCGATTTTTGGTCTTATTCCAAGGGAATTTCAAAGGAAGGAAATGGTTTACACCACTTACAATCCTTATATTCTTAAAGCAACACAATAAAATACACAATGAATGAAAACATGACTGCTCAGTGCACGTACGTAAAAGTCATGAATGTCAATGACTGATAATATGCATGAAGGTTATTAATCAGATGATAAAACAATTGAACTTCACAAGCTCTACCAGCATCATCAGCTGTAGCTGATATAAGGTGGTAGTCTTGGTAAGGGGTGAGTTAACCACAGCAACGCCGGCTCAAAAGGCAGGTTTCACATACTGGACACATCACACAGAGGATTTGTTTATGGGAGTGATATGTGCGAGAGTGACGTCATTATCATGAATATGGATGGTTCATCGATGACATCACACCGCCTGTTTTCCCCGAGCAAGGGGGGCGATTAATAATTATAAGACGGCTGACAGAGCTCACGTACACAGAATAAATGTTGCAAGGTCCCGATCACAAACTCATAACATATACGTTGTCTGCTGTCTGTGAAAGCGTGCTTATATCACACATTTGTACCGCACAATCAGTTTGTTTATTATAATATGTGAATGTAATGAATGTTTTGGCGTATATATGCATGTTTTGGGCGTGATTAATAGTGAACATTAGTACGTCAAATACCGATTTAATTCATCAATATATCGTCTGTGATATATTGATTATTGAAGCATATGAAACGAACAGCAAAACTCAGCAGTGACCACTGTTGCAGAATCGCAGAGGGGAGGAATACGAGCGTATTAAGAGTGAAATATTTGCTACTAAAGCTCGAAATTCTGCTACTCTTGTCTGCTTATTGCAGAGCTTACGAAGTATGATTCGAGGCAATTCTTCGTTAAACTTTTTAAAATTAAGCAGTTTTCACAACTTCACTTGTATAAACAACCATCTCAGCAGCATTTCATAACACCGGACCCAAAGTGCGACAACAGTGAATTTTGATTTTTGACAACACAAACAATCTCTAACTTTTGGCAATTCTACACAAACAATCTCTTACTTCTGGAAAGGATGTTCAGGGCTGGAGAGGGTCCTCATCATACAAACAATCTATACAAACAACTCTTACTTTTGGAAAGGATGTTCAGGGCTGGAGAGGGTCCTCATCAGAGCGTATATCTTCCACTCATCGTCTCCCATTTCCCTCTTCCACTCACTCTCTACAGCTTTCATTTCCCTGCAGGCGATGGACTCATCAGTTTTTTTGTTTTTATTTTCCAATTTTGATGCCATCAAAATAAAATAAAAACCAAAAAATGATAATTTTACTGTAACAGTTGTAACAGTTTCGTTTTCTAATATAGCCAAAACTCCAAAAATCAAACTTTTTCGACAAGTAAAAATTGGATTGCAGACACTCGAAAATTAAACTTTTTGACAAGTTGAAACCCCACTTAACCGCCCTGAAAAGTTATAGCCAACTGGGAAGTTATAATGCATACCAGATCCTGACCTAGTTATGGAGCTCTTGCTGAGCAGGGGATGGATAAAGAACTGCGCGAAGACATCCATGGTTTTCCTGAACTTCACCCTGGTCTTGAAATAATAATCCGTCACTTCGTCCGAGGTGTAAGCGTTAGTATACCCATCCCCTTCAGTAGAGACCAGCCGCTCGAAGTAGTTCTCCGTGGGGTACTTGGTGGAGCCCATGAAGAGCATGTGCTCGAGGAAGTGTGCTAGACCGCCCAGGTCGGTGGGTTCTGCAAAGCTGCCAGCCGCCACAGCTACACCGCACGCTGGGAGAGCAATGTTTATGGAATTTAAAAACTAAATGACTTGACCTAGAGTTTTGGGACAATTGCTGTTTGGTTTTGAATTCGAATTTCGGAGGGATGGTGAAAAAACGATGTGAGGATTGTGATGAAATTATGATAATTTAAAATTCATTCTAAGTGGTTTCTCAATGATTGGAAACTCACCAGTCTCATTTATTTTTTGAAAAGTTTATAACCCACCTGATTGGTTGGAACCCTTGTCGCTTACGAGACAAACTCTGAGACTGTTGTTAGCGAGTGTGACAGCACGGTACTCCCGGTCATCTAAATCTGATTTTATGATCTGAGGCTGTTGTTTCTGGAGAAGAGAGTGGGGTCTGTGCTGAATATAGAAAGTTTTAATAGTTCAAGAGATTCAAGGAATTCAAGCAACAATCAAATCCTATTTTCTAGTCTTTGGGGTTAAAACCGGCCCTTTTGACCCACAAATCGCACGATTCCCCCTCCAACGTACCATGGTGATAAGGGCAATGATTACAATGATAAGGGTGAGGGCTAGCACTAGGAAAACCAGAATAGGGATGTAAAACTTCTTCTGCTTAACGAATGTTCTCCACTGAAAATTAAGATTGTTATTCAAAGAACTCAAATATCAATGTTCATTTTATAATACCACGATAAAAAATGATTTTATTGATTTTCTATCATAATATAATATCACTTTTTCTTCCAAATATCGGTAGTCTTGACCTATTCTGGCCAGCCAGTTGTCATGCCGGCTATAGCCGATTGTCCAGCCGGCTATAGCCGATTGATTCGGAATGGTTCAAGACTTCCCAACTACTGACTTGCTGTAAGGCGATTCCTAGATTTTCAGAATAGTTCTAAACATCTCAACTATTTACTTGCTGTAAGGCGATTCCAAGTTTTCTAGAAAGCGGGGGAGGGGCGGACACATCTTCCTCGAGACCAGCGTAAGCTACCGTAACATTCTGCGAAATGTAAGGGGTTACATTCTTTGTAACAAGGGTTGAAGATACATCAATTCAAGACGATAGTTATCGAAGAAAACAACAATTCTTGGCCCTTGGGAGCTTGTAAATGTTGCGATCCACATTCACGTTCATGGAGCCGCGCGACGCAGAAATTTTCAGAATAATTCTCAATCATCGAATCTGCGAAGAGCGACACTTGTGCAACGCTTATCTATAATATCTATTTCAATGATGAAACAAACTTATATTTTGTCAAAAATATCAAGAATAATACCTCCAGCTGGACGTCTGGTTCGTACTCCTCTGTCATAGTTTCACAACCCCAGGTTCTTTACACCACGGCAGTCTGTCTTGTTCATCATGGTGCTCGCTGTAAAGACATGAGGGGACTGTTAGAGATCTAGACATGGGGACTGTTGAGATCTAGACATGGGATAGTTAGTTAGACATTTCAGATAGGATCTAAATTAGAAATGTAATACCTGGACCATTTATAGAATGCCCATAACGGCAAAAGCCTCAAAACATCGGAAAGACACATATTATGACGGTCGATTTAAAGACATATTTTAATTTAGACTGTGAGAGGGTAGGCATGGGACAGTTAGTCGTTAGACATATCAGACTGGACCAGACTTAGAAAATTGTTATAAACCTAAAGCCATTTTAGCATACCTTGATAAAATAGAAATGGCACAACGCCTGTAAAACATTTAAATAGGGACATTATGTACGTAAAGTAAATCAAAACAGAGAATAGAAGGCAAGGCGCATAGCGCACGTAGTAACACAGTTTACACTTTACAGGCATTATATCGTCACCCAGTTAGCTAACACGGTAGTATAACAGTAGTAGTGTTACCAATGTAACACTAGAAACAGTAGTAACAAAGAACAAAGACTTGGTGTGTAGTTACTATTTCAATATACAAATTGCCTGCTCAAAAAGGTGGCTGCTCACGTTAATACTAAAATTCTGATCACGTTATCAAGACGTTGGTCACGCCTTATGTGATTTTGTCGGTAACCTCAACCGCATATGCCCTATAATTTGAGCGCATGGAAAAGATACGAAGCAAAGGTATATCAAAGAGCTCAGGTATTTAAGTGTGAAGATCAGAAGATACATTAATAATTTACAACACAAAGTTCAGAAGATACAAAGTTCCGAGGAGAGATAGGTACCTGAATGTCACAAATTGTACTTGGTATTAAGTGTACCTGCCTTCTGGTACAAACAGAAGATACACAAATGTACTCGTGTGTTCTACATGCACTACAACGTGAGGGGTGTACACGTGTCTACGATAATAAGGGAGGGTAATTATTGTGGCAACTTTCTTGACTCAAATTAAAGTTGTAACCCTTCGATACGTGTGACGTCAACAACTAACCACTTTGTGGTGTGATAGTCATATAATAGATCCTGTGCGCGCATTATTGCAATTTGTGAGGCACTTCATTATTGTAATACATTAAATTGGTCAAGTGGAGAACGTTAATTGTTGGCGTGTGATACATAGGTCTCTGCTAACAAAGGCAAGTGCAGACCTTGCAACAGCTTCAACTATTTTATTTATGTAATGCACGTGTCGAATACATCATACAATAATAGTTCTGCGGATAGCCCCAACTGCAGTTCCGCATGTGTGCACATGTATCGATCGATAAGGGCATTTTGCCATTTTATAGTGCACGCAATTTACTTTTCATAGAATTTCCGTCTAAAGTACAGTACTACAGTCTTTTGACGCGTTTTTATTGATCGATACATAATATGTACACATGTACTTTGAGATTATTTGAGGTCTACAACAATTACTGCTACAACTAGCAGTTACCTATTTGCACATTTGCATACTACAGCCCTTAACGCTCCTACACAGAATCGACGAATTCTATGGTACCAAACTACATCTAAACGGGGGACAGATACATGCAAGAGATCAGCCAGCCCTCCAGTGATGAGAGAAACTGCCCCGAAATGCAAACCATCCGCAGCACATAAAGAACTGTGAGTGAGAACGAGTCCCTACCTCCCCACTAACTACCAACGGAGAGATGAAAAACCTACAAAATCAAAGAGCCGATTTAGTATGAAATATAACACAGTGCAAAAAGTACAAACACATCGATAACACATTATAGAAAGAATCAATGTCCACGCGTTGATCCTGAGTAAGCAAAGCTGTACCTATAACAAATCTGGTGGGACTAATATATACCTACGTAAACGTGGTAAATTGCGATTTATAGGTTATTGAGAATGACGTCATTATCAGGGTTAAAGGTGTTAAATTGACGAGTTCAAACCGCATAGCATTGGCGCGGTGCAATTATTACAGCTACTCAGGCGGGAGTGGAATCTATACGATGCAGTCCTGTTATGGTATAATCAACAGACATTAGGTGTAACAAGAGAGAAAGCGAGAGAGGGAACTTAAGAGGGGGTATAGGGAAATATAGACCCGTTGACTTCAATAGTTCACTGACCGAAACAGTGACAGAAACACCACTTACACTGGCCTAGCTCAATCCTTCTGAGAGTATACAAACAGAGAAGAAGAGGTGTTATCTTCTCACTCCTCAGCTAGTGAGTTGAAACAAGGTCGAGTGCTTACACCCTTACAAGACGGTAGCTCCATGTAATTAAAATTCAAGGCACTCTTATAAACGCACTCTTACTGATTCGTGGAATCGTGGAAGGCATCATAAGAAACGTATGTACCAAACAGATAGCAAGATAACGGGATATAGCATATATTATGATTGAGCCAACAGTCCCAACTATTCACTGATTCTCTCTGACATAACTGTCTAGGTACTTAGGTAGGTTATTTTAGAAAGGAAGTAATACAGCACTCCCAAAACTATAATTCTGTAAAAACCGCCAACTTGGATCGAGCTGTTGTGGGGAGTGAGTATTGATTACGATTTTTAAACAAGGTTATGATGTTATATGGTGGATAGGTATTATGTTATGATGGGCTACTCAACCACCGCTAAATTCACACGACTCTACTCAAAAACGGGTTAGGTATGTAGTTTTTGATGAACTGATCTTGCACTATTCTTAGGCGGCCGTAACGTTCGTCGGTCGATCGAATGGAATTGGTCGATCGATCAACTTCATTTGATCGACTGATGTGTTTTAAATAGAAAATCTTTGAGCTAGTAGGGAAACAACTAAATATTGCTCATTTAAACACGATTCAAGTCATTAGGGACCAGTAAAACACATCATTCGTTCAAATGGAGTTGATCGATCGACCAATTCCATTCGATCGACCGACGAACGTTACGGCCGCCTAACTCTACTCAGCCCAACCTTTGATGATATAATTCCAAGACTCTGTGTTGCGAACCAACTAGGTGCTAGGGTTACAAGGCCAACGCCCAACTCCGAAGGGGTTGCGACATCTGAGAATGATCCTGAAATTTCCGCACGAACACCGTGTGCGTACGTACGTGACACTGATTTTACAGTATAATCCGTATGTCCGTAAATGCTGCGCGCGACTAGGAACTTTTTCGTTTCTCGATGTCACGGCAGCAGCTACCTTACGAAAGTCGCAATAAACCGACTTTACCCGACAAAGCGCAAGGACCCATAAAATACATTCAATATTATATAGACACAGCCACCTTACGACTAACGCACAATGTGATAATACCCAGAATAGTCTATTGAATACTCAGAATGGCATTATAATGGAAAGTATCCCGAGTTGCTCATACATTATATTGCTTCACCTATATATCATAAATCATTCCATGAAAGTGCATAACATTAACAATCAGAAAAGATTTAGCTCAAAGGAGAGGCTGAGAGGGAGAAAGACACAGATCACTCACATTAAAAGCTAAACGTTCAATGCATTAATAAGTAATACAAACGATCGTTCGAAACATCTTTATATACTGTGCAGGATGATATTTCAGATGTCGCAACGATGCGAATCGGAGGATTCTTCATATATACCTTATTGTAGGAAATTAAGACTAGAAAATTGCCACCAATGTCAGAAAAGGGCCTAATTTTGCGGTGCTTAATGACGTTGGCTTAATTTTTGAATACCTCAATTTTCAATTAATTTTGGGATTCAAATGGCATAAATGTTCGATATTTTGCTACATTTTCAGTGATAATGTAAAGCAATGATCAAAGTACAGAATCGAAATAATAATGGAACAAATCAATTTTTTGTCTTCAGCCACCATCTCATCGTCTACAGCATCCAAAAAGAATTGGTTCTGCATCCTCCAATTCATCATCTGCATCTTGCTCCCCGTCCTTGATGCTATCATGACTTTCCAGTATAGTCATCCGTGTCAGATCTTTCGAAGCTGTAGTTATCATTGACGTAAGCACGGAGCACCAAAAACTTAGAGTTTTCTACAAGTGACCATTCAGCTTTGACCGGTCTCTTGATTTCCAGCCTCCATGTGTGATCGGAGACCAGAACTGTTCTACAGAAAACTTACAGGTGTAATTCATCGCATAGAAAATGTAGAAAAAATTGCGTGTAATTTGAATACATTATGAAACATTGCATTAAGCTTCATGAAATGAAGCTTCACATTTAATTACGCCAACATGTATTACACCAGACCTCAAAGGGCCTACTCTATAATGACATGTAGGCTTAATTTTTTGAGTGCTTAATTTCCTACAATAAGGTATTTAAATAGATTGTCTGTCCTCCGCAGGACTATCGGGGCTCAATACTCATTAAAACATGCAATGGGGGGGGGGGGCTCCTTCTACAACGTAATGATCAGTTCCACGAGATGTTACGAGTAACCCACATATTATATAAATGTGGCAGTCTCCGAGGGGGGGAGCAAGTGTGTTGCTCCACCCCTGTAAAAGGCATAATAACCTCTCGATGGTTTGTGGAGTGACTCAATGCGTGAGGTGAATGTGAGATGAACTTGAGATTTAAGATGTTGCGAGTCTAAGGAGGAATATTTATATTATATTCATAATATTGCACGAGTATTATCAACTATAGCGTCTTTATGAGAAACAAATGCATCCCCAAAGTCTCTCGTCGCTGCTTGTGGCAAAGCGGTTTTAGAACCTTTAATTGACTCTATAACCGCTACGATAATAATGAGTCCTCGCAGAAAGAGGTTATATTTATGAGGAAATGGTTTGATTTTATTGCATATAATATTCTATCTGCTATATTAAATCCTCAAACATTAAACTTGACGGCGGTGCGACAGTCAAGAAATTAAATGAGAGTGATTCACTATTAGTTCTGATTTATTAATGTCTGACACACATGACACACGGTCGCTTCTGACATAAAAAGTTTAAGATGGTCAGCATACTGTTAATAAGTCAGAAGAGAGGTGGAGGCTTCACTCGTTAGAGGGCTTGGGACGCATTCAAAAGTTATCTTACTGAAGTTGCGTTCTGATGATTGGTTTACATTACATCCATCAAAATTTAGGAACACAACCTTGAATTTTGAAACGTTCAGATTAGCCAAATTTTTGCACTGAATACAACAACTATACAAATGATTTTACAAGGCAAGAGATTCCGTTGTGAACTATTGTTGTCCAAACTATGTGGGTATAATATGGTATGAGGGCGTGTGCATGAGTACATTGTACAACAATAAATCATACAGCAACGGAAAGACAATACAGCAATACATACAAATTGACAGCGATCTGACTGGTGACGCTACTTGTTACTTTTCTACAAGAAAATTGAAAATGACTACACCCAGTTTTCTTTCATACGAAACTATCGGTAAATTTCATTGATTTGTTAATAAATCAAACCTGGAATAGGAAAATCAACTGAATTACAAGTACTAAATTTACTAATAAGGACCCTTCCCCTCCACATTTTTGACAAATTGCAGTTCCAGAGTTCCTCCTTTGTTTGCAAATTTCCATTTTGAAACATGGCTGGCTCCAAAAAAATTAGCACTATTTCGACAAAGATAATTCAGTAATCCATACCTGTAAATGGAAGTCTCCATTGCAGTCCAAGGTTTCATTGTGTTAAAGCTTCAGAGGTTTAAGACATCACAAGACCTAGAGTTGTTACACTGAATTCCGAAAACGAAAGAATTATCGAATAGGTAGTTATAAGTGAATTTTAGATTTCCATGGTAGTACATGCAGGGCCGTAAATCCCGTGGGGGTCAGGGGGGTCTGGACCCCCTCAATAATTTTCAACAAAATTCCCAATTATTGTTATAACCATCAATTTTGCATTCACTTCTCAAAATAGTCTTTGATGTACTATACGATATACCTGTGATGTGAGTGTGTAGACTGGTAAGTAACAATTTTCTCCACTTCTGACTCAGCCCCCCAAGGGGCTATAACGCAATTATATGGTGTACATTGAGGCTTATTATATAACCATTTGTTTATCACTGGTTTGACTGCCAGACAGACCGAAATATCTCTTTAGACATTAACTTGCACAGTACACACAGATAATTGCAAGCGATTATCTGTGTGTACTGTATCCATTTTCATCTTTTCAGCCTGCCAACTTACTTATAAACTTGAAAGCAATTATAAATTCTTATTAGGTATTAAGATTTGGTCAAAAATTGGACTTTTTCCCCAGACCCCCTCAACACTGAAATTTAATTTACGGCCCTGAGTACATGGACTATCTCCATTCGGATACATCGTTAATTATAGTAGGTACATCGAGGAATCCTAAACAAAATACAAGTTACACGCGGAAGAGAAATACGATACATTCTTCCAGAACAAGTACATTCCATTGCTGCACAAACGCGCCATCAGATGCTTGATCAACCAATCAGCGCGCGAGTAGGTATCACGTGACCAGAAAACCGCGCGCTCAGCAAAAAGGGCATAGTGAATTTGTAACCGCGGCGTCCGCTACCGTATGATCGAGTGTAAGGTATCGCTTCATTTGTGTACATTGTGGTACTCATTTCGCCGCAGGCTGCTGTGATAGGCGTGTGTTCTATTTTCTTAATTTGTATTCGTCGCTCCCGGCTCCAATCTCCATTGCTCCCATATTCTCTGGTGGTTTGTTGGAAGCCTGCTGAATGCTGATAGCTTTTGTTGTCAGTCATACTGAGACATGCAATTATGAAATTATTTGTTTGTTTTACCATCGCCATAATCCATATACCCTTTGGTTTAGACCAAAACTGCATGATTCACGACAATTTTCATGTAAACTTCAATTTCAAATGTAATTTCATGAATTCCTGTTAGGGGGTGCACACACGTAGCTTATAAGCCATGGACTATAAGCCATGGCTTATAAGCTACGTGTGTGCTGTCGATTACTTACCCATGGACTATTATCCATACGTGTGTCTTGGGTGGAAGTATCGACTACACTCTACAAAAGTGTGGAGATTAGTCCATGAAAAATAGCCGGTCTTAAATGTGGTATTACAATCCACATGGCTTGTAAGCCACGTGTGTCTTGTAGACTATAGTCGACACTGTACATAATTCCGAGAAAAGTTGTATACATTAACGCTAGCCAATCAGAACGCTGTATCACGCGTGTCATTAACCAATCAAAAGCAAGAAAAGTGATAGGGATTATGTTTCCGATTCTTCCTGTGTTGTGTTACGATCAGAGCATCCGAGGGTATCATGTCAAATTCCATCAATCAATTTTTATTCGGGGACCCAGAGAAACTGCTTTCGATATTTTGTTACGATAACGTGTGTTGACAATAGTCTACAAGACACACGTAGGATTCGTGGCTTATACTCCACGTCGTGTGTCTTCACCCCAAAACTCGGCGTAGACTATAGTCGACATGGCTTATAATCCACGTGTGTGCAGCCCCTTATGATGTCTCATTGCCCGACAAGTCTTTGAGCTTTTACCCGATTTTTCATCAGATTTTATTTTCTGGATATCAAATCATCTTAAGCTCTTACGTCACGCTTAAGTTTGGGTCAGTAACATTCATTATTCAAAAACCCAACAAAAAGCAATATAACGTACAGTATAGCATATTACAGGTCAAATACTCAAATAGTATCACAAATTAGAAGTCATTATTAACATTTCACAGAATATCACGTCAACAAATAAAGTTAGAAATGTGTGCTGCATTCTAAGGATAGTTTCCAATCAGTTAATCGACACGTCGATACATAAACACCGACACTTTAAGCTTTGAACTTCTGAAAAACTTGGTCATCTTTCTGATTCACTCTGATCATCGAAAGTGTGGTATAGCATGTCATTTGTAATAATATAAACGAACTTCGTCGACTTAAATCAATATGGAATTAATTAAAAATCAATTTGTGATCCAGATCACCATTTTCTGATTTCAAACTGGAACTGAAATATCCAGATTCCAGCTGATTGTTATTATAGTATTTTCACAGATTGTACCTATAAGTTTTAGCATATTTTTCCGCTAATTGACAGTTTGACTTATAGCGATTGCCTTTATAATCATTAATCATTATTGATGTTACCGCAATCTAGGAATCCTTATCAGCGAGTAACAAAGATGGCACGTTAGTATGAGGGCAAATCCGTAGCAAGTCAAGACTGTGATGTTGGCTATTTTGTCTTCTTCAGCCGTCGGGAATGCTTGGGTCAGATAGTCGTCTCCCTTATGGAATGCACAGTACTCGTCAACACTGCAACGCGTATGAATGTTACTTAATGTTAGTCTGGAATCATTTCTCTGACGCCACTTTATCCTGGCTCCTCTTTATTTTGAACCCGCTTTTCTCTGACATGACTATACGGTTACACTACTTAACACCGTGTCAGGGTGAAGTGGTGTCAGAGTTGAGTTGAGTCAGTGTCACTGACTCCATTTCACTCTGACACCACTTTAATCTGACACCACTATACTCTGACACCACTCTACTTTGGCACCTCTCTACTCTGACACCACATTACCCTGACACCACTCTACTCTGATTCCACTATACTCTAACCATTTGTCCCTGACACCACCTTGCTCTGACACCATACGTTGACACCACTTTACCTGGACACCAATGAATCTGAGACCACTTCATACCTGCAGGTAAGGTTTAATCCGGCAAACTCGTTTGCAGCAAGCACTGAGCTAGCGTATCTGTGCATTGAGCCGTAGGATAGTATCTCGAAGATAGGATGCAGGTTCTGGAAATTCCTGATAAAGAGCAAAACGGTGAATGTTTTAAATGTTTACTGCAGATTTGTGTGTGCGGTGTAAGTTTGCGCGGCGCGAAAATGTCTGTACGTCACGCAAACTTACGTCGCGCACACAAAACCGCATTTCGAACTACCATTGTAGGAGTAGTGATATAGGTACTTTCTTTTATGAGTTGTATGCAATCGATCTATCATCTTATCATCAGTCATCAAATTTTGATAGCTCTATTTCTTGCTGAAGTACCGATTTGTATATTGATTCTACCCCCTCAAACAAACATAATCTACATTGCTTAAAATATGTCCTACTGGATCACTCACCTGACATATCCGGACCCCACTGTGATGGACAGACTCATCATCAAACTTACAACACCATTCGCGATCAGCGGATCACTTATCACTCCTGTATTTTCGAGTTAGAATAGATAAACGAAAAAAGAAAGATTATATCGATACTCCATTTTGAGTAATTTTTACTGTGCCATATCGAAACAAATATTTGTGCTGCTCAGTAATAGCAATAATCCCTGTCGAACGATGATCATGCTATCATGATAACGCTCCATTAAATGAGCTCACCTAAAAGTATGATGGAAACAGTTTCCCCTTGCATCATCAGAATGAAGAACACTGCTGTAAAGTAGACACATCTCAGGGCGTCGGGATAGAATCCTACTCCCCTGAAACAAAAAAGTTTCGCTGTCATTCATACTTGAATATCATTCTATCATGAATCATCCCGTTCTAAAATTTACCGTATGTCACTAAATATGTAAAGAAATGGTAATGCTTCTAGCAACACCTCATGTTGGCGTTTCATTATTATCACTTTTTCTAATATCGAATCATGAATACGGATTTGAATTATAGTATGAGGGAATGTGATGGGGCGCGGTAACCACCAACCAGTAAGCGAGTCTACCGAACAGTAGCGATGTGATACTTGAATCATTCTATAATGCAGTCTAACATTAAGCATTTCATATCGAATCATGATTACGAATTAGTTAACTCAGGACATGGGAATATGATGAGACTAACCAGTAAGCGAGTCCGCCGAAGAGTAGGGAAGTGAAGAGAGTGAAGGGTATGATGTGGAGGAAGTAGGCCAGGATGAAGAGGGCAGGGTGGTAGAGACCGTCCAGGGACTCCCGGTAAACAGGTCTCGGAGTGCAGGGACTGGGGGAGGGGACGTGTCAGAGGGTGAAGGGGGGAGAATGGGGGAGGGGAAGTGTCAGAGGGGGAAATGGGGAGAATGGGGGAGGGGAGGTGTCAGAGGGGAATGGGGGGGGGGTCTTCTTTAGGAAGTTAGATGGTATCAATATTGTATTGTTTTCTAGGATTTAGTCTGTTTTCCTTTCACCGTAACAGAATTTTGCTTTGACTTTTGAACAAGTATAGATACTATGATTTTTGAAAATCTCAGATACTTGTGATCATGGTGTATAACTCACAAAGATCAATAGCATTTAGGATGCCAAAGTATGTCGGTCCGTTAACTATTTGGAAGAGTAGACCGATTCTGTTCTGCATTCCCGATTGATCGTTCTCTGAAATCATAAGAACGTAACAAAATTTGAAATAGAAATAGAAATAGATAGGAATACAAATAGAAATGCAAGACCTATGGAGGCACTTAAAAGTATCATGTATTCTGGAACTTCGGCATCCATGATATGGCCTAAATTCTATGACAATATCCATTATTTTTATTTTCATAAATTCAGATTGTTACCCACTTAGTCTGAGAATAAAGCCGAATATCATAGTAGCGAACATGAGACCCACAGTACTTCTCATGCCAAAGGCTCTGAACGACCTCATAACATTCACATTCATCCTCCTGAAAATTTATAACAGACGGATTATAATATAGATCTAAAATTTGATACGATCTCTCGATCATTTCGAAGGAAAAATTTAATTGGAGAATATATAAATTTTAACCAAAACATATTTCATCTAGGTAGCTATGTCAGTGATCCAGGAATGCTCTATAAGACATTTTGACAGCTCCCTCAACACTTACAGCACAACGAGTCCCAGCTTGTAGAGGAGTTCTGACAGGACAGGTTTGTCTTCCCACTTCACATCGACACTCTTCTTAGAGTCCAGGTCCTCAGTCATGCTCGTGTAGAGGTCCGATCTGGGCGAGGGGGATTATAGAGGTGTAGTTGAAGAATGGGGGATTAGGGGTCAGATCTGAACGAGGGGGGATTAGAGAGGCCCTTGGAAATTGGGGGATAAGAGACGAACAGAAGTAATGGTGTGCGAGGAGGTTTAGTTTAATTTGAGAGAAAACTAAAAGGGTATGCCAGGAATCAGGATCAATGGATCCTTGGTTGGAATAAATCTAAATTCTGAGATATAACCCAAGTGATAGATATAGCAGAGTGTTCCTGTATATATACCTCCTGTAGTTCTGAATGAGGGACTGGACTCTGACACCAGACAGCTCGTGTTTATCCTGGCTGTATCTGTCTACACTCACAACGTCGACTATAGATTTGATGTTAGGGGATCATGGGATGTTATAGCAGACTCTATCTACAAAAATGAGCTGCATGATTGAAAAACGTGATCTACGACAGAACTTATTTAATCTCTTGACAGATCTAATGAAATATTCAGGGTTCTCATTTAATTTCGGATTAATGAATGAATTGGAATCCTTTTAAACCATGAAATCCGTCTCAATCTAACCAGCTCCGAACTAACTGTAATGGTCGAGAGGGTTAGGGTTTGAATATATCCTCACTCACTGTAGTGGTCGAGGGGGTTCCTGAAGTCTGGGCAGGGGTGTCCCCACTCCGTGAACCGGGGAATGAGCTCCTCCCTAGGTCCGTGGTACACCACGCTCCCTTCCGACATCAGCGTGATGGAGTCGAAGAAGGAGAAACAGCTCCGACCTGGGCGATAATTTCTTTAAAAATATATGATATTGAGGACTTATTATTACCCACAGGTCCATAATTTAAATCAGCGCGCAAATATTGACCTTAAATTTGTGCGCTGATAACAAAAAATTCGTTTGTTTGAATAGACCATTTTACTCTTGCAATTTTCAAATTAAGAGTGTACGCCACTAATCATTTCTAATCCCCCATTCAATTTCAGACGGAAATATTTGCTGACCGAGGCTGATGGACGGTGACAATGACGACGATGTTCTTTCTGCTGAGTCTACGGAGGGTGGAAATCAGATTGTAGGCATTAAAACTGTCAAGCCCTGTCGTAGGTTCGTCCAGCAGCAGTATGTCTGGGATTCGTGATGGTTTCAGTTATATCTCATACTATGATAATTTTAAAATCGATGCATCAAAATTAAACATTTTGTAAAGATCCATTTGTGAAAGATAAAATATGGATATAAATGCTTGAACTTAGAATTGAAATGAAACCGTCCATTATTCGATCCTACCCAGTACTCTTACATTCTGACATTCTGATATCTTGATATGCATCAGGCCGGATTCAACAACAACCCCATCGCTTATACACGGGTATCCGGTATAGCCCACTGACGGACGACTGACGAGTGAATTAGATGAGTTGGCACGACGACTAACGAGTGAATTTGATGAGTTGGCAGGCAATGGAGAGTCTCCGTCTTTCGCCCCCGCTGATACCCCGAATCAGACCGTCCCCTACTTTACAATCCTTCACATGTTCCAGTCCTAGTTCTTCCAGGACATCAGTTACCTGTTGGAAGCGAATATGTCTTAGAACAGGTTAGGGTTAACTGATAAAATCACTATTACATTTTGTCTTAGTCCCAGCGAATTTAGAAACAAGCCATCAGCCGTCATTTTGAAATTTCCAAAAAAGAAAACATCAATTGACAGTTTCAATTCCATACCTTCTTTAGTAATTCGTGGGTGTCGTGTCCGGGGTAGGCAAGTTTAGCTACAAAACTCAATGTCTCGTGGACGGTTAAGTTGGGCAGGAGTCTGTCGTGTTGTATGACGTAAGCTAGCTTCCTCTTCACTGTACTGGTGGAACAGTCCAGACCGTCTAACTGGATCTACAGGAGTTTAATGATGATAGTTGCAAACTTTAATGACTTAGAATGGTCATCGGAAATTTTACAATATGTAAAAATACGTTTCATTTTGCCACAATGTTGCATCTGACTCAGCAACTCACTAACCTTGCCTGTCTGGTACCCCCTATTATCTAGTCTAGCTGACATAGCGTCTAGGAGAGTAGTCTTGCCGCTGCCACTCCCTCCTAGAATGACACTGAGTTCCCCACTCCGGGCTTGGAAGGACACGTCATCAAGGATACACATCCCGTGGGCTGAGGACCCACTTTTACCTGGGAGGAAGGAGCTAAGAACTTAGAGTTAGTATAAACGGGACAGAGGGAACTTTGAATGTCTTACTCTATCGAGACAGAGCTGGAACATCCTGCAGAGCAAGAGAAATGCCTCACATCATCAAAGTACTTAGATACTTGGAAAATAAAAAGCAAGAATATACGGATTAGGGAATACTACAATTAAGGCATTATATCCACCACACAAACCTGCCGCGTTCTCCAGCTCCCGCTGCATGGCTGTCCTTGAGGTATAAGCCTGGATACTCTGCTGTGACTCCCCGGGTTTAGTGAAGGACCTCATGGCTATGAACTGGACTTGGAGGGAGGGCGGGCAGTACCGCATGAAGATGTTCTTGGGGGGCGCGTAGTAGGAGAGGTTCTGGATGTCCACATGGTGGGGGAAGAAGTCCTCATCAAAGCCAAACGGTCTCAGGTCCTGGGGAGAGGATTACTGAAAGTTTGTAGCGTGTATCTATCACTTCTCAATCAGGATTATCAACAATCATGTTTCAAATCAGTGGCTATGAGTATTGAGCCAATATGAAGCCCAAATCGTTGGAATTGCGTGTTTTGCTTCAATATTCTTCTCAAGACTGCCTCGGATGACCTACCCGGCTCTCTGATTTGAAGCCCAGAGACTGTGCCCTTGCTTCTGCCTTGGTACACGGGCCAGTAAGTTGTGATGCTGGGTTGTGGGTCACACTGCCGTTAGGATAGAGCTGGTTGATGACGAGGTCGCCTTCCATCGACCCCTGGAGAGAGTTGCGAATCAGGAGCATTCAGGATTGGTAATAAGGCGGCAGCCCCCACCCCTCTGGGAAAAAATCTTAAGAGTTGGTGGCAATTCATTTGTAGAGTCCTCAAGTCCGATAGGTATGATATAACAGATGAAAACCCATGGAAAATTAAAATTTCCGATTGTCATGTCGAGTCTCCCACATGGGCTATTCCTTCACCTTGCGAGCTTGCGCTCAAAGATTTACTATAAATAGATTAATAGTAATACGACGACGGCATATACAACGTATAAACTAAATGCAGGAATTGAAACACGACAATTTGTAATTGTAATGTACTAATGTTTAGGAACAAATGTTTCTGGAACAAATGGCGCACTCAATTCACTCTTCGTGTACCATCTGAGGTATGAACTTCAGTGCTAATGATATTTTGCGACGTAATGTTGCTATTTAATTTACGTACAAACTACAAAGGATGGAAGAAAATTTGTACAATTTTGAAAAGTGATGTTTACAAAGTGTAATCATGGAAGCTCTAATTTCTTGAATTAGTATTCGTTAATTTTATGTGGATAAGTAATAATGTATCCTATGTTCATCTATGTTCATGTAAATAAGAAAAAATGAACCATATCCTACGATAAAGGGATATTGTTTATTTGTTTTGGCTTAAATGATGATTTACTTTTTAGTTTTGAACAATTTTAAAGTTTCCGACGCTTGATATAGCGACACAGAGCTCGCCCAAAACGCTCAAGACTTCGAATTCAAATATTAGAAATAGAAAGAAAACTGTAAATCTTATCAATACCGTGTCACTAGATTCCTCATCTCCTTCGTTTGAATAACTGGCTTGCTGCTTAGTCTGGTTGATCTTGCTAAATGGGTAGCGTACAATCTTGTAGGGTTGGCACAAGCTAGGGACAGGTCTTTGGAAATACCTGCAGGTATGTGTTGTTTCCCATCAGCTGGCCAGCTGGCCCTAATTTTATAACAAGCATTCAAAAGTAATTATTGTTACTCTAAAACGAAGCTAAAACCTTACTTCAAAACCTAACTATTGGCTCAAAATACAAGTTGCAATTAATAAACAAATTTGTATCTCTTGAATTTCATAACTAAGATGCATGATACAGTTAAATAGCTTCTCGAGCTGTAAAATTACCGCACCTGTGTTCCAGATTCAGCAGATGAACAATAGAAGTGTGTGGCAGGCTTTCAATAGATTCCATGATCGTTTCCTCATTCTCCTCTATCAAGAAAGTCACTTTTTTCTTAACTTTCTTATTTTTCACGCTCCTCTCGCTGGATTCTTCTGCTGTAGTCACTGGTGACTGCTCTATGCTGCTCTCAGTTCCATTATCTGATGCCGTATTTTCTCTGTTCGAACAAGGTTCGGTGGTGGCTGCAGAGCATTCCGAAGATCTCGAATCTTCATTTGGATCGTGTGTATCTGGCTGATAAGATTCTGAAAGCTGCCCAGAAGAAGTCCCTGAGTTTTCCTCATTCATTTCTGTCGTTGGCATTGTTTCGGTCGTTGGCAGTGTCTCTGTTCTTTGTGCTCCCTCTGTTGGTGGAATCTCTGAGTTACCCTGGGACTCGTTGACTAAATGTATCGTCACAAAACCACTCTTACTCCCATCCTTCGTCTGCCTTCTACTCTTCCCACTAGAAGATGAATGCTTGGAAGGATCCCTTGATGATCGCTTTCCACCCGATATCACATCACACGCTATCACATCACGTGGATCATGTGACTTGACATCAGTAGCAGGTGGGGTATTATACCCACACTCTGCATAATGACCATTACAACTCTCCTGCTTCACCGGGGAGTATTGAGTGGTCTTCCTACCGGAGCGTAAAGTGCCGACTATCTGTCTGAGAGCTGATGCTACTCCTCCTCCTCGTTTAGTACCAGGGGGAGAAGGGGGGAGTGTGAGTAGAGGAGGAGAACGAGGGGGGTGTTTGTCATCATCACAGGAGGAGATGTTATCAGTGTTTAGTAAACCAGAGAGTTCCTCATTCACTGGTGAAACACTGTGATAATTCAAACATTCCTCAGGGCACTCCTCAGATGGTGAGAGTTCAGAGCCAGGTGAAATGCTATCGTGGGAGGAGGGGTTATTAAGCTCGGAATGAGCTCCAGGCTCATTATCCTCATCATTGCTGTCGTTGCTGTTGTTTTTGTTGTTGTGGAAGACATACTTCACTACTTCTTTCTCCTCGTTCCTAGAACAGTTGTTGAGGAGGGCAACTTTTAACTACTTCTTTCCCTCCTCGTTCCTAGAACAGTTCCCACAGTAACGGGCTGCTGGGAAGGAGTCATAGATCATCCATCCCTTTACCCATCACTGGTTCGGCCAATCATGGCGTTGGATCAATATCTTCCCGAAATCAAGTGAGGATAAACTGACCGCCTTAAAAGTGCTGAGTTGAATGATGTAACGTTAAGTAATATAGAAATATAATGGGTCATATTACCATGTAACGTCAGACTTCTTCAAAAAGAATCATGGCGTCGCAAACTTAAATGATGCTGCGCCCAAAAGATGAAAGGTTGAAACATTGAAGTAGTGATACGCCTATTATAGTGAGTGGTTGAATGATGCACGATTGCACAAGCATTTATATCTATGAAATAATTCAGCCACCGCCATTAGAAATTCTGAAGAAGCTCCAGCAAGCTGAGTAACGTGTATTAACGTAACGTATAAACGTAAAGCAGGCTGTTAAATACTTTTCTCTCTCCGTGCAAACCAATTAACAAAATAACAGATATACAATATTGGAACTGGTTATATAACAAACGGATTATTTGCTTATAATATATCTCGCGCCCCATTATGTAATTGGTTGGCTAACACCTGTTAGTATATCAATTATTAATGTGTTTTACTAAACTATGCGGAGTTTAGGTATTTATATCGGTGGCGTTTTCTATCTTACCCATTCCACACTAGCCAATCAGCGCGTGAGTTTACCGTCAACTTGTGCGCTGATCGGTCATTTTCGAGACGATTTTGGGATCTATGGGAAAGCTAATACGTCGCCAATAGTAGAATGTTTTATAACGCGTGTCGTTTAAAGCACAAGTACTTCTTTCTGACCAGAGTACGCGTGTATGTAACAAAACAAACGTCAGAACCTATTGAAAATGTGACATGTGCAGTCTATAGTAGTCTACTAAACTGCTTCTGATAGTTCGACTACCGAGAGTAATGTTTGTTTCGCGGTGATATACACGTAAGCAAAGTGGAAATTTCTCATCAAGTCGGGCTTTAATTCTGTCCGAGTTGCTCCTTGTGCAACTGTAGGCAAATGCAAAGCAATTTGTCAAATTTACCGTTAGATACCGCGTGTGTGATATATAGCGGTTCAGTGAAACTCTACTAGAATCAGCCGCTGCAAATATTATCAAACATCATATTCGTATATCAACCATATATCGTGGTTTCAGGAGGTCCAAGCTGCTACGGATATACGAGTACACGGATAAAGAAAAGCTGAAAAGGAGGGCCCTTTTTCCTGGCACCACTTGCAGGACGAGTCAAAAACCAACCAACGGAAAGTAAGTTATGTAGCCCATTATGCCAACGTCAAAATGACATTTTGCCGTTAACGCAATACTATTGATGGTTTAATCATAGGATGCGCGAGTTAAACGAAATAATGCGTGTTTATTGCAGTACTGACGTAATAACCACGGTAACGCCATGACAATAGTAGTCAAGGTTACGTCAATATTGTAATATTGCAATACGTGATTCGACCAGGCCTCAACTTAAAAGGACTAAAATACTTCATACACGGACACACGGTCTGCTATTATTGTAATATCTTTGACACTGCATGAAATTGCTTTCTACCTCACGTTAAAATGTCTGTTGCCAAAGACAGGAATTTAACGTGTAATTACAGACCATTTCATGTAGACTATTTCATTCATGTCCATTGTCTAACTGCAGGCACTAGACAGAATTAATAGAAGGAACTTTGGACTTTTTCTAACTGGTTTGATGCCCAATCATCATTCATGCTCAACAGTTGATGTACGCGGAAACAAACTTTGTTTAAACCAACGTTTGACACGATATAGCTGCTCGGACTGAACAGAACCTCTCAGCTTCAGTTCTTCGGTTCCTTGTTCAACATGCCGTTCTGTGCAAGGACATCCACATTCCACTGACTCGCCAGGGTAATCTCGTGATATCACTCACGAGGGAATATTATCCATGAATGGTAATTCCAAGTTCTTACGAAATTCCCGTTAAATTCCAAATTCCCACGACAACATCCTAAGACCTAATGAAGCAGTGTTGTACCACGCAATATCATTCAAAAGTTAAAATACTGATGGATAGTGCTATTGTGCGGCGCGCGCGTTCTAATTGCACGTGCAGTTACGTTGTCATAGCAACATGTTCGTAACACGTTCAAAGTTTCTTATTGCGCGCGCAGTATTTCCGACGTTTCTCAGGTCACGTTTTCGTTGATTTTGTAAACTTTCGCACTTTAAAAACAAATGGTTTCAAGAAATATCATTTGATTGATTTACAATAACCAATTTGATGACGGATATTTAGAATCATGAGGCTAGATTAAAGTACAAATTCTAGAATTAGTACACGTTAATAATACGCCAGTTTTATTCTATTTCTTCGTATTTCCAAAGCTAGCTAATGACAGACCAAACCAACGTGACGTTACCTACAATTACTGCATCGGACAAGCTTCGCGTGACCCATGGTCGGAAAGCAAAGAAAGTGTCCTTCAATTTCGACGAAGATTTGGATCTAAACTACGATTTAGAAAAAGCTCGCCTCAATAAAGCGCTACAACACTTCGCTAAGCGAGACAAGGATGATGTGATAGTCGATGAAAATGAAGCGGATTCGGTAGGGACACCTCACACAACCGTATTAATTTGAAAACTTTCGGAAATATCATTCACACGCAAAATTTCTCCAATAAATTTATTGAAGCTGTCGAAGCAGTTTTCCACCCCCTCACCGCAATTTCCTAGCAGATAGCAACTAATAAACTGAGGGATAATAGAAAGGGATGGCTGTACAATATTTCAACCATCATAACGATATTCCGCAGACTGCACAGCACGACCATAAGGTGAAAGAAGTCCCTGAGCCAGGCAAGTCCAGCTCTACGCGACCCTACGACTTGGTGAAGGATGTGGTTCTGAAGAAACCTAAAGAGAAGGGATCCGAAGTGAATCAGGCGTACCTGGAGTACAGTCTGTTCTCCGGATCACATGCTCCTGCTACTGGTAACTGGTGTCAGTGAGAGTGGTGTCAGCTGTCAGTGAAAAGTGGTGTCAGTGAGAGTGGTGTCAGCTGTCAGTGAAAAGTGGTGTCAGTGAGAGTGGTTTCAGCATTCAGTGAAAAGTGGTGTCAGTGAGACTGGTGTCAGTGAGACTGGTGTCAGCAGTCAGGGAAGTGGGTTGAGTGGTGTCAACGTAAGTGGTGTCAGCAGTCAGTGCGAGTGAAAAGTGGTGTCAGCAGTCAGTGAGATTGGTGTCAGCAGTCAGTGAGAGTGGTGTCAGCAGTCAGTGAGAGTGGTGTCAGTTGTCAGTGAGAGTGGTGTCAATAGTCAGTGAGAGTGGTGTCAGCAGTCAGTGAAATGGTGTCAGCAGTCATTGAGAGTAGTGTCAGCAGTCAGTGAAATGGTGTCAGCAGTCTGTGAAATTGTGTGAGCAGTCAGTGAGAGTGATGTCAGCAGTCAGTGAAATGGTGTCAGCAGTCAGTGAGAGTGGTGTCAGCAGTCAGTGAGAGTGGTGTCAGCAGTCAGTGAGAGTGGTGTCAGCAGTAAGTGAGAGTAGTGTCAGCAGTCAGTGAGAGTAGTGTCAGCAGTCAGTGAGAGTGGTGTCAGCAGTCAGTGAGAGTGGTGTCAGCAGTCAGTGAGAGTGGTGTCAGTCATTGAGAGTGTCAGCAGTAAGTGAGTGTCAGCAGTCAGTGAGAGTGGTGTCAGCAGTCAGTGAGAGTACTGTCAGCAGTCAGTGAGAGTGGTGTCAGCAGTCAGTGAGAGCGGTGTCAGCAGTCAGTGAGAGTGGTGTAAGCAGTCATTGAGAGTGATGTCAGCAGTAAGTGAGAGTGTTGTCAGCAGTCAGTGAGAGTGGTGTCAGCAGTCAGTGAGAGTGGTGTCAGCAGTCAGTGAGAGTAGTGTCAGCAGTCAGTGAGAGTGGTGTCAGCAGTCAGTGAGAGTGGTGTCAGCAGTCAGTGAAGAGAGGTGTCAGCATTCAGTGAGAGTGTTGTCAGCAGTCAGTGAGAGTGGTGTCAGCAGACAGTGAGAGTGGTGTCAGCAGACAGTGAGAGTAGTGTCAGCAGTCAGTGAGAGTGGTGTCAGCAGTCAGTGAGAGTGGTGTCAGCAGTCAGTGAGAGTGCTGTCAGCAGTCGGTGAGAGTGGTGTCAGCAGTCAGTGAGAGTGGTGTCAGCAGTCAGTGAGAGTGCTGTCAGCAGTCAGTGAGAGTGGTGTCAGCACGTTTTTATGTCATGTCATAGAAACCAGACGCAAATATATCAACGAGTTAAAAGAAAAAGAGAACCGAGCAAACACACTCACTATTTACATAGCGAATGGCATATCACAAAACTAAAATGAAGGTAAAAATGGTGTGCCACATTCCGTCACTTATGCACTGATTCACAATTCTCATACTTTACTCTTACACATTTACATCGGTTTGATTTCACTGCCAAATCTACAGGGTTGGAAATACTACCACTTATTCACAGCCTATGCCCCAAGACTCGGTCACACCTCAGCACAGTAGTGCCCTACGATAGATTATCACCCTACAACCCTGTGTGCGAGGATTAATGCTAATACAGATGATTATAGTATTGTGCCGAGAAGTCACACTCATTATCTAACGTCGAAAGAAACGTGAGAAATCACCTAATGTGAGAAATCACTATTTTATTTAACTAACGTGGGATTAAACTGCTCATATGAAAAGTGTGATGATACAGTTAACTTTTATGTGCGCTTCAACCAACCGAATCGACTTTCAAATAATAGGTTACTGGTTAACGAAATGGTTGACGAATATTCTTAAATATTCTCAGACAATGCGTTTATGTTTCAAATTGCTAGGAAGAGATAACTGTGAAATGATGAAATGGATTTCAAACAGCTGACAATTGTGTGACTTTGGTTATCATAACCGATATGAACAATGAAAATATTGTGAGATTGTAATTATTTGATACCAGGATATTAACAAATATGAAAATATGTGAGACAGGAAAGACTTTTACATGAAATAAAGGATGATGTTTGTTGTTATTGTTATTGTACAATATAACAACCAACGTTAGTTGGTTAATATTTTATATTAAACCTTGTAAACCTTGTAAACCTTGTAAACCTTGCAGTCAGTGAGTGGTGTCAGCAGACAGTGAGAGTGGTGTCAGCAGTCAGTGAGAGTGGTGTAAGCAGTCATTGAGAGTGATGTCAGCAGTAAGTGAGAGTGGTGTCAGCAGTCAGTGAGAGTGGTGTCAGCAGTCAGTGAGAGTGGTGTCAGCAGTCAGTGAGAGTGGTGTCAGCAGTCAGTGAGAGTGGTGTCAGCAGTCAGTGAGAGTGATGTCAGCAGTCAGTGAGAGTGGTGTCAGCAGTCAGTGAGAGTAGTGTCAGCAGTCAGTGAGAGTGGTGTCAGCAGTCAGTGAGAGTGGTGTCAGCAGTCAGTGAGAGTGGTGTCAGCAGTCAGTGAGAGTGCTGTCAGCAGTCGGTGAGAGTGGTTTCAGCAGTCAGTGACTTGGGTTGAGTGATGTCAGTGAGATGATGAGATCGGTGTCAGTAGTCAGTGAGCTGGGTAAAGTGGTGTCAGTGAGGTGGGTAAAGTGGTGTCAGTGACTTAGATATAATGGTGCCCATGGGAGTGTTGTCATTTTCAGTGACGTGGTAAAGTGGTGTTAGCAGTTGGATAAAGTTGTGTCAGTCAGTTGGGTAAGGTGGTGTCAGTGTTTCAGTTAACTAGTGTCAGTGATTTGGTTAAGTAGTATCAGTGAGTAAAGGTGAAAGTGGGGTCAGTGAGTTGGGTTAAGTGGTGTCATACTGAGTTGGGGAACGTGGTGTCAGTGACTGGGTAAGGTGGTGTCAGTGAGTTACTTTACGTGATATCAACTTCAATTGGTCTCAAAATATGTTGTCGCAGAGCACTCAGAAAGTTCCCAATGCTCAACGATCGGTCCTAACAACAAATTTACAACGTCTGATAATCGCAAAACTGACAAAATACTGCACGCAACTAACACGAATTGATTGCACGAACAGACATACATACGCTCACCCGGTATATTATCATGTGTGTACGGCAATTAACTTTAACACGGCATGATATCCTTGAATTTATATATGCGGAATAAACATGCGGATAAGAAGTTGTCATGATCACTTACGCAATGTAGTAAGTTGATGACGTTGAAAAGCCTTTTTTCCGCGCGCGCGGTTTACAACTGTCTGGGGATAATGGCGGAATGTAGTGTTGGAGATATTAGTCAGCGTTTGAGATTAGTCAGACCAAGAGCTGTAATTACACTATTGTATTTTTATTGTTTCGCTAAACTTCCAGTGGAAGTGCATTCAAAGTTAAATCTTCACAGTATTGAGATATCATCCAGACAGGATCCGGTAACTCGGTAATCTGCCGATGCACACCTGGGGCACAACCTGGGCACACCTGGGGTGTCATCTCAATGATTTCAGCACCTCAGGCACAGCAGGCACTTCGGGGTGTCAAGACACACCTGGGGCACATTTGAGTCACAACCACCTGGGGCACACCTCAGGCACCCTGGGGGCACACTGCAGGGCACATCTCGGACACAATTAATGCACAAACCATATGGGGCACAACCACCTGAGGGCACAACTCGTGTTAGTAGTTGGCACACCTGGGGCACATCTCCTGTTTTGGTTTGACCAAGGCACATTTCGAGAATTATAGTCATATTCAGTATATATAATATAATAAATAAACAAACTAAATCGTTGATCTAAGCAGTTGCTCAACCTCTTGGAGGGAGCAGAACATCTCTTCCAGGGTGATTGACCAAGACGCTCTCTGCTAACTACGTTGAGCTTTCTCACAAAGCTTGTTATTTGGTTACTGCCATTCGCATGCACTGACAAGCGATCTGATCACTTGGAATGCATGTTGGTCCTCTGTCATGGTCCTCTATCCTGGTCCTCTATCATGGTCCTGATCCTCTATCATGGTATTCCATCCTGGTCCTCCTGTTCGATATAAAAATAGACTAACGGCTCACTATCAGGTGTGCCCGAAATGTGCCCTCAGGTGGTTGTAATTTAGATATGGTTTGTGCATTAATTGTGTCCGAGATGTGCCCCAAGTGTGCCCCAGGGTGCCGGAGGTGTGCCCCAGGTGGTTGTGCTCAAATGCTTCCAGGTGTGTCTTGTGCCCGAAGTGTGCCCGAGGTGTGCCCGAAATGTGCCCGAGATGTGCCCCAGGTGTGCCCAGGTTGTGCCCCAGGTGTGCATCGGCAGATTACCGAGTTACCCAGGATCCTTACAGGATATAATTTTGGCATGCAATGCAAATCAAACTTCACATTGTATTTTGGAGGAGTAAAAGTTTAACAGTTTATTAACTGTTTATTGTTTAACTGATGCGAGATAATTGTTCATCAGAAGCCTTTGAAAATCATGCGATAATCGTTGCCATTGTATTGTTTCACCAAAAAATCTGAAATTCCCAGGATCCAGGAGGTTCGGAATATGGGGCAGTAACGAATTTGATAAAACATATATTACTCCTTCAGAAACACTAGCGATTCTCAGCTGGCAGCAGTATGTTCGAACAAAGGAAGACATCAGATCAGACCTGGGCAAGTCTCTGGCTCGGTGTAAGACCTTCTTTGGGAATGTGGGAATACCCTTCAAATACCACATAGGTGGGTTACAACTAAATCGTTTATAGGTCCTTAAACATTCTAAATGCTAAAACCTTATCTTTCATGTTGCTTAGTATAATTGATGGTAATCGATGCATAATTTCTCAATTACCTGTCACTATCCTATCATTTGATGATAATTAGAACATCGAGAAGCTGCGATTCCCCATAATTAAAGCCCGTCCCTAATATGGCCTAGTGGCCTCGTATTATCTGTTTTAGTACATCCAGTTCATTCCCTCGTGTTGGTTTATTATCCATCCCTGCACACGGTTACGTGCATGATATAGCAATATTTTCATAGGTTCATCCACATTATCTCCTAAAAATGCATTATACATTTCCCTCACATAGTATACACTATACATCATACATTCCCCCTCACAGAGTATACATTCCCCCTCACAGAGTATACATTCCCCCTCAGTATAACATCTCCTCTCAGGTGACAGCGACTACAAGAGGAGGGAGCTGAGGGAGGGGTGGAGGGAGAGGCGACTAACTGGGGTTATCACCAGTGAGACTGAGCAGGAAGCTTTCGTTATTGAGGAAGATGGAGCTGTTGGTGAGTGTCTCATGATTAATTTCGCTTCAAATTATCTACTGTGAAATTATGTATGACCGTGAAATAAAATAGTTGGACAGTTAAGTGGTTTTGAAACGTATTTTAATATTCTGTCCGGAAATCATCAATAAAAGGTCTTTATCCTTTCATGAAATGTGAAGTTACGCACCCCTTTTTTAACTCGTTATCCCTCTTGCAATAAACCTGGATGACAAAACTCAAGAAACGGAATAAGAAATACCTACGTTTATTTAGGTATTCTAAATTATTGCCCTGGAATTAGTTTAAGTCATCAAAATTTCAGAATGTACGTGGTATGGGGTTCAATATTTTTAAAAAACGCCTACTCAAAATTAATTTTAGTTAAAATTCTGTCGAAAACGGTATGTCGCTGTAGAATCTGTTATCAAAGGTAAGTAAGATATTTCGCAATGTGCTGACTTCAGAAATTCTAATTGTCTCATTCCATGAAGGATGATAACATACGTGAGGTGTCCTTCTAAATTTCTAAGAAGTTTTCGGCATAAGAATTTTCAACTTTTTTCTATACTATAATTAGCTGCTAAAAACGAAAGATGAGACGTGTAAGAGTTAATGCCAGAGAATTCCAGAACAACCGGGCCTACGAAATGTACTGACTGACCTTGTCATATATAAAGGTTGACAGGGAAACTTCTCCCTTCGACTCTAATCGCCCACGAAGGCAAATAGGTTGTATATACTGGCATCATGGCAAGTTGACAGCTATACCCCCGGACTATGTACCAGTCTGTATGAAACTAGATAGCATCACTGATTTAATGTCCGCGTGTAGGTTATCGAGGTTACGTCTATTTTTTACGAACAACACTGAATAATGCTGTTCAGAGACAAATATTGGCAGCCTCGCACTATATAATAAACAGGAGGTGCGGTCAATTTTCGAACAACACTGAGCAATCGAATAACTATCCCAGACCGTGCCAATATCAACGTCGATTATTCTCGAGTGCGACCCTTCACCCTTGTGATTGGTAGGACCATCATTGATAAATTGCTTTGTATTTACGACCGGCGGTTGAAGATTACTTCTAGCCCGCGTGTTGATTATAGTGGTCACGATACTACTATGTTGAAGTAATGTACTGCTCCTCATAATACATACGAAGAGGATATGAGCAAGATATTTCAGCAATGAGCAATCAATTATCCGGCAATGAGATGCAAAGAGCAAAATTATGTCGTATATATGAGCATTGAGCAATTTATCCACTTTGTATATGCAGTGTGAACTGTTGCCTCCAATATGTATTCTGTCATTATCAAGGTAGTGATACACGCATAATAGACTACTGGTATGATAATAGTCATCAAAATGTTTGCCACTTTGAACAGTGACACTGACAACAATCTACAAATCATCAGTACACAATCTCTTGGAGCTCATTGTGGAAGGTTTTGCAGTTTTCATAGCTCATGAAGGAAGAATTGGCGCTTTATCAAGCAAGCCTTCCTTCAAAATAATTGATAGTAGAATTCAGACCCGCAATTGGTCAAATTGGATACAAAACACGAATCTATTATTCATGTTGTCAATTAGAAAGTGAATGAAAGGAAGGCTTAAACTTATAAATTGAAATGACAAAATACTTCCCATGATTTCCATTACTTTACCATCTCCAATATTTCCCAGTAACAGACGATGGTAACAATGATACGGTCTACAAGGATTTCGTGCAGGAAACCAAGAAGATAGCCCACCGAGGCAAGATGAAAACCATGATAGATGACTACACTAAACGGTATGGTAGGGGAAATGCCAACTGCAGATCCATATATACTGCGTGCAGTAGGATGACAAATGGGCGGTTAAACTTCATCAACTTACTATTCCCTTTCATGATAATGACGTCATCTGAATGTTCTATTTTTCCTGTGCCAGGATCTAGTTAGGAGTGGTTATATATTATTGATGTCTGAAGTTTAAATTGTATATCTTTGCAGTAAAAACTGTCTCTCATATCTCTTACGCAGCTTACGCAAGCGTTCAACCATCCTGCATTTAAGCGGACTTACGTCGAAACTAACTAACTAAATAGCAATTAACCTTCTTTCTTCTATAATATCATGGCAATATCTATAACAATATCTATAACAAACCGCTTGGTTTCGAAAACCTCAAAAAGATTGGTCATTCAATAAGTTGGGGCCTTTATATTAAAGCATTTTCTCCCCCAAATATAGCTAAATCGAACTTCACCTATCGTAGCTAATAAATCTAGCTACATGGCTGTCTCGTGTCAAGGCTTCGCGAGTTGCTTTTACACATCGTTTTATAACAAAAGACTCTGTGAGCTCAACATTTCCGAAGAAATCTCTTTCAATTCATCGTCCACGGACCACACGTACCCATAAACATTGGACTGAAATTATTAGATGGATGTAATCAACAGCTCTTGAGCAACAATCTAGTATGGTATTGGTTTGTAAAAGGTCCTGCCTTCCCTTATAGGATACTTTTGAGAATTTTGGTAGTTTTGGTAAGAGTTTTAGGAATTTTGATAGCGTTTTAAAGCTTATAATCTTCAGTCTGGTAACGCGGCTGACGGGTCTGGAGGACATGGACCGGTGGATGGATCTCCTCAGACTCCAGCAGGAAACAGCGGATCAGGAACTAGCCCTGGAGGAGCTGGATGATTTCATCGAGTTCTCTTACAGTCAGTGAGTAAAATCACAGTTTATACTTCCAGATAGCTGCAAAAGCTTACTTTTTTCAAATTAAAAGTCTGGTTAGAAACCTCATTAACATTAGTGTAGTAGGAGGGTGAGTCATAATGTCGAGCTCCTAAGGAGCGAACCATTTTTGAGAACCGTCATACGTAATAATACTGCAGCAAATATTATAAAGGACGACCATATTCTAATAATATTTCTTCGAAAACCACTCGATTCGCAACGAAACTTATCCACTCACGTCCTTGTAAGCAGTTGCAGTATTACAACGCGTAATAAAGCTTTAATTTGGTGACAAGAGCAATACGCATTTATCTAACTATTTCCTGCTCCATATAAGGCAAATAATAAAAGCAGCAAGAATTAATGATCCTCTATAGTATTACTGCTTGAGTAATTTGCCATCACAGGTTTGCAATGGGTGACATGGAGACGAGGCAAATGATCAAGCAGATGCGGAGACTACTCAGGAAAATGGGCGAGAAACATCGCATGCTCCAAAGTAAATGTCACTTTATCATATGTAATGACGCGTGGTCATCAAATGATTTATTAACATCGCCCTGGAGGCAAGGAGAAATATATGTTCGTACCAAAAGAAATGTTGTATATCAGAGCTGGCTATTATTTGATTGCTTTTGAAGTGTTTTACACCCCTGGGTGTCTCCATGCCTTGAAGTTGATTTGCTTCAGACCAATCAAATTTATGAAGATAATCAACTAATAGCTTCTTATGTGGAGCATGTTAGGTATATTGGGCCAACAAAATCACAATAGCGAACATAATATATTGCAAGTGATTTATTATTGCCGATTAATTTCTTACTTATCTAACCCCATTTTCATTGCAGATCGTATGAAAGTGACGAGTAAACTGAAAGAACGGGCTGCTATGGCTACCAAGTCTATCAAGGTGGACTACACCAATATACAGACGATAAACAGCAGCTTCGAGGCGGTACTCAACCGACAACTCGTGTTCCTTACTTTAAACAAGTAAGTGCAGGGTTGTTAAATGCGTGCAAAAATCGTAAAAATGTGAAGCATTTGCTTCTGAAGAAAAATACGCGTATTGCTACTTCAAGATACGTGACTTGCAACTAAAAAATACGTGAGTGAGTCGGTCAGTTGGGTTTGGGGTGCGCACACGGAACATCACCTTAGAGCTGCAGCCGTGTGTTGGAAAATTTTAACGACAGACGATTAGCGTCAGAGTTACAGCATAATATGGGCAGCACAACAGGTCTTTACGCACGGGTTTAACTCCAAGGTGGCATGTCTTCCTTCTAGAAAGAGGTGTTGTCGAAGACAAATGCAACCTTAAAACCTTGTAATAATCAAAGATCGAACGACCAAACAAAATTTTTCCTACAACGATTGACCACCTACTGCTCAATAACTGCTCAATAACTTTAACAAATATAAAACCTACTGCGAAGAACTACACCTCTCTCTCCTTCACGGGATGAATTGGTCCAATATCTAAATCCGTTGGCTTTGAATGTTAAAAGCGATTTAGCAACTGTATATGTTATTTAAGACCCTAAGGAAGCTAACGTGACTTGTCGACAATTTTGTATCAGCCGACCACACCCTTTTTTGACCACGCCCATCTTGCGCGTAGGAAAATACCCATAACTTCGGTTCCTTTTGGAGTTGAGAACAAACGTTCCACCTTAAAATGACCGCAATGGCCACATTATGCCAGGCAGATGATAGTTCCAAAGCCCTAGGACCTTCCGTTTTCGAGTTACAGCCCAAAAACTGATTTTACGTCACTCGCGAGTAAGCGCCTTGTGAAAAATGTAACTTTCGTTCCTTTTGGAGTTGAGAGCAAACCAACCACCTTAAAATGACCACAATCAACACATTATAGGGGGTAGGTAACAGTACTGAAGCCCTGGGATCTTCTGTTTTGGAGAAATAACTCAATAAAAAAGAATTTTTATTAGCTACAAAGCATAATATATATAATATAGATCAGCTCTTAGCATACCCCTCTCATTCTCGCAGCATACCCCTATAAACTCAAAACATACCCCAATCAACTCTCCACACACCCTATCAACTCATAACACACCTCTATCAACTCATAACACACCGCTATCAACTCATGACACACCCCTATCAACTCATTACACAATACACACCGCTACCAACTCAAAACATACCCCAATCAACGCATTACATACCCCAATCAACTCATAACACACCCCCACCAAGCCATCGACTCTTAGCTATTACTACTAAACGGGGGATGGATCCACAAGAGATCCAAACAGAGTCCCCAGCACGGAACCTCCCCCTAGGAGGTCCCTGTTGCCAGGGCTACTGCGGATGGCACAAGTCCCGAACCCCCCCCCCCCCAGGAGGACCAATATGCCGGGAGCACTTTGGTTCTATTTCTTTCATGGTTTCGGGAAGAGACTTCCTGCCCAGTGTTGGTATTCCGGAATCCGGGGTACCTATCAACCCCAATCCACTCACAAGCCACCCCTGTCCCCTATCTACTCATAAGTTATGCTAGGAATGGATAGGGGTATGTTATGGGTTGATTGGGGTATGTTATGAGTTAAGAGGGGCATGTTACGAGTTGATAGGGGTGTGCTAGGAGTTGATAGGTGTATGTTATGAGTCATAACATACACTTATCAACACATAGCACACCCCTATCAACTCGTGGCATGCACCTCTTAACTCATAACATTCCCCAATCAATCCATAACATACCCCTATCCACTCTTAGCATACCAGTCTCAGCTCATAACATACCCCATCACCCCAATCAACTCATAACATACCCTAATCAACTCATAAGAAACCCCTGTCGACTCATAACACACCTCTATATCAACTCATAACACTATAACCCCTATAACATATAATAATCAACTCATAACATACCCCTATCAACTCGTAGCATATCCCTCTCAACTTGTAGCATAGACTCTCAACTCAGAACATACCTCTTTCGTCGGTTAACATACCCCAATAAACACAGAACATATCCCTGTCAACTCATAACATACCCCAATCCACTCATTACCCAGCCCTATCACTCTATCTGTAATACTGTTAGGGTTGAGTTATGAGTTGAGAGGGGTATGCTATGAGTTGATTGGAGTATTTCATGTGATGATATAAGGGGTATGCTACGAGTTGAGAGGGGTGTGTTACGAGTTGATTGGGGTTTGTTATGAGTTGAGAGGGGCGTGTTATGAGTTGATAGGGATATGTTATGAGATGATAGAGGTGTGTTATGAGTTGATAGGGGTGTTTAAGAGTTGAGAGGGGAATGTCATGAGTTGATAGGGGTATTTCATGAGATGATAGGGGTGTGTTATGAGTTAATAGGGGTATGTTATGAGTTGATAGGGGTATGCTAAGAGTTGATAGGGGTATGCTATGATTTCATTGGGGCGTGTAATGAGTTGATTAGGGTATGTAATGCGTTGATTGGGGTATGTTATGAGTTGATAGCGATGTGTAATGAGTTGATAAGAGTGTTTTATGAGTTGAGAGGGGTATGTTGTGAGTTGATAGGGGTGTTTTATGAGTTGAGAGGGGAATGTTGTGAGTTGATAGGGGTGTATTATGAGTTGATAGGGGTGTGTTATGAGTTGATAGGGGTATGCTGTGAGTTGAGCGGGGTGCGTTATGAGTTGATAGGGGTGTGTAGTGAGTTGATAGGGGTGTGTTATGAGTTGATAGCGGTGTGTAATGAGTTGATAGGGTGTGTGGTGAGTTGATTGGGGTTTGTTATGAGTTGATAGTGGTATGCTACGAGAATGAGAGGGGTATGCTAAGAGCTGATATGGGTATATATTATGCTTTGTAGCTAATAAAAATTCTTTTTTATTGAGTTATTACTCCAAAACAGAAGATCCCAGGGCTTCAGTACTGTTACCTACCCCCTATAATGTGTTGATTGTGGTCATTTTAAGGTGGTTGGTTTGCTCTCAACTCCAAAAGGAACGAAAATTACATTTTTCACAAGGCGCTTACTCGCGAGTGACGTAAAATCAGTTTTTGGGCTGTAACTCGAAAACGGAAGGTCCTAGGGCTTTGGAACTATCATCCGCCTGGCATAATGTGGCCATTGCGGTCATTTTAAGGTGGAACGTTTGTTCTCAACTCCAAAAGGAACCGAAGTTATGGGCATTTTCCTACAGCAAGATGGGCGTGGTCAAAAAAGGGTGTGGTCGGCTGATACAAAATTGTCGACAAGTCACGTTAGCTTCCTTAGGGTCTTAAATAACATATCCAGTTGCTAAATCGCTTTTAACATTCAAAGCCAACGGTTCGGTTCTCTAAAGAAGCGTATATACGAACTTATCCAATAGTAATACCTATTTTAGACGGATTCCTAAAGCCTTATCTATTAATGTAGGCTCAACTTTGAGCAAAAAAGTAACATAATAACATATTTCACCCTATCAGATCTTACCATATTGTCCCAAATTCCAGGCGGTTGTCTAAGGAAAGTAACATCTTTTCATCTGGCCCTAACATTTTCTCCCAAATTCCAGACGGTTGTCTAAGGAGGCTCAGGAGAACGATGAGAAGCTACGTAAGATCCAGACCCACATGACGCGGTGTGTCAAGGAGCTCAGTGAGGATAAGGAGAAACTCTTCCACAAGAACCACTTGTTGAACAATGACAACGCCAAGCTCAACGAGGTACATAATTGATAACTTCTCACTTTGAGAGCTGTGCAGATGCCACCGAGGCAGTCGAGGCACAGCTCGAAAAGTGAGAAGATATATCTGGAAAGCCATGCCATCTGGAATAAATACCTTATAAATTTGTTCGTTTTCGAGAAAATCTTCGAATTTTTCCTTCCCTGCAGAGAGTGAAGTTGCTGCAAGAGGAAGTGGAGTTTTTCCAGAATAAAGCTGGTCTAATGAAGCATGAAGCCACTGTGGAGGCTACCAAGAACATCGAGGCTATGAAGGCTGAGTTGGAGGAAATAACTGTCAAACACGAGAAAGGTTTGATGAATGAATAACAACTCATCTCCGTTACTACTTCGTATATATCTTTTACTTAATCTAGTAAATTCACCGGGACATTTTTGGGAAGTTCCCTCAACCCCTATCCCGATTGACGATTCGCTATGTGCAGTTTACATCCTCTGAAAACTTTACCCCTCCCTCTCAGTGTGCAAGGAGGAAGAAGCACTGCGTAACGAGGTACAGGACCTGCACGAGCAGGTGCTAAAGTACGAGGTGGAGCAGGGAGGTATACTCCGGGACCTGGCTACTGCCAAGGAAACCGTACAGAGCCTCGAGCACAAGATCAACGTGAGTTTTACGTTATTCGGGAGTTATTCTTACGTTTCATCATGCGGGTTTCTTACGTTATTCTGGAGTTATTCTTACGTTTCATTGCGGGTTTCTTACGTTTATTGGGAGTCATTCTGATTACGTTTCAAAGTGGGTTCCTTGATTTCGTTTTATTACAGGTTTCTTGTACTATTGAACGTGATTTATCAACGTTTAATATTAGCGAAATTTTGCCTTCTGATAACGCCCGGTGAGTATTGAATAGCTTGATTGAAGGATTTTGATGTGAGGCCGTGCAAAAATGACAAAAAATGTACTGTGGAGTTAGAAGTAACTTGAGCATTCGTACTTTGACAGTAATAAGTGAAAATTAATAAGAAAGCTTAATAAATCAAATATATTAAAACATCGGGTATTATATGGTTGAAAACCAGGGGTCCACCTCATAAAATAAAAAGTTGTTAAATCGATGAAAATTAACCAAAAGCGAAATGATTTATGAGGACAAAATTCCGAGAATCAAAGACAAATTGCGCACATTACAAGTTTAAATATTCTCGAATCTCGAATAAGTATTATATATGTACCTAAACGGGATCGGACAAGGGAGAAAGAAACGATAAGGAATATGGTGGGCACGTAATATTACAGCTATATAATAGCTGTAAGGTGTGAACATGTCATGTATACTGCTGCTCAATACTTGCAGTAGGATATAGTACACTATTGTGTGGATACGTCATAGTATATTTAACTCATTACGCTGGTGCTGAAGCTCGGAACTGTAGCCTAATGTGGTCGGAACAAATGTGTACAGACAAATTAACAAAATATAACGTCAATTTATTGATAATACGCCGGACGGAAGGAAGAAGCGTCAGAAGCGTGCTGTCAATAATGAAAATAGATAGATAGAAAACAATAATGGCCGATTAAAATAATGAAGAAGTTGGGGTGAAGAAATGGATGTGTCGCACCTACGGAGAGTAGCTCAATGTCACCACACGACTCTCTCAGGTTGTTATAGCTCATGTGTATATGGTACAAAATGTGGAAACACACATTGTCGATAAAAATAAAGCGCTATAATTTTCCAAACGGTATGTGCAGCCCTGTATGTAAGTTAACAACCCTAGCAGCACACGTAGCAGCTGCGTACAAAGAATGAAAAACACGCGTTTTAATGCTATAATACGCAGTATTTAACTCCTGGGGGATAACTATGAGTATTATGTGAGAGGATGCAATACTTAGCCCTTATAGGGGTAATAATAACGCTCCCAGAGTACCCTAATTATATGCTCACTGCTAATCTAGGCTCCACCGATCTGTAATCCTCCTAGACACATTTCCAGGCTTCCTGGTGACAAATGTGCCCTCGCAAGAAATAGGCGGTGTAGATTTCGTCATTTTTATAGCGCAATGTAGTTAGTTGATGACGTTGAGCCGGCTATTTTTCTTGGGCGGGGTTTATGTTTATTAGTGTCTCCGAGAGGTTGGAATGGCGTGCAATTCAGAAACACTTCACTATCTAGTTTAATGAATAAAACCCAAGTAAATCGCATTTCAAATGTACATGTAATTATATAATTTTAGGAGATTTAACATTAGTAATATGTGCGTGGCGTTGGAGGGAGAGAAAAGAAGAGGAAATTCTCTTTAAAAGAGAAGGCTTGCTAATTGCTTTGGTATCGTACGGTTTCAGGGAATCTGTCCATACTGTTTCGGTCCACGCCTAAGTATGATATACACTCATCACAGGAGTTTTATTATTTTGAAGTTTTGAGAAACCAAACTGCCGTATTACAGGAAATGACGCTCACAGGGAAATTAGCCAACATGAAACTAAAACTAGGCCCTTTAAGACCGTATCATTTATCTTTTTGAAATTGAAGTATGCAAACTTTATTTCTAAACCGCTGGCTCGTCACTGATATTTTTCTTTTCAGGATGAAAAGAGAAGATGTGCTGAGTTGGGGGAAGAGATTCTTCAACTCAAGGAGGAGGTCAGTTTCACACATTTTATTTTATACTTCGCTTTCAAATTATTGTTTAAATTATAACCGAAAGACACGCCCACAAGATAGGCAGTTACATCTTTATCAACTCCTCACTTCCGACTATAGTAGTGAATCCAATCCCAATTACCTATGTTCACTGCTTTGATATGTAGCCGTTACATGAGTATTCAGCCATTGCGGCTCATATCATTCTCTCCTCTCTGTAAGCTGTACAGTTGCAGGTCACTGTCTCACCCCCCGCTGGGATGTACAAATGAGATAAAAGCTTTAGTCTTTAAATGGAATTTAATTACGCTCAGCTTTTTGTTTGTTTATCATTCCGAGGCTGAGAAATCGAGAAAAAATGACCACTTTTTCGCAGTTTGATTTTAAATTAATTAATCCGTCCAGACAAAGCACGGTAAGCATTCATTCTCTTTTTGTTGCATACAGAATTTTAATATAAAAATGTTTCAACAATTCAATAATTCGAATAAAATAAACTCATAATCATAATCACTTCATTTTGCACTTGCAGTTCTTCGATGAATTCGTTATTTAATTGTCCTGTGCACTTCATTTCTGCTTCTTCTGATATTTTCCCAACTAGCCAACTTCTTTCGTCAAACGACCGAAACCAAACTTTTCACAATGTCTAATCGTCCGTTCCACTGAATGTTCGTTGCATTACATTCATCTCCTGCTCTACTTCCCGCTTAGTTTACCAAATCGTATAGAATAGCTTCATCATCAGATCTCCAACAGAGAAACGTTGCTCGCCCCCTTCAGAACTGCACATCTTCAACAAACCACGGATGTTGCTTAATCCTCCTAAACTCCACCCTCTTCTCCGACACCGGACACAAACACTCCTGCAGCAACACGATGCACCGGTGTGACACACTACTAAACAACCTCTCTAACTCTCCAAAGTCACTCTCTGCCACCAGAAGGGGTTTCCTGCCGAACAGCACCTCGAACAGGACGCACCCGAAACCCCAGGAAGTGGCCGGGAGAGGCAGGTGGTGGCCGAACAGGAAGTGTTCAGGGGGAGGTAGGAGGGCGAGGAGATGGGGGTGGAGAGGGGCGTCCAGGGGTCAAAGTGGAGGGTTGCTTCCTCGAAAGTTGGAGAGCTTTATTCGCAGCGTTTCTGAGGGGTGATTTGGTGTTTTAGTGGAAGGTTTTCACTCTAATATCTGCCAGGAAAATAATAGAGATTAGAAAATACAAGAGATCATCCAAATATACGAAAAAACATGGTTTTCTCAGCTGATCACAATACCTCACATGACAAAGGTTTCTAAAGCTAAAACTCTAAACACGTACTGGGATTGATGAGGATGTTCCTTGGTGAGAAGTTCCTGGGATGCACTTTGTTGAGATGGCAGTAGGTCAGGATGTTGTGGAGCTGTGTCATCACCCATCTGTGGGGAGGAGGGTGGAGGTCATGATGATTGCAAAAAGTCCAACGCAGGCAAGATAATAGACTTCTGGATTGATTATGTCATTCAAAAGATCACGCGATAAGCGAAAGAGATATCAGTGTCCATTATACAAACCCACCTTGCTTCCGCTTCTGTTAGAGGACCCTGCTCAGCAATGAGATCAGTCAGTAAGCACATCTCAGCATCCGCCTCAAAGACCATGAACCAGTCCCCAGCCTCGTAGAAGAACTCCAACCCACTTAGGGAACATGGATACGACACTGGAGGATGTTAGCTTCTTGTTGATAAGGATCTCCTCCGGAACCATCCTGTTGTTCTCCTTCAGGTACTTCCGCTCACTCCCTTGTAACACCTGATGAGAAGTGGTAACTTGGTTAGTTGGATAAGAGTTTCTTGCAGCACCTGATGAGGTTCGATTAGAGATCACAGTCTGAAGCCAGTCGCTTTTTCCAAGAAGATTGTGAAATATAAGCCTAAAGTTCAAATATCAAGCAGAAAAGTAAGATCCCTAGCCCCTCTTTTGATAAGAGATATCGCGTTATCATCAGCTTGACAACATCATTTCCTTCACAGCATCATTACCTTGACAACGACCTCCTTGTCAGAGTCGTATCTCTGAGCAGCGTACATCTGATGGAGGTCTGTGGTGGAGAGGTCAAACACTGGCTCATACTCTGATAGGTACATCGTATATGCTCCTACAGGGGTTATATTTAATATTAGGAAAGGTAAACGGTGAAGGTAACGGTGTTACAGAAGGTAAAAATATAATTGATTGTACGAGAAATTTTCGGTTGTAGAATTAAGTTCGTGATATGTGGAATTTTGGACAAGAATTGGAAACGAAACAAATAGAAACAATTCTGAATGACGAGCTTGGAACTGACACCTTATATACTCGGAAACACCTCATTAATGTTAGGCGTGCTATAAATTACTCGTGGGTCACGTGCTCGATATCGTCATCACAAGGCCTGGGAAACTGCGGCTTGATTACCAGGGTGTGATTGCTGAGTGGTCCGATTAATTGGTATTTTGATTGGGAGTCTCATGACACAGCCCTGATGAGCGTGTTGTTACGAAAACTCTATTGCGTTCATGCGAGGTAATTAAGCATCGCCCATTAACGACAAACTTGAAACAGAACAAACTTGAAACGTTGCAAAACCCTGGTATTGGGTGTCAAATCAATTAAATTTCCTGATCCTTTTATTAAATTTGGCCAGTTCAAATTTGTGTAAAAAAGTTAGTGAACATGTTCTACAACTGCCACCTTGGAATCTTCAATCTGTTTTTTTTACTTTTAATATTTTTCCGCGGTCTCTTACTAAAAACGTATCAAGAGAGAATTTATTGAATATCAAATCTTGAGAAATTTGGCCCAAACTTTCTGAATTCAAAAATTTAAAAAAAATCAAACGGAGTGAGAGTGTAATTTAGTAAACTGAAAATATACCTGCTAGCTGTTACCGGACTATTTAATATAGTGTATGATCAATTATCATCGATGAAAACATCAATCAATTCATGCTAATCATGCTGATTGTCTATAATGGTCTATGAAATATGAGAGTTTTTATTGGAAGTCTCATCAGAGTTCATTCATTGATGTCTAAGATGAAGCCAGGGTCATATGTGCTCAATAATTGAATAACTGGATTGTTTTTTAAGTTATAATGAGGTCACCAATTAATAAGCTACCTTACTAACTACAAGACATCTGTCAATTCATAGGCATCTGTTACTAGGTAATTGGCCTTTGGGTCTACTGACGGAATACAATCGTTTTTCATTTAATCACAAACTGGGCTCAATATACCCCATTCAATGCTATGATAAATCTCGGCCCAATCTTGGCTCTAATAACTTCAGAATACTACTTCTACTCACTCTCAGGTACAACCGTTAGATTTTGTTTTTTGTAGTACCAGGTTTGGATTTCAAACCCTAGCGAAGCAGAGCCACAACCAACAAACAAATGACGCGAAAATAAATGAATACATTCCATCCAACATCGTATAAAAACCTCTGCGCAAATCTCTCATGGTACCAAGCAACTTAGTTAATGGAGACTGCTACAACTCTACATTGTTCTCTTTGTCAAGCACCAAACGCCGTGACACCTTGAGGCATAAGCATGTTTTGTGAACAAGGGACATGTAGATTGCAAGGACAAAGCATGCAATAATGGCCATGGATCATTGTCAGGGTTGATTTATTCACCGAATGGCGTGATGGAGCCAGATAAAGAGGCAATTTATTGGAAAGCAACCAAGACAGTCAGAAATCTGCAAGCAGACTAGTTCAAAATTCGGCAAGTTGATAGTACACAAGAACTATTCAACTTGCAGTCATCGTCAAATAAAATGATACTAATGAATATGTTTAATATTCATCCATGATTTAAAGTCTGATAATATTTCCGGATATCCGTGCTCCATTCTCATTATACGACCCGGTTTCAAGGCTAATTAGACCTCGTGATCTATCGTGATCAGTTAAGTTAGGATGGCTTATCAGACAAGATACCCCGTCATTCCCTCAATAATCCTGATTGGTAGCATCAGTGAGAGGCAGAGTGAAGGAAGATTTGTGATAGGATAACTGATAAGTATATCTTTTGCCCAGTCATCTGTTGATATTTCACCTCAATCCAATGATAACAGTCTTTCAAAACTGTAAACCATCCTTTCCTTATAAAACCACTTGTTTCCTTGTTTCCTTAGAATGATGATAAATCACGTGAGATCGAGGAACTGTCTTGTTTGAAATATTACCACCCTCCTCAATTCTCAAATTTTTTCTAAATTTGAAACTATCACCCTCTTTCCCTCAGAATATCTCGCTGCGGATGCCGTCTGAGATCCACCCTGAGGTAGCTCACAAGGCAATCAGTATCCAGTCACTAGACGCCGTGTCGCTGACAGTAGCTAACGCTAGCACGAGCGATGAGCCCATAGCTAAGGAGGAAGCTGAGGTGGTCTACGTGGAGAAGCCGAGGAGTGTCGAGATGGCGGATGCTGCTACTGGTTAGTACTCTTATTTCGAGTCATATACGTTTATTACTTGAATAAGTAATAACAAACAAAAACTTTAGATAATACAATTTAAACGGAGTATATTATTGAATGAGACTGTATGTTTCTGATTTTAAATTCGTCAGATACGGATGATTTGATAGTAGAGATGGAGCTCACTCGGAGCATTATGCTGCAGACAGACCCTGTGGAGTTTGCTGAGGATAAGGCAAAGGGTCAGTAAATAATTATTGACAGGATTGAAATTGACTTATTACTCTGGCCCTATTATACGGAGTACCAACCAGAACTTCATATAATATGGTCGCTCTTTTTTGAATGGTGCCAAATCATTTGTTCAAACGCTTGCGTATGAATTTTGAGTTCTATACATTTTTCTGGTTTTTGCTATTGTGAAGTCTAAAGCCAATAACACGCTACCTGTTTAGGACTGACCAACCCATTCGAGACTGATCTGATGGCTGGAAATATGAACTTCCTCAATACTGTTGGGGACTAGACAGAAGAATAGTAAGTTATTCTTCTTTTGTAGGTTTTGTATAGAATGTCAGCTATTCTTTGAAACCATTAATTTCTATTCTTGGATCAGCACATTCTCTGGTGCAGGAAGCATCATTCTGATAACATATTATCATCTGGAATGCTCTAATTATTGCACTGAAGTCAAGTTCACAAGAGCTTTGATTGTGGGATGTCTTGTTTGCTTTATACTCCGTGGGAAAGGTTTTCCCCAGCGGCGGAGCCTCGTGGAAACCACAATTACTAACTAACTACTACGGACATTCTTGTAAACCCTCCACTGCAATTCATACCATTCACATGACAACCTCCACAAGTTTGTGGGTTAACTTAATTTGACGTATTGCAGTAACAGAAAATAACCAAATTTAAAGTTTAATGCCATTAGAATCATTAAAGAACGTACATGGAACCCAAACGATCCAACGTAATCAATTTACCAGTAAAAACCATGATAATGCGGTCAAAGTCAACCCTACCATTTTTTGTGACAGACAAACTGCCACTTCCACAATTCTAGACTCGTTATTCATATCATGTTCCTTAAACCATGACAAAATGAATATTCAAAATACAGCTGTTTTTCGTACCGATAAGTTATTTTGGTACACGATTTTTTCGCAATTTTGCCAAATTTATCCGACTTCACTTCTAATAGCACTTTTGTGTCGTTATGCCAACCCTTGTTGACAACGTTGTCCCTGCACTCCGACCCCTTGACAACATTATTCCCTGACAACCCCTTGTTCTCACCTCTCGACCTCGTGTTGTTCGCAGAGAACACGCAGAGTGAAGATGCTGCTGCCAACAAACCCGCCAAAGCTCGGGTTGTAGATACTCCGGGGTACACTCAGATGATTATCAAGCGGCTCAAGGAGGAACGCCAGAACGATATAGGTAATGGGCATTTTACAGTGTGCACTTGGATTGATTAACTTTCTCACACGTGCAATTTACTTCGACTTCTCAGCGCTATGAATAGTAATTTGTGGGCAGGGGAATATGCTAGTTACCGGTAATTGGAAAAGGACTAGCATAATCCCCTGCCATTTGTGCGCCTTTCTTCCAATTGACCAATTCTCTCATTGATCAATAAATCGCTGATGAAACTCTCTCCCTTCAGCTAAGTTGGCAGACTACATCAAGCGAGAGAAGGGTCGTACTGAAGCTACCAGCAGGAAGCTAACTAAGGAACACAAGAGGGCTATGGACGCTCTGCGCAGGGAAATAAGAGGTTTTCAAACAGCAACTTTTCAAAAAATTTACCTCTTACCCTCAGTTTGTTATCATTTTCACTCTGAACGGTATATGCATACCTATTGGCATGTTTAGGTAATTTTTTAAATTTAATTATTATTATTATTATTAGATTTTTCCAAAAGATTGCTGATTCTTCTGAAATATTGTGCGCTATACTTGTACATTTGAGTATCGAGCATCGCCCCATATCCCGTTGTTCACACTCCATCTTGTCCCAGCGATTGTCCTGGGTATTGTTCGGTACCGGGACAAGTTTTCTGCTCACTTCGCTAAGCAGGGAGTCACTACAGAGAACCTGGTTAACCCTACTGTGGCGGAGATTAAGAACGACAAGAACGAGAAAACCGCGGTCAGTTTCATGGGCTAAATTCATAATTAAATTGTGCGCCATTCAATCGAATTTTAGTATTTTATGATTCACATCTGCGAATCGACATTGTTTGCATCGACAACCATAGATCGATGAATTATACAAAATTTTATGCCATTAACTGCAGGTATCGTTGAAACATACTGCCATGGAAATACTCAACTGCATTGACTTCAACATGGGAATAGGACTCAAGGAGATCCACATCAAGGTCAAGGAAACGCTTACTAATCAAAAGGTTTGGAAATTAATTGTTAATTAAGTCAGTTAATGTATGGACAGAAATTCACGTAAGCTGTACTTAACAGTTCTTACTTCTTATTCATTTTGATTATATCAATAGATTTTACGTATCGAAGTATTTCTTTATCCATATCACAGTAGAGAAGTAGTACCTACAATACGATCAACGAATGTCAGTATTGTATGTATTTTTGGCAAGTAGTAAGCATTTGGGAGCTACTTGGGTAGGTCATCCAACTCATCACTCCTCCACCAGAACACAGAACGGGAGCTGGCCATGAAGAACAAGAAGTTAGAGAAGACTAACAAGGCGGTGGAGACACTGGAGTCTCGCATAGCTCAGCTGCGTCGTGATGGAGAGAGACTGAGACTACGGGAACATTATACTAATGAGCGGTATAGGGAACTGCTTAAGAGGGAGGAGGACTTAGAGCGGGCAGAGGAGGCCCATGTTGCTAGGTAGTGTTGCTGTGTTGCTAGGTAGTGTTGCTGTGTTGCTTGGTAGTGTTGCTGTGTTGCTAGGTAGTGTTGCTGTGTTGGTAGGTAGTGTTGCTGTGTTGCTAGGTGTTGCTGTGTTGCTAGGTAGTGTTGCTAGGTAGTGTTGCTGTGTTGGTAGGTAGTGTTGCTGTGTTGCTAGGTAGTGTTGCTGTGTTGCTAGGTAGTGTTGCTGTGTTGGTAGGTAGTGTTGCTTTGTTGTAAGGTAGTGTTGCTAGGTAGTGTTGCTGTGTTGCTTGGTAGTGTAGTCAGGTAGTGTTGCTGTGTTGCTAGGTAGTGTTGTTGTGTTGCTAGGTAGTGTTGCTGTCTTGCAAGGAATGCTATATGTTATTTTATTAAGCTCATGTCCCTCATCCCAGGATTGAGAACCGTTTGAGTGAGCTGTGGACGAAGTCAGCAACTGACATTGAGGAAGGTCTGGATGACATCCTGACAGTGAAACAGACCAGCCTCAGGAGGACCTCCGTCCGACCCCACCGACCAAAGGACAGGATGAAGATTACCTCTGATATCTTCGAGCCAGAGCAAAGTGTTACCAAATGTGAGTTTTGTTATTGGAGTTGAGGATGTGGTGAATTCGGAAAAAAGCTTTGAAAACACTGTACAGGTACAATGTACATACTCTAATTCAAGATTTTCTTGAGTCAATTAAAATTTTCATTTCAGCTCTGGATATCATAGAATCTGAAGAAGTCTCTTCCTCTGAAGCAGAAGAGGAAGAAGAAGAAGAAGAAGAGGTGGTAAGAGCAGTGGAGGTGGTTCAGAAATCAGATCAGGTATCAGAATTTAGAAAATGTGGAAGTAGTTCGCACTAACTTCAGATATAATGGGATTAATTCGATTTCTTGGGCATCCCAGTTCCATTATTTTCTTCCACAAGTTCAACTCCCAACTCTATTTCATGCTCTGTTTCCTCAGGAATCTGACGCTGACAAGATTGAAATCACCAACACTAAATCTGAGATGAGCAACAAAAACTCTGTCCTTGACAACAACCTGCCTGCTGTTCCCAGCAAGGGAACACTCCACAAAGGAAATGCTTTTGTTACCCACTACATTCACAAGGTTTGTAGAGAAAAAAAACTGGTGCCAAAACGGCCTGGTCAGTCGTCAAATTCCTATTATTGTAATTGCTTTGCTGCAATGTATGAACTGTTTTCACTGTTCATTGCTTTAATCTAATGCTTGGTAAATGTATGTTTGCTTCCTTGGAAACGATATGAGAACTTTCAACTGCCATTAACAAGCAAATTGGCAAAATAATACACAATTGTGCAATCCACGACTGCAAAGGTTCATCTGAAATTTAGTTCTCGGCTTTATGCCTCGACCATCGCAGGAATGAAAGGTAATATCTCGTTTATTGACTAATGAAATTGCTTATTGTTACACGAAACGTAAACTCTTCAATGCCATTTGCCCATCATGCCCAACCATGAGGATGCAATTTCCACTTCTCCAGCCACCGTGTAATATCGGCGGCATTTAAGCTCACCCCAAGGATCCTAAAATCGGCCAATCAGCGCGTAATTTCACGATAAAGTCGCAAACTGATTGGTCTCGATATCAAATTTACCTGTGGGTTTACACGTTTACACTGTCAATATAAGCTTCGTGTGACATGTATTGTTGGAGGAAAAAGACTCTTCTAGTGAGTATGATTGTCATGGTCCTTACATCAAATGGAAAAAGATTGCTGCCAGGGCTATTTTTGTCTTCAAATCTAATAGTTGACGCAGCTTTCATATCACTCACAACAGCTCTTTGTACACACCTCATATCTTCCGGCTTGTCAATGCGTTTTTAATTAAGTCTTGCCATCAGTTATCACTGGTGCTCCCAGATGTATGTGATAAGTTCTCTAAATTTAGTACATACTCTTGCTTCTGAACTGCACTTGTTTCATCTCACGCGACTGATCTCGATATGTCTTATGACTGATTGCAAAGGAGACTTAGCCCCCTCTCTCAACCTCCCAAGTTCCAATGGAGCAAGCACTGTGTCATACCACCCATACAAGATATAGGGTGCACCAGAGGAAAGCGCAAAACATGTCCTAACCAGCTCATGAGAAAACCTTTCAAGGAGAGAATTGTGCTACCATTTTCGTTAAATAAGGTTTTTCTTATGTTCTGCCCGTATTGTGTCCAAAAATCAAAATGGGCGAAATTTATCAATTTCATACTATTTCAATCACAACTTCTGTTCCAACTCTTATATTTGAAGAAACTTTTCCTTTATGAAAGCTGCGTCAATCTTAGAAGGACATAGTTTAATGCACTGTGCCAAGGAAGTTAGCAAGTTTTTCCTGTCATGTCTTATTCCCTACTTCAGAGTTAAATAGTTCCCTATTTCAGAATGATAACGAGTGGAATGCTGCTCATAAGACTGAAGAGCTCAGACAGTACATTGAGGACAACTCTACCATCAAGCCAGCTACTATCATACACCCAGGTACTTGATACAATTGAGGGGGAATGTACATTGTACATCATACACCCAGGTAAATAATACAATTACAATGTACATTATACACCCAGGTACATTTCACAATGTACAACGTACATAATACATTAGGCATATAGTATAAATCCAGGGGAATTGGTAGTTATCTAATGCCATTGTTGGTGCTTTCTGAGACGAATTTAATAGAACTGCATTGCTGTTTGAATTGCTCCTTCACCAATTCTCTCATATGTCTTACAGGTGACGGGAAGTTCCTTCACTTTGACTCGAGTGTTGCTAAGATAGATGACATGTATCAAATGATTGTGAACGGGAAACGCAAGAAACGAAGGGAAGCAGTCAGACAGGTTTGGGAAATATCAAAAAGAAAAAAGATACGATACGAAGTATTTGTTATATTATATTAGTCTATTTCAGTTTAGATTAAGAACCAAATAATTTTAGATCCAAATTTCAGCCTGTTATTTTGGGGAAATCGTGACACTGCGCCACCTGACCCGTCTAAGTCACCCGTAAACCACTTTGTTTAAATCTGTTAGGTACCCCTTCCAAATGTTTTATTCCCTGTTGCTTTTCAGTCTGATGTATAGGTAAGTAGGTATACCTTACCCGGCTTGATATGTAGGGTATGTACCTTTTTTCTGTCTCATGAGTTATCTCACTGACTGAAACCCCTTAAATTGTTAACAGACATGTTAATTATTAGAGTGAATTAGCTTACTAATAAGTCAATTGATTAGCTAATTTATAAGCTAATTAATTACTCATACTCTCTGTTTTAGAAAGACACCACTGTGCTGCACTACAATGACAAGCCAATAGCAGAGATGCAGTTGACTATCCGGGCGTTGGACCAGGTCCACAACATCAACGTGCTGCGTAACGCCTACGAGAACAAGGCTATCGGCATCAGGGCTTACAGCAACGCCCTCGACCTGATCAGGTCAGTAATTATATCTTATTTAGGACTCATCGAATATCAAATCGTGAGCAACCTTGTTAAATTATTTCACCTTAATTTGACGTTTTAATTAATTCTGTGATTTCTTAACTTCACGTAACGAGGTAATTGTCGAATACTCGATTACTGATTACTGAATGGGCTGTAACACGATTCCTCTACTTTGCACGATTTTATTGAATTGCCACTTACGAAGGGCTCAATGGATTTCGGTCGATTATTTTTAATTCTGAGGAAAAATGACTTCCTGAAACCATTGTTTTCGTTCCAATTTTCCAAACATCTGCAATAATCCAATTCATTAATTTGTATGAGTGTTTAATGCTATCATTAAATGACTTTTAATAATTTAAACTATGTATAGTTATTATTTTATCACAGCTCCTATAATTAGATTTAATATATTAAACCCGTGCCCCATTTTCTATTATTCGCACATCAGTTGCCATATTCTTATATCTTTATCGGTAAATTTACCCAAACAGAGTTTAAAATCTTGTCACTTTTTTCGATATATCTGAGAAGATGCGCGTCTTTCCCAATCACACTTACCCGGATTTGAGTGTTTCTGGGAATTCCAGGAGGAACTTGTCCCTGAAAGAAGCCCGGTTTAAGATGCTGACAGAGCGAATGGTGCAAGTAAAAGACCTTGCTGCAATGGAGAGCATGCTGAGACGCAACGAAGGTAAGTAATTCTTATTAATTATGGCTCGTTTTTTGTATTCCTGTTATCTGATGATCAAGTATTCATTGTGAATCAATTGTTTGATAAGATCTTAATCATTAATATTTTTGTGTAAATGCGTAATATTTCATATTGTTTGAGGTCACATTACGTCATTGCTTTAACTTTCAGCTGTGATCCGTCATTCACTTACATCCAATATGCGAATTGCGAACCGCAGGCGAGTTGAACTACACTTGTAACTTCCAGCCTTTGTTCCACAGGAGATGAGATAGAGGATGACGTGGTTGAGGGTGTGCTGGACAGACTCCCCGAACTCCTCTGTAAACACACTGAACGCTACCTCGAGAAAGTCAGAAAACTCATGAGGCTGAACACATACATCTTAGCAGAACAGGTGGGTTTCAATTAATTCTGGGGGGGGGTCATCAATTGAACATCTTATCGCTGTTTTTCTCGTGTTCATATCGAATTCGAATCTCGTACCTACATCTTACTGAGGTGTCGCCACCTCTGAGATCGGTGTCTGCAATTTCCAAAAAATCACAATTTGTACGCGTGTGATACTGATTTAACAGTATATTCACCTACGTACATGGCGCCGCGCGATCGGAAATTTCAGAAGAATTCTCATTTCTCGAGGTGGCGACACCTGCCTTACTCTCTCTCCTCGAACCCTTAATCAGGTACGAGTCTTCCAATCCATCAGAGACTGTGACTTGGCCATGAGATTGCGATTCCCATTCCCCATCCTTGGGGAGGATAAAAACAAGATTTTCTTCGAGCCCCCTGCTCTCAAGTCCAACTCCCATGTTGAGAGAAGCGGTGCGAACGCTTCACTGAGATATGGCGTTAAAGTGTCGTATCCGGCTCCCATGGACCCCGTCCTCACTACGACTAGTGCTCTCAAGAAAACCTCGAGAGGGAGAAAAAGGCTGTGGAGAAATCCTACTCTTATTGACGAGAACTTCGAGAATTCAGAGGTAATTCTTAAAGGCTGAGTGATAGCAATAGAGACTAATAAAATATAGGCCTGATCGAGCCTGATTTCTGAAAATATTGTAGAGCTGCGGATATTCCCATATTCGAAATTCACAATACTATAATATGTTATTTAAACGCTTATCAATTTTCAGCCAATCCCGTACACTTTACTTCTCGATTGCAGCGCACTGAGACTTCACAACGATGTGAACCTTCCAATGGCTAAGATAAACCCCCACAAAACCATCCCTCCGATAAAAGCAGCTGCGGAGAAACCCGACCCAACCAGCTTCACCCTGCCCTTGGTGAACTGCTACTCCACTGCAGACAGCGGATACGATGGTTCGAATGTGGTTCTGGACCCGGCTAAATACATGTAAATCCTATCCTCCTGATGTCAAATTTTTTGACGCTGAAACAGATCCTCTACAGGAAAAACATTGATGGATTGATCATCTTTCCGAGTTGATTTTAAGAAGGGATAATTGATCAAGGCGATGCTTCTTGTTGATGCTATGAAAAGAGGCGGCATCAAGACTTTCTGACTGGTTCAGGGTGTTCAATGGGATCATTGGAACAAACAGATAATTTCAAAGTATCACACACTTGATGAGAACAGATGTTATAGATGCCTGTTCAATTTTACACATCACCAATCTATTTCTTTACATTCGATTTTAATTTTTATCATTCTGCATCATATCTACAATCTGTAATACTAACCATCATAGCCATGGCAATTTAAGTGTATCATTCCGTCATGAAACGGACAAAACTTGCAGAAATAGAGCCATAGAAGTGTTCAATTGTTCAAATAAACTAACAAATCCATACCCAACGCGGATAGGGGTGTTTGGCAAGCGAACCATTATCCAACGCGATAAGGTACCTCAACATGATATCCGTGATCATGATGCGCGGCGTCAGATTCATCTAACGGCGCGCACAAATGTAAGCTCTGGTTTAGGAGGACCTATTTTGCGCGCACAAGCGCGCGCGTTCAGAGAACACGCAAAATGTCTGCGACTTTCGGGAAAAAAAAGTTACTTGAGATGTATACCCTCAAAAGCCCGCGGCGCGTACACACACCTATGCGGGCTAAAAAAGGCGCGTGAACAAACAGGGACCTGGGACACTTAGCATGTGGTTTTAGACCAAGCCTAACCTGTGTTACCTTACCTTAGAGTACCTTAGAGTCTGTTTAGCCGGGATCACAGATGGGCGACGTCAACATGCGAGTCTTCCAAGCCTGCCATTCTGGAACATCTCTGAAGATTCCATTCAAGAAGGCTGTTGCTGTTCACAGCAGTGTATCCTGTTGTTGGAGGTGTGTCGGGAAAGCTCTCAAGAAATCTTCCCAGAGCCACTTTGAATGAATCAAGTGTGGACTGTTCGTTAACGGATTTAGGAAGAATATTCCAGAGAAGGGCTGCTTTCACTCCAAAGGAGTTGTTGTAGTGTTAGTAAAACTGCACTGGCCATTTGTTTATTTGCTATCGTTGATAGACTCGCTCTAGCTCTTATGAACGATAGTAGGATTTTACCCTACCCTCCGCCGCGCGCCATTTTTCTCCGCAACACGACCCTCCAAATTTCCGAGTGTTGCGCGCTAGGGATGGGTGAAATCCATCTAATGAACGAGTGAGCGACGCGCTGTGCGTAGCTTGCGTCAACGGGTTTAAGCCCGCATAGGTGTATTTATGCGCTGCGCGCTTCCTTCCCATCTGAGGAAGCAAGCCGCGCAACGCAAATAGGGGTATACCTCAATCAATAGCCTTTTACTTGTTATACGTGTTTAGCAAGAGCAGGGGTTACATTGATTTGCAACTGCGTTTGATTTTTCCGGAAATGGCTTGGTATGCTAATAAAGTAGCAAAGTAAACATCAATAACATCAATAACATGAATGATGCGCTTATGGATTTATATCTCAAATGGATGCAATGTCATTTACTACTTATTTACTACTTACTGAGTAATGCATTATGCGGTGTACTGTTTGGAGTTTATTCATCAAACCTAATACAAACTTGCAAAAATGCAAAATCAATCGATTTATCATGAGTACCATTTTTTGGGGAAAAATTGAGTTCCAATTGTCACTCATTTGTCACTTATTGATTTTTATTTATGCTCTATGTCATATGGAATATTGTAAATAGAATGCTGTAAACATTTTATTCAAATTCAAATTCAAATTCAAGATTATCTCCTGGAATATAGTTGATACATTCCTCTGTCAAAATGCGGATGGAACTATATCAAGAAATAATTAAGTTTATCGGTCCACCAAATCACACTACTGGTTCAACCTTGAAGGATGCTTCTGTACGCTTTGGATGTCAATACAATACTATTCTTGCTGTATATTTTCAACAAGTTCAGAAGAGATTGAAGAGATTATCTTACCATCATAGTGACACTCATGCTAAAGTTGAACATCTGAAGTTTTATGAGACCCAGAATGATGGGAGGAAAGAATTTGTTTATGAAATGGCCATTAAGATAGGAATACCACCAGTTATGCTTTCTAAATTGCTTATAGAGTTGTTAGGTATCACTAAGAACCAGACACCTACCCAGTTATTAAGGGATATCAATGCAATTGAAGATGAATGTTTGAGACAGCAAGTTTCCTATTGTCTTGAAAATGATGACCAGTTTGGACCCAACATTGATTTGATCAAGAAATCAATTGGTGATGACTATGAGTGTATTCTTAAAGACAAATTGACATTTATGAATATATCATTCAAGGATGAAAATGTTTTACGGACTCAAGGGTATGATAAAACCCCTGATATACTGTTAACTGTGCCCATTGCTGTTAACAATTATGTTATCAACTGGATAGAAAGTAAAGCATCTTTTGGAGATGATTCTACTCATAAACAATATCTTCGAGAGCAATATTGGAGCTATTGGAATAGATTTGGATCAGGACTTGTCATATATTGGTTTGGTTTCATTGATGAGCTAGCTGATCAGACTTCAGAAAAGGGGATCATTATCATGGATTGTATGCCAAGCAAAGTAACTACTATAGTTTGAATTAAAGAGTTTGTGGCTTAGGCATATAATATGATTCGACTGAAAGATTTAGTTTTATGTTTAATGTTTGTGGGTAACAATATAATGTTGTTGATTTATATAATCAAATTTGTTCACTTTCTACCTAACTGCTATTGAAGGCCCTACTATCTAATCATAACAGATTGAGCTATAATTTCTTCTATCTGCTATAAACAATTTTGTATACAGTAGTCCTGCAAAGTTGTGCACCCAAGCTGAATAAATATTATTCAAACAAAAATATTTCACCTTATCAACTCCTTTACATATTTGTACTAAATTGTATGTTTCTACTTCTATTTCTCTACCCAAGAAACACCAATCGATGTCTAGCACCAATTATAGGTTTTATTTTTAACTAGTTTAACTCAAAGAGGAAATGTAACCAAGTCTGCCTGCTCAATCTTGAAATGCCATGAGTGGCACTCCTTCAAGCCAGCCTAGTGTAAGGGATCCAGACCTCTCATCTCAGCAATCAAACTCAGCACAGATAATCACAGAGTCGGGTCAGACTGTCCAGCAGCCAGTGGACAATGATTTCGCATTTTTCCAGAATTTTAAAGAGTATGTCAGAGTAATCACTGATAATGAGAGAGGTTTGTTAATTTAAATTGACTCATATTTCACATATAAACTTGTTTCAAATTTTTATTATCAAAATTACATACTTATTATATTTTCAACATTCAAATGTCTACTTATTAGTAGATCGTTTGTTCATTGAGGAACTTGTTTATGGGTTGTCCTTGGTTATGCGGAGTCACTCAATGTATGTTGCATATTCAGTAAATTAAGCAACCATTTTAAGAATTGAGGTTGCAAAGAATAACCAATGCCCAGAATAAAGTGAACATTAATGTATTCATTCCTCTAACATTCATAAAATGTCAAGTACACCATTGTTAAAATTATTATGTGGCCAAATGCTTGAATCACATCACACAACTAAACCTCAGAAGAAGTGAAAAAGTTTAAAGCAGCTCAAGAGCTGAGTGAGCACTTGGAGTTCATTGTCCAGAATTCATACTACAAAGACTTCCTGGCATATCTACTGGATGAATTTCTCAGGTTCATTGAGGTATGTCCTTATCAGGTTAACAAATAAATTTTACTTAGTCAGTTTACTGTTGCACCATGTAGTATCATGGTATGTGGAACTGCCCTTTTTTGACTTCATACCACCATTTCAGGCTGGAGAGCCCATTTATCACGAGAACTCTAAGGCCCAGATCAGGAAGCTTGTTCTTGAAATCATCCATCGTCTCCCAAGGAATTCTGACCTTGAGCCTCATGCCAGAAAAATACAAAGCATCATGTTCAGACTTGTTGAGGTTTATTTTAATTCATTGGATGCTGCTTTCCATGACGTTATCAAAGGTTTATGATTCGATTTGAGTTTTTCTTTTTAGCAATTATATCCATTTTATGATGCTTAGCATTCTACTTATTTACTTATTACTAATTAGGGATTATCCGATGTCATAACTATGATATGAATTGTTTTCAGAAAGAGAATGAAGACTGTGCACAAGTTTGCTTGAGAACCATCCACGAGATTCACAAAGCATTCAAACCTGCCAACACCCAAGAAGCTCAAGATGTTTCAACTGAGGTAATTATCATGCGGATTTGACTTCTGGTGAAAGCTATGCTCATTTTATCTCAAATAAGTTTTAAGGTTATTAATAGATTCTTGTAACAATGAATTATTAACCAAAGATCATTTAAATTTTTACACCCCCTCCTGTTTTTCCCCTAGATTCGAGCCTTTCTACAGTTCGTTAATGTCTCTTTCCACAACCTCCAAACCACTATGACCTCGGTGCTCGTTAATGAGAACGCCCCCTCTCAAGGGCCTGGACAGAGAGAACCAAGGAGTATTCCAAAGGTTTGTCACAAACTGAAATCATCCCATTCTCCTGCATGACTTTTTGACAAGGATATATAATTAAGTCTCCTTTCTTGATCCTTTAATTCCTTCTAGGAATATTGATCTCCCATTGCACAGGCTACACAGTCCCTGAAAGTCTTAGCTGATCTTCCTCTCCAAGTGGTGTTCTTCTACCAAGCTTTCCAGAGCAAAATAGAGGAAGATGTGTCAAAGCTGATCAGGATCATGATCAACAACACACTCACACTGCATCCCGAGCCCGCTATAAAGTAAGTTAATCGTTACTGTACTTACTCTTTACTTCTAAGTTTTTAAAATGTATTTCCTTTATCCCAACAATTGCATTCAAATCACCTAAAAGTATATGCAACCTGTAACCTGTAGGATTTTAATGTCTCCTTATGATCCAGGAACCACGAGCACTTTGTGCAGGAGTCCTTTGTTGACTTCATCATGGTGCAGATCAAGACGATCAGTTTCCTGGCTTTCATGCTCAAACACCGTCCCTACCACGAGATAATAGAGCAGGACAGCGTGAACTTCATCAAGGGTCTCATTGCTTGTTTCAGGTGGTGCCCGGCAGAGGCTCCCCATCTTAGACGCGAGGTAAAGTAATCTGATCATAGAGTCGTTAGTACTCGTTATCTTCAAAAGTAGACTGATATGATAGGCACCGTTTACTGGATTTCATTATATATAATCGAATTTGCAAAATAGTGAACAGGGATATTCTACTTCATTTATATTCACCAATAAACTTACCTTCAGCACAGTCAAGAAGCTTCTTCATATATAGATTTAATTGAAAATATATTGTTGTAAATGCGCTGTGAAACATAATATATCAAAATTCAAATTCAAATTCAACTGTGTCTACAGTGCTTAGTGTCATGATGTTCTCAGGTGATTGTGGCCTGTAGACATCTCGTGTCAGCTAACCAACCAGAGACTCTAAGTTTCCGCTTCAAGATGGTCGGCTTCATGGATGAGCTGCTAGATGAAAGTGTTCTGATAGGTTTTATAAATAATAATTCTCATTTCTTGCTTACAGAGTTAGGTTATAGATGGATGAATTATATGAATGAATTTATATAGAAAGCAGTTTTAAAGCCAATGCTGTTCAATTAAAATTATACACCGTTACATCCCCGTCATTTTGTTGAAACTTGGGACTCCTACCAAATGTTCACTGCATTTAGGCTATTAACTAATATTTAGTCCTTATTTCCAGGCACTGGCTGGACCAACAAGGAAGGCTCAAGGACTTTGGCTTACAGTACTCTAGCTGATTTGATACATCAGGTAACTGCAGCTGACTTCTGCTGATTCATACCTCAGGTGCTAATTGCTAATGTTATATATTAGAATCATGTTGGAGTTTCATTTGGTTTGATATGGGTGATTTGGTGAAGCTCAAATGCCGTGGAACTTCGCTCAAGTTTACCCTGAACTCACTAAATGCGAGCTATACCGTTTGTACAGGATTTTATTCAAATAGTTTTTTTTGTATTCAAATAGTTTTTTTTTGTAAAATTGTTTGATGGAAAATTTCTGCGTGGAGCAATTATCGACGGCTCCCAAAAATTAGCATGACCATAGCTGGTATTTACACCGATTTCGAAATACGAACTATGTCTCTATTGCATTTTTGGCGTAATAAAAACAACGATGTTACTGTAAAAAAGTGACTCGTTGTGACATGCCTATAAAAGCACAGTGTGCTGCATCATATTTTTATTTTAATATAAAAAACTTAAAATAATAGAATACCTTAGGAGGTCTATTTATGGAGGTTGTAATTTGGGGCTTTTTCATCCTTCCGCCACAGCCCACAATTTAATTCCACGTGTTATAATTCAACCCGTTTTCGAAATTTCCTGAACTACCTGTACTATAATACAGTACAATTTCGTATCAGAGATGAGCTTCCGGAGAATCACCGATAATTTAGTCAATATGAAATAAAAACAATTACAATTCGAAAAAACTTACAACAGTAAATTTTCAAATTCTTTGTTCTCATATCAGTTTTTATAACATTGTTTTTCGTTTGGACATCGCCTAGTTTAATTTGGTGGGTGAAATTTGGCGATTTGTTAAAAAAAAACCCAAATTTTCAACCTACAAAAATTGCAAACACCAAAATCTTAACCCACATAAATAGACCTCCTAAGGTATAATAATATTGTTCTAGTTTTTTACTTGAACAAGTCGACGCAATTTATTCCTTTGCTGTCTGTTCATGATTGTACGATTTTTTCTACGATTATTGAGTTAGTTTGTGCGATTTTTGAGGTAGTTGTTGTAAGGGCCTGAGAACCCTATTTTTTAACTGATAGAGGGGTTTACATTTATGCAGCTACTAAACATGCCTTGAGAGGCCTATAAACATGATAATATCACTTTGAAGTGTAAGGAAACAAGAGAAATTCTGTTTTATTGCGACTGAAAGGTGATTGACAGGGGACCTGGTTCATGTCTATTTAATAATAAACTGTGCTTATTTTTCAGTTTTTCCATCAAATAGTATATATAGTTTCGTAGGTATTTAAAGTTTGGTGAAGAAACCAGGTGGGACCTCGGCCCTAAGATTTTTAAGGCTTGCCACTTCCTAGGCTCCAGGAAGAGGCAGTCCCATTGTCTGTTGATATGCGTGTACCTGTAGCATATTTTGTGCAAACAAAGATATATATGCAGAACAAAGAAGTGAAGAACGTGTGATTGTGTTTCAAGTACGCAGTACGAAATTTAAAAAAATAGTTTGATTTGGATTGGTCCACGGTCGCATTGCTCCATACGATAGTTACATGAAATTATGTTTGATATTTCGAAGCTGAATCCGTCCCATATATTATTTTGGTTGTTTGCATATGCACGCAACTCTGATTTGTGAACATTTTTTGGCCAGATTAAGTATATATCTTTGTTGAAAAAATAAAGTGTGATTCTTTGAAAGCTACTTTATTCTTATCTTTGCGTTGAATTTTGCTTCAAAAAATATAATAATTGGTGCTTCCTAGCAGCGCCGAGTGATCTGACGAGCTGTGTATTTGCAAGCCCAACGGGCCTGCGAGTCTAATTTATAAAGTAAAAAGAGAGTGTATGGATCTTGTGTATGCGTTTGTGTGGGTTATTGTGTCGGCATTATAGATTAGAATGGGAAAACCGTGTGTATTGACACTGTGTCGGCGTGTGTATGGGTTTTCTGTCAGCATCATATTATGATGCCGAAAGAAAACCCATTTTCACATTCTGATCGATCAGAATGTGAAAATGTGTTTATGGGCATTGTGTCGATGTGTATATGGGTTTATGTCGGCATGCACGTGCACTGTGCAGATTGGGAAAATGCTTGCGTTTCTATGGTAGCATGTGATGTGTGCGAATTTAATTTCTGGCTTTGTTGATTTTTTGCTACTCCCTCAGAAATTGTAACTTTGGCTCTGATTCGAATTTTTTCCCTCCCCAATCGCCATTTTGTCTTACAAAAAAGCATTGAAGAGAGTTGGCAGAGATAGTGGTTAGGAAGATGAGAAATAAGATTATGTGCATAGCAGGTTTAGGTTTACAATAGAATTACTGTAATTTCTGAAAAGTGGCTGGAAAATGGAAGTGGCGTAAATTCGTCATAAAACTGGCGTAAATTCGTCATGAAACTGGCGTAAATTCGTCATAAAACTGGTGTAAATTCGTCATGCAGTCGAGTCTCCTAGCAGCTCTTACATTTGCGTGCGCACGACGCGCGCGTGAACGCTTGCGCAGGTGTGAGATTGTCGGTGTAAGTTCGTGTGCGGCACTGTTGGAGTCAAACAAGCCACACGAATTACGATATCAGTTGAAATAATTATGTAGAGCGTCCAAGAGTTGTGAATTGAGAATCAAAGCAAAGATGATGAACATTGAAAAGTTTTCCACAAAAAATAGTTTCTCTCCTTCTCTAACTATTCTGTTTCAGTGGAGAGCCCAGCGTTTGCGCCGCGCACTGCTGCTTGGAGCTCCGAGAAAATTAAGGGGCTTTCTCATGAACTACTGAGCTCTGAACAAACACTCACACTGCTCTCAGTGTTACAATCACTCATTCGGGTTACGCATTAGATGTTACATTTTCATCGATGGAAGTTCTGCACTGCGATTGTGATCATATACCTCTAGCTGGGGGAGGGAAATTGAGCACCTGCATACGGGAACAATGGACAAAAAATGTGCTGGCAGGCGCAATTTTTGTTCGATGTGGTGAAAAGTTTTCATTAATATTAATTATTTACGTCCGAAGTTTGCGAACGAGGTGGGGCATAGTGAGCTTTGTATTAGCTGACCCAGTGGGCCTGCTAGTTTTCGAATAATTTCTCAATTGAGCAATAGGACTACAAAATTTGTATCGCGATGGTGTTCTGCCACACCTTCTATTTCCAAAGTTTCAACTTTAAAGTCTAGAATGTAGATCTTATCCACTGCTTCAGCCTTTATAATCCATTACGTCAGTTTCCATAGGTCAGGTTCCCTCTTCTTACTACTTTGAGTGACTGAATTGCTGTGCTATGAAAGTCTCTGCAACGCTGGTATTTATTTTTGCGATTGGGGTCCGGACATCAAAGAAAGAAATTATTAAGATTGGAGATGGGATTATTTTCTTGTCACTTGAAGACACTCCATTAATCACTTTATGGAGACACTCCATTTATCAGAACTGCATTTTTCTTGCAGGGAATCGTCTCAGTTCCATCGATCATTGGGATGATTTTATAGATAGGAATACAGTTGTATTGGAATCAAAAGGTACCCTGATATCAGCTGTGAATTCATCATCAGTTTGTGAATTTAACATGGATTATCTTTACTTGATAATGATGGATTCACGTTTCAGCCAAAAGTCATATTCCTCAATGATGCAAAGATTGGTGGACTACAATTGGTATTGTGAACCACAAAATCCTAGAATCTCTAATGATAATCGAGCTGCATATTGTGATGGTTATTCGGATTGTCTAACTGACGAATGTAACTGTCAGTCGACCGGTAGCAATAATAAATCAAATTCAGTTTTCTTCTGTCCCGATAAATCTGGCTGTATCTCTATCAAGAACGTTTGTGATGGAAAGCACGACTGCAAAGATGGATCTGACGAGTGTATATGCGAGGGATATATCCAGCTGAATTGCTCGGTATTAGGTTACAAATCGCACTGCATATCACTGGAGAAGTTTTGCTGGAAGCTGTTTGACAAGTCGTGGAGGCAGAGGTTGCTGCTGAAGTGCACTTCAAAAAGGAATCTCTGGGATAAGTGCAAAGGTTTTAGATCAAGGGGATTAAAAAGAAAAACTAACCCAATTGACACATGCTTTTTAGATAATCCTTGGGCAATTGTCAAAGCTGTTGCTGGTGCAGCCCTCAATGATGAATTTGATGGCATTGTTTCTTTTTGCAAAAGCAATTGTTCAAAATACTACGATGGTAAAAATTGGGGATTTTACTGTAATCTGCTTCTACCCTATCGTCCAAATGGGATGAGAGGTCATTCAATCTTTTGTTCTGGAGAGTACCATTATGCCAATATCATTTGTGATGGCCATATTGACTGTGAAAATGAAAAATTAGATGAAATGAACTGTCCTGATCGGTTTTACTGTGCTGGAAATAGTACTGAATGGGTTTCTCCCGAAAAGGTTTGTGATAATGTCAAAGATTGCTCAACTGGGTTGGACGAATGTACAAAATGCGACATGGGATACATGTCATCATCTGAACTTTTGATAAATTCTAAAGTTGTGCTAGTCCTCACAATAATAAGCTGTATTTCAATAATCCTACTGAATGGAATACAAGGATACACCTGCCTTGTCACTCCATCTGCCACCCATATTGGTGAAATCAATAGACTAATCACGCTGCAGGTTTATCTCTTCGATATGCTGATTGGGGTTTATCAAGCACTGCTAATAATTGCTACTTTAGTCATCATGCTCAAAGGCGATTATTGCGAATTTGATAGGGATTGGAGGGCAAGTAACTATTGTATTCTTCTGGGAATACTTTACACTTTATCCTCCCACGGTTCACTTCTTTCTATTGTGCATCTGAGTGTAGTGAGGTCCATTTCACTGCTGTCAAACAATACCATTCACATCAGAAGGCGGGTTATTCTACGCATATCAGTTGCTCTTTTATGTCTCAATGTTTTAAATTCTATCTTTCCTGTTATTCCGCTGCCATTCGTACAGGATATCTTTAGAACAGAAATTTACTTAACTCACCCTCGCAAAAATCCGTCCTTCAAGGGTAATCCAATTAACTTTACGACTCTGGAAGGAACTTATGAACGAGTTTTTGGCAGGAGAGAATCGAATAAAAACACTATTTTAAGAGATTTCAGGAGCACAACCTCTGATGATGAAGTTTGGCATACCACCGATATCAGTTACTACGGATCATCTGCCCTATGTTTGCACAACGTTTTCAAGTCCCAAGTTTCATTCTATCTTTACAAGATCTTATATCTGGTGGTCATTGTGTTGCTTTTACTCCTCATGTCGGCAGCTTATACTGCGATTATTGCTAAAAATAAGCGCAGCAAGAAGAGCTTACGAGATAAAGATGGGGGAAGACATAATCATAGAAATGATTATTCAATATCGTTAACGACAAAGCTTTTGTGGATGGTTGGCACCCAGCTGTTGTGTTGGTTCCCGTTCATTGGAGCTGTCATTTATTACATGTGTAAGGGAGATGACTCACCCCCAAATATTGTTTTTTGAGGTGATTTTCTTCTTTGTCATACCAATTAACAGTCTCCTTAATCCACTGTACCACAGTAAGTTGTATTGTGTCGTAGTTAAAGCCACAAGAGCATTGTTCGCGTGCTGCAAGTCGAAGAAAGCTGAAGATGAAAACCCGGAAATCATTGAAATGAAGGATCTAAAACAATGAAATGGCCATATCGGCACTTGAACCAGTTCCTCAATAATGATTAGCAGGATCATGAAAGTATTTAATCTTCATGCTTTTATTTGTCATGGTGAGGACTGAATGCCCATTTATAAAGCCCCGTCAACAATTCCAGTATCAAATAATTTAGCGTTTGCTGCTTTATGTTATGCTTATTATTAATTAGTTTCCCTCAAAAATAGCTCGAGTCTGTAATTTTTATTGTGCTATGAAAAATTGTAAATTTGTGAAACGATACTATTGTACGATTTTTGTACGATTATTGAGTTAGTTTGTGCGATTTTCGAGTTAGTTGTTGTAAGGGCATTAGAACCCTATTTTCTAAACTGATAGAGGGGTTTACATTTATGCAGCTACTAAACATGCCTTGAGAGGCCTAAAAACATGATGATATCAATTTGAAGTGTAAGGAAACAAGAGAATGGATTGGAATTTTTCATGCAGTAGAAAGTACTCAATCAATTTGAATGTAGCCCTTGAAATTTGCGAACGAGGTGCTTCCTAGCAGCGCCGAGTGATCTGACGAGCTGTGTATTTGCAAGCCCAACGGGCCTGCGAGTCTAATTTATAAAGTAAAGAGAGTGTATGGATCTTGTGTCTGCGTTTGTGTGGGTTATTGTGTCGGCATTATAGATTAGAATGAGAAAACCGTGTGTATTGACACTGTGTCGGCGTGCGTATGGGTTTTCTGTCGGCATCAAAGATCAGAATGTGAAAATGTGTTTATGGGCAATGTGTATATGGGTTTATGTCAGCATGCACGTCCATTGTGCAGATTGGGAAAATGCTTGCGTTTCTATGGTAGCATGTGATGTGTGCGAATTTAATTTCTGGCTTTGTTGATTTTTTTGCTACTCCCCCAGAAATTGTAACTTTGGCTCTAATTCGAATTTTTTCCCTCCCCAATCGCCTTTTTGTCTTACAAAAAAGCATTGAAGAGAGTTGGCAGAGATCGTGGTTCAGAAGATGAGAAATAGGATTATGTGCATAGCAGGTTTAGGTTTACAATAGAATTACTGTAATTTCTGAAAAGTGCCTGGAAAGTGGAAGTGGCGTAAATTCGTCATAAAACTGGCGTAAATTCGTCATGAAACTGGTGTAAATTCGTCATGAAACTGGTTTAAATTCGTCATATGCAGTCGAGTCTCCTAGCAACTCTTACATTTGTGTGCGCACGACGCACGTGTGAACACTTGCGCAGGTATAAGATTGTTGGTGTAAGTTCGTGCGCGGCACTGTTGGAGTCAAACAAGCCACACGAATTACGATATCAGTTGAAATGATTATGTAGAGCGTCCAAGAGTTGTGAATTGAGAATCAAAACAAAGATGATGAACATTGAAAAGTTTTCCACAAAAAATAGTTTCTCTCCTTCTCTAACTATTCTGTTTCAGTGGAGAGCCCAGCGTTTGCGCCGCGCACTGCTGCTTGGAGCTCCGAGAAAATTAAGCGGCTTTGTCTTGAACTACTGAGCTCTGAACAAACACTCACACTGCTCTCAGTGTTACAATCACTCATTCGGGTTACGCATTAGATGTTACATTGTTGTTATTATTGATCTGCAGTCTTGGTAATATCCATATTTCATATGCTTTGACACGACATCTAATATATAAAGTAAAGTCACACGTGAATAATGTTTGTCTGTAATTCCGTATACAATTAAATTTGAGCTTGCCAAGAAGATATCAAGAGAAACGAAGGCAAAAGGGAGAAAAGAGGTGCCGTTGCTATGGAAACCAATTTTGTGCACGTGCAGATTATAATCAGTTCAATGCGAGTGCTTTCTATTACGCTACTACTGTTAAATGCTGTGCTGACATAGTTTTTGAAAATTTGACGTTGTTTTACATCAAATTCAAGATCTCAAGATGGAGAATGGACAAAACTTGAACAACGGAGGATATTTCAGATGAATTGTTTTCTGTGGCAGTGTTTGGCAGATAATCAATGCTGAGTCGGTGATAACAATAGTAACTATAGTTTCGAAATTAGCCGTTTAGTTTACAAAAGTGTACAATTCAATCGAGTGGAATATAGGTGCAGTAGCAGATTACGAAGACAGTTCCTGGCCTGGATTAATAAAAACAAAACAAAATGGTCCAATGTCAGTATCAGTATGAGAATTAACATAGACTTCTTGCAATCAAAACGGAACGCTGGAACAAAACTCACATGGTTAAGCATAACTAACACTAATCGACGCCGTTCTATTTTCCACTCTGCTCCTTCATAAAATTTAATAATGATTTAATTGATTTCGTTACGACTAACATTCGATCCAATTGGAATTTTTGATGCGGTAAGAACTATCCAATCAATTTGAATGGTAGTTTTTAAAATTTGCGAACGAGGTGCCGCGTAGCTGTGTGATCTGTGTATATACGTATATGCAGGCTCAACGGGCCTGCTAGTATTACATAAAGATGAACTCCTTAAATACGTAAATCAGTGCTTTATGAGTTTATGTTTTTGTTGGATTGTTAAACTTGTATTGTGTAATATTGATATAATATTGCGGCACATTGCCAGCCCCACCGTGGGTTTCACAACAACAACAACATTTTCATCGATGGAAGTTCTGCACTGCGATTGTGATAATATACCTCTAGCTGGGGGAGGGAAATTGAGCACCTGCATACAGGAACAATGGACAAAAAATGTGCCGGCAGGCGCAATTTTTGTTCGATGTGGTGAAAAGTTTTCATTAATATTAATTATTTACGTCCGAAATTTGCGAACGAGGTGGGGCAAAGTGAGCTTTGTATTAGCTGACCAAACGGGCCTGCTAGTTTTCAAATAATTTCTCAAATGAGCAATAGGACTAAAAACATTTGTATCGCGATGGTGTTCTGCCACACCTTCTATTTCCAAAGTTTCAACTTTAAAGTCTAGAATGTAGATCTTATCCACTGCTTCAGCCTTTATAATCCATTACGTCAGTTTCCATAGGTCAGGTTCCCTCTTCTTGCTACTTTGAGTGACTGAATTGCTGTGCTATGAGAGTCTCTGCAACGCTGGTATTTATTTTTGCGATTGGGGTCCGGACATCAAAGAAAGAAATTATTAAGATTGGAGATGGGATTATTTTCTTGTCATTTGGAGACACTACTACATTAATCTCTTCATGGAGGCACTCCATTAATCATTACTGCATTTTTCTTGCAACTGATCGTCTCCGTAAAGTTGATCATTGGGATGCTTTTATAGATAGGAATACAGTCGTATTGCAATCAAATGGTACCCTGATATCAGCTGTAAATTCATCATCAGTTTGTGAATTTAACATGGATTATCTTTACTTGATGGAACGTTTCAGCCAAAAGTCATATTCCTCAATGACGCAAAGATTGGTGGACTACAAATGGTATTGTGAACAACAATATCCTAGAATCTCTAATGATAATCGAGATGCATATTGTGATGGTTATTCGGATTGTCTAACTGACGAATGTAACTGTCAGTCGACCAGTAACAATAATGAATCAAATTCAGTTTTCTTCTGTCTCGATAAATCTGGCTGTATCTCTATCAAGAACGTTTGTGACGGAAAGCACGACTGCAAAGATGGATCTGACGAGTGTATATGCGAGGGATATATCCAGCTGAATTGCTCGGTATTAGCTTACAAATCGCATTGCATATCACTGGAGGCGTTTTGCTGGAAGCTGTTTAAGAAGTCGTGGAGGCAAAGGTTGCTGCTGAAGTGCACTTCAAAAAGGAATCTCTTGGATAAGTGCAAAGGTTTTAGATCAAGGGGATTAAAAAGAAAAACTAACCCAATTGACACATGCTTTTTAGAAAATCCTTGGTCACTTGTTAAAGCTGTTGCTGGTGCAGCCCTCAATGGAGAATTTGGTGGCATTATTTCTTTTTGCAAAAGCAATTGTTCAAAATATTACGGTGGTAAAAACTGGGGATTCTACTGTAATATGCTTCGACCCTTTGGTCCAGATGGGGTGGAAGGTCATTCAATCTTTTGTTCTGGAGAGTACCACTTTCCCAATATCATTTGTGATGGCCATATTGATCTGTGATTAGGCCATAACTGTCCTGATTTTTACTGACTGTGAAAATGAAAAATTAGATGAAATGAACTGTCCTGGAGATCGGTTTTACTGAACTGCTGGAAATAGTAGTCCTGAATGGGTTTTCTCCCACTGAATGGAATTTGTGATAATGTCAAAAGATTGCTCAATTGCTGCCAACAGCCAAAATTGGTGGGATACATGTCATCATCTGAACTTTTGATAAATTCTAAAGTTGTGCTAGTCCTCACATTAATAAGCTGTATTTCAATAATCCTACTGAATGGAATACAAGGATACACCTGCCTTTGTCACTCCATCTTTTTTGCCACCCATATTGGTGGAAATCAATAGACTAATCACGCTGCAGGTTTATCTCTTCGACATGCTAGTTTATCAAGCTAATAATTGCTACTTTAGTCATCATGCTCAAAGGCGATTATTGCGAATTTGATAGGGATTGGAGGGCAAGTAACTATTGTATTCTTCTGGGAATACTTTAAACTTTATCATCCCACGGTTCACTTCTTTCTATTGTGCATCTGAGTGTAGTGAGGTCCATTTCACTGCTGTCAAACAATACCATTCATATCAGAAGGCGGGTTATTCTACGCATATCAGTTGCTCTTTTATGTCTCAATGTTTTAAATTCTATCTTTCCTGTTATTCCGCTGCCATTCGTACAGGATATCTTTAGAACAGAAATTTACTTAACTCACCCTCGCAAAAATCCGTCCTTCAAGGGTAATCCAATTAACTTTACGACTCTTGAAGGAACTTATGATCGAGTTTTTGGCAGGAGAGAATCGAATAAAAACACTATTTTAAGAGATTTCAGGAGCACAACCTCCGATGATGAAGTTTGGCATACCACCGATATCAGTTACTACGGATCATCTGCCCTATGTTTGCACAACGTTTTCAAGTCCCAAGTTTCATTCTATCTTTACAAGATCTTATATCTGGTGGTCATTGTGTTGCTTTTACTCCTCATGTCGGCAGCTTATACTGCGATTATTGCTAAAAATAAGCGCAGCAAGAAGAGCTTACGAGATAAAGATGGGGGAAGACATAATCATAGAAATGATTATTCAATATCGTTAACGACAAAGCTTTTGTGGATGGTTGGCACCCAGCTGTTGTGTTGGTTCCCGTTCATTGGAGCTGTCATTTATTACATGTGTAAGGGAGATGACTCACCCCCAAATATTGTTTTTGAGGTGATTTTCTTCTTTGTCATACCAATTAACAGTCTCCTTAATCCACTGTACCACAGTAAGTTGTATTGTGTCGTAGTTAAAGCCACAAGAGCATTGTTCGCGTGCTGCAAGTCGAAGAAAGCTGAAGATGAAAACCCGGAAATCATTGAAATGAAGGATCTAAAACAATGAAATGGCCATATCGGCACTTGAACCAGTTCCTCAATAATGATTAGCAGGATCATGAAAGTATTTAATCTTCATGCTTTTATTTGTCATGGTGAGGACTGAATGCCCATTTATAAAGCCCCGTCAACAATTCCAGTATCGAATAATTTAGCGTTTGCTGCTTTATGTTATGCTTATTATTAATTAGTTTCCCTCAAAAATAGCTCGAGTCTGTAATTTTTATTGGGCTATGAAAAATTGTAAATTTGTGAAACGATACTATTGTACGATTTTTGTACGATTATTGAGTTAGTTTGTGCGATTTTCGAGTTAGTTGTTTTAAGGGCATTAGAACCCTATTTTCTAATCTGATAGAGGGGTTCACATTTATGCAGCTACTAAACATGCCTTAAGAGGCCTAAAAACATGATGATATCAATTTGAAGTGTAAGGAAACAAGAGAATGGATTGGAATTTTTCATGCAGTAGAAAGTATTCAATCAATTTGAATGTAGCCCTTGAAATTTGCGAACGAGGTGCTTCCTAGCAGCGTCGAGTGATCTGACGAGCTGTGTATTTGCAAGCCCAACGGCCCAGTGACAGAACCCTAGCGAGCGAGAGAGCGTCGCTCGACAACAAACAGCCACGTTAGTGGCGACCCAAAACGTCCAAACGACCGAATTTTCATTGAAATTAGCATTGAAATTCCCAATGAAATTAGCATAAACGAAACCAAATCGGCTGTTAATTACCTACGATACTGTTCAAAAGCCGCCAAATTATAACCGTGATTTATAATTACTAGGTACTTCATTGTGTTTGACAATTGTACAGCTTCATTTATGTTGTGAAGAGTAAGGATAATCCTGACAAAAGTCTGTAGTACATTTACGATTACTGGCTCAAGCCCTCGCAGCTGTATTGTACCGCAAAACTTGTGATACCGTACTATAAACATCTATAATAATGCGTGAGATATTTGCTTGTGTTTGAAATAAACTTGAATTAACCATACGTTAATTATGTGTAATATTTGATCACGTGGGAAAACTTCAAAGTAGTCTCGTTCAAATGTTAGTCCAAATGATGAAGGCACACGCAGCTCTAAAATGTGCTGGTCGTCAGAAAAAAGCTTAAAAAGCTACGCTCGCTGGTGTTGGTCGCCATGCTCGACGACCACAATACAATTACAGGTAAAATCTCATCCTACGCTCGCTGGTCGTCAGGGCTGCGCTCGATGGTGTGGTCGCCGGCAAATAAATACTTACAATATTCACTGTGTAAACTGTTTTGGCTATAACTTGAGAACGAATAGATATTTTTTCAAAATTATTTTTTCCTCTGGTAGATAAATGATTTACGAAGATTCTAAGCATGCTTGAATATGTTTATCATCAATAACAAACTGTTGAAACACAAGTAAATATTTAGTTTACGAAAATCCATGTTTTAGCTGTAACATTGCATCTGAGCAATATTTTTTTCAAAATTCTTTTTCCCTCTGGTATAGGTTTGTTATGCGAAGATTCTAAACATGCTTAAATGTGTTGATTATTAATAACAAGCTGTTGAAACACAAGGAAATATTCAGTTTATGAAAAAAATCTAGTTTTGGCTATAACAATGCGCCTGGTCGATATATTTATTAAATTCTTTTTTCTCAAGTTGATAAATAATCCATGAAATTTTTCATAATGCTTCAGAGGCTTAGTAGCAACGAAAAGCGGTTGAAACACAAGGAAATGTTTAGTTTCTAAAAGCTAACTTTCGGTTGAAACATTGCATCTGATTGTTATTTTTTCAAAATTCTTTTTCCTTTTGTTAGATGAATGTTTTTTCGAAGGTTCTAAACATGCTAAAATAATTGAGTAATGCCAACCAACTGTTGAAACACAAGGAAATATTAAGTTTATGAAAAACTAAGTTTTGGCTCTAACACCTCCTCTGATCGATATTTCTTCCAAATTCTTTTTTCCTCTGGTAGATGAACGTCCTAATGCTCAGATGGGAAATACCATAAAATTTTTCGCCTGCGGCGGGCTGTTGTGATCAAATTATACATTACAAAATTGAGCTTACAAGCAGATTCGGATGGGAAAACCACGAAATTTTTCGCCTGCGGCGAGCTGTTGTGATCAAATTATACATTACCAAATTGATCTTAGAGGCATACTCAGATAGGAAATAGCATAAAATTTTTCGCCTGCGGCGGGCTGTTGTGATCAAATTATACATGACCAAATTGATATTAGAGGCACATTCAGATGGGAAATACCATGAAATTTTTCGCCTGCGGCGAGCTGTTGTGATTAAATTATACATTACCAAATTGATCTTAGGGGCATTGTGTCGATGTGTATATGGGTTTATGTCGGCATGCACGTGCACTGTGCAGATAGGGAAAATGCTTGCGTTTCTATGGTAGCATGTGATGTGTGCGAATTTAATTTCTGGCTTTTTGATCTTTTTGCTACTCCCCCAGAAATTGTAACTTTGGCTCTGATTCGAATTCTTCCCTCCCCAATCGCGTTTTTGTCTTACAATAGAATTACTGTAATTTCTGAAAAGTGGCTGGAAAATGGAAGTGGCGAAATTCGTCATAAAACTGGCGTAAATTCATCATGAAACTGGCGTAAATTCGTCATAAAACTGGTGTAAATTCGTCATTCAGTCAAGTCTCCTAGCAACTCTTACATTTGCGTGCGCACGACACGCGCGTGAACGCTTGGGCAGGTGTGAAATTGTTGGTGTAAGTTCATGCGCGGCACTGTTGGAATCAAACAAGCCACACGAATTACGATATCAGTTGAAATTATTATGTAGAGCATCCAAGAGTTGTGAATTGAGAATCAAAGCAAAGATGATGAACATTGAAAAGTTTTCCACAAAAAATAGTTTCTCTCCTTCTTTAACTATTCTGTTTCAGCGGAGGGCCCAGCATTTGCGCCGCACACTGCTGCTTGGAGCTCCGAGAAAATTAAGCGGCTTTCTCATGAACTACTGAGCTCTGAACAAATACTCACACTGCTCTCAGTGTTACAATCACTCATTCGGGTTACACATTAGATGTTACATTTTCATTGATGGAAGTTCTGCGCTGCGATTGTGATCATATACTTCTAGCTGGGGGAGGGAAATTGAGCACCTGCATACGGGAACAATGGACAAAAAATGTGCCGGCAGGCGCATTTTTTGTTCGATGTGGTGAAAAGTTTTCATTAATATTAATTATTTACGTCCGAAATTTGTGAACGAGGTGGGGCATAGTGAGCTTTGTATTAGCTGACCCAGCGGGCCTGTTAGTTTTCAAATAATTTCTCAAATGAGCAATAGGACTACAAACATTTGTATCGCAATGGTGTTCTGCCATACCTTCTATATCCAAAGTTTCAACTTTAAAGTCTAGAAAGTAGATCTTATCCACTGCTTCAGCCTTTATAATCCATTACGTCAGTTTCCATAGGTCAGGTTCCCTCTTCTTGCTACTTCGAGTGACTGAATTGCTGTGCTATGAGAGTCTCTGCAACGCTGGTATTTATTTTTGCGATTGGGGTCCGGACATCAGAGAAAGAAATTATTAAGATTGGAGATGGGATTATTTTCTTGTCACTTGGGGACACTCCATTAATCACTTCATGGAGATACTCCATTGATCAGAACTGCATTGTTCTTGCAACTGATCGTCTCCGTGTCGTTGATCATTGGGATGCTTTTATAGATAGGAATACAGTCGTATTGGAATCAAAAGGTACCCTGATATCAGCTATAAATTCATCATCAGTTTGTGAATTTAACATGGATTATCTTTACTTGATGGAACTTTTCAGCCAAAATTCATATTCCTCAATGATGCAAAGATTGGTGGACTACAATTGGTATTGTGAACCACAAAATCCTAGAATCTCTAATGATAATCGAGCTGCATATTGTGATGGTTATTCGCATTGTCTAACTGACGAATGTAACTGTCAGTCGACCGGTAACAATAATGAATCAAACTCAGTTTTCTTCTGTCTTGATAAATCTGGCTGTATCTCTATCAAGAACGTTTGTGACGGAAAGCACGACTGCAAAGATGGATCTGACGAGTGTATATGCGAGGGATATATCCAGCTGAATTGCTCGGTATTAGGTTACAAATCGCACTGCATATCACTGGATAAGTTTTGCTGGAAGCTGTTTGAGAAGTCATGGAGGCAGAGGTTGCTGCTGAAGTGCACTTCAAAAAGGAATCTCTTGGATAAGTGCAAAGGTTTTAGATCATGGGGATTGAAAAGAAAAACTAACCCAATTGACACATGCTTTTTAGAAAATCCTTGGTTAATTGTCAAAGGTGTTACTGGTGCATCCCACAATGGGAAATTTGGTGGCATTGTTTCTTTTTGCAAAAGCAATTGTTCAAAATACTACGATGGTAAAAACTGGAGATTTTACTGTAATATGCTTCTACCCTATATTCCAAGTGGGATGATGGGTCATTCAATCTTTTGTTCTGGAGAGTATCATTATGTCAATATCATTTGTGATGGCCATATTGACTGTGAAAATGAAAAATTAGATGAAATGAACTGTCCTGATCGGTTTTACTGTGCTGGAAATAGTACTGAATGGGTTTCTCCCGAAAAAGTTTGTGATAATGTCAAAGATTGCTCAACTGGGTTGGACGAATGTACGAAATGCAACATGGGATACATGTCATCGTCTGAACTTTTGATAAATTCTAAAGTTGTGCTAGTCCTAACATTAATAAGCTGTATTTCAATAATCCTACTGAATGGAATACAAGGATACACCTGCCTTGTCACTCCATCTGCCACCCATATTGGTGGAATCAATAGATTAATCACGCTGCAGGTTTATCTCTTCGACATGCTAATGGGGGTTTATCAAGCACTGCTAATAATTGCTACTTTAGTCATCATGCTCAAAGGCGATAATTGCGAATTTGATCGGGATTGGAGGGCAAGTAACTATTGTATTCTTCTGGGAATACTTTACACTTTATCCTCCTACGGTTCACTTCTTTCTATTGTGCATCTGAGTGTAGTGAGGTCCATTACGCTGCTGTCAAACAATACCATTCACATCAGAAGGCGGGTTATTCTACGCATATCAGTTGCTCTTTTATGTCTCAATGTTTTAAATTCTATCTTTCCTGTTATTCCGCTGCCATTCGTACAGGATATCTTTAGAACAGAAATTTACTTAACTCACCCTCGCAAAAATCCGTCCTTCAAGGGTAATCCAATTAACTTTACGACTCTTGAAGGAGCTTATGAACGAGTTTATGGTAGGAGAGAATCGAATAAAAACACTATTTTAAGAGATTTCAGGACCACAACCTCCGATAATGAAGTTTGGCATACCACCGATATCAGTTACTACGGAACATCCGCCCTATGTTTGCACAACGTTTTCAAGTCCCAAGTTTCATTCTATCTTTACAAGATCATATATCTGGTGGTCATTGTGTTGCTTTTACTCCTCATGTCGGCAGCTTATACTGCGATTATTGCTAAAAATAAGCGCAGCAAGAAGAGCTTACGAGATAAAAATGGGGAAAGACATAATCACAGAAATGATTATTCAATATCGTTAACGACAAAGCTTTTGTGGATGGTTGGCACCCAGCTGTTGTGTTGGTTCCCGTTCATTGGAGCTGTCATTTATTACATGTGTAAGGGAGATGATTCACCCCCAAATATTGTTTTTGAGGTGATTTTCTTCTTTGTGATACCAATTAACAGTCTCCTCAATCCACTGTACCACAGTAAGTTGTATTGTGTCGTAGTTAAAGCCACAAGAGCATTGTTCGCTTGCTGCAAGTCGAAGAAAGCTGAAGATGAAAACCCGGAAATCATTGAAATGAAGGATCTAAAACAATGAAATGGCCATATCGGCAATTGAACCAGTTCCTCAATAACGATTAGCAGGATCATGAAAGTATTTAATCTTCATGCTTTTATTTGTCATGGTGAGGACTGAATGCCCATTTATAAAGCCCCGTCAACAATTCCAGTATCGAATAACAACGTTTGCTGCTTCATGTTATGCTTATAATTAATTAGTTTCCCTCAAAAATAGCTCGAGTCTGTAATTTTTATCGTGCTATGAAAAATTTTAAATTTGTGGAAAGATACTATCACGACTTGAATGGGGCCAAGGTATCAGGGGAGGGTTTTTTAGGGAATAAGGATCATGTACCTAAATATACCTAATCATCTCAAAAACATCAAACACGATGGAAATATGGTGTATTTTTCGATAATTCCAATTTCTAAAAAGGTCCCAAAAACTTCTTTTTCCTTCCTGGATCACAATGCATAATACCATACCCCCTCCCTCAGGTTCGAGAGAAGCTCTCCTTGAAGCAGCTAGCCGGTATCGTGTACCTGTTCTCTAAAAACGTGCACGACCCCGACCTGACGACCTCCATGCAAAACATGGCGTGCAAGATACTGATCAACATCGTGGATTTCATCAACAAGAAGAGCGAAAAGGAGAGCATTTACTCGGGGAGAGAGCTCATGATGCGCATGTTAGAGGTGAGCAAAACCCAAAATATAATACTCCTTCGTGGTACACTCCATGGCTGTTACCCGTGCAAAGGCCTGCGGTTAGTTCTTTTATCTTATTGTGGAAAGATGATTATCCGGACTGCCATTCTGTGTGTTTCATTTTAAAGCGTTGTGAAACTCGGCAAATTCACATTGACTTATTATAGGACTGCCAAACTGTGTGTTTTATTTCTAAGTCTTGTAAAACTCGGCAAATCACAATGACTCATTATAGGACTGCCATCCTGCCTGCAACACCGTGTTTTGTTCAGGTTTTTGTGCAGAAGTTCCAGACGATAGCAAAGCACGTGCTGCCCCAGCTCTTTGCTCGGTGTGCTAAGCAAGTAGGCTCCGAGATACCCACCTCCCTTCCTCCAGAAGCGGTTAGTGGTATCATCAGCGTATTAGCTTACCCACGGGTCCATGCGACATTGACCAATCAGCACGCGAGTTGACTGCAAACTCGTTTGCTGATTGGTCAATGCCATGACGATGTTGGGATGCTAACACGCCATTTGGACTGCGTAGGACCACGGGAGCTGGCAACTAGAGTAGATGCCATGGCATTTGACAAAGTCATGAATCGTTATAACTAGTTTTGATGGCGGTGTAGCTTAGTTTGCTGAAGACAATTTATGATGTTTTAGCTCAGTTTGTTAGAGACACATGGTGACGGTTTAGCTCGATCTAAGACAAGAATATTTACAGCTTAGTTTTTGTTAAGTTTTGCTATCCACAGGAAGCCCTGAACGAGGCAGCCATGTCATCTACTGCTGGTAAGAAGGGTCAGAACAGTCTGGCGATGGCAGCGCAGGACTGCAGGATACTCGTCAAAACACTGGGTGAGAATTCTTTGCAGTTACTTTAGCACCTCCGGAGCTGTAAAGCATGAAATTATTGAATTTCATTGAGTTTTTAGGAATAAGAACTTAGAATTTAAGCTCTGCTTTTACTGTAAGCAATGGTAAACCTACCCTCTCTTCCGCCCATTGTACAATACGAACCCCCTTCATTTTTAAATTTATTGCCACGAAGTTTCTTATATTAGAAAGTTTGAGATGTCTCACATTTAAAGAAGTGTTCTCGGTATTGAATAAGAAGAGTGAAATACAATTCCATTTTCATAATAATGTTCAACACCAAAAAATTTTACTTGCATCTAGAATCAAATCTTAAAGAAGATCAATAGCTTCTTGAAATGTGTACAGTAGATTAATTAATCTAAAACCACTTAATTAAATTGTCCAATGTCCACTGTCCACTGTCCAATTCCTGCCTCTCAACACCCCATTACTCCACGGTGACAGAGATAGGGTCGGAGGTGATGGTTTCACCGTTGTGTTCCAGGGTCAGGACCCAATCTCCCTCGGTCAGATGATATCCTTTCCAGACTCCGATCCTCCGGAACAGGAATCCTTTCTTGTGGTCGTGTTTAGCGTTCTGACAGTTCTCCACGCCAGCTCCTTTTACCTTGCAGATGCTGGCCTGCACCTCAGTCACCACTTCTCCGGCACTGTCTGTGATGGTGTAGGAAACGTGGCATTTCTCTCCCGCATGGCAGGTTTTGCTGGTAAATCTCGGGGTGATGGTTAGTGTGTCATCTTCAACAGCCAGACTTAGCTCCTCCGATACTGGGTCTGAAGGAAGTGAGGAATCTTCAGGAGGATTCTAAATCATACTTTAAATTAGCGCTATTCTGGCAAAGTATTTCATTAAGTGCTGGAATCATGTAGTTGGTATTGGAGTTCCTTGTCGAATACATTCCTATTTCCTAGTACCTCCTATTCTCTGTGTTTTGAAACTCACCGCAGCCATTCCTCTTGAAGTAGCTGGTGAACCTATCATCACCTTTATAGCTTGCCACCTTCTCCCGGTATGCCTCATAGCCCGCCTCTCCCTTGTTCACTACGGTATTTCCATCTGCTGACGCCAGGTCACAGGCACCGATGCTGAAATGGATGAGAATTACCTTACAACAAATTCATATTATGATGTGTTGTAAATCCGTTAGGGCACCATACTTCTTTGCTGAGAAAGTCTCAATGAAATGGCTACTTCATAAAATACACAGGCACTGAAGGCCAACCCTCAATTTTTTGGATATTGAAGTCACCAACAGGGGGCTTAATCTTTGAGATTTAGGGGGTTTCCCTGGCATAGAATATCTTAAAACCCTTACTGTTCATAGCAGCGGAAACCGTCACACAGATCGTCAGTTTTGCACATTTCGAAGGCCTGCTGGGCCGGGGACTCGTAGTCGCCGTTCTTCCAGATCACTGGACGGGTGTACTCTCTGGCAGCGTTCTTAACCCGCCAATTGAACATCCAACCCACTTCCTGGTCGTAACATGGGAACTGAGCAGCTCCCAAACCTGGGGTTAGGTGGTGAGGGCTCCCAAACCTGGGGTTAGGTGGTGAGGGCTCCCAAACCTGGGGTTAGGTGGTGAGGGCTCCCAAACCTGGGGTTAGGTGGTGAGGGCTCCCAAACCTGGGGTTAGGTGGTGAGGGCTCCCAAACCTGGGGTTAGGTGGTGAGGGCTCCCAAACCTGGGGTTAGGTGGTGAGGGCTCCCAAACCTGGGGTTAGGTGGTGAGGGCTCCCAAACCTGGGGTTAGGTGGTGAGGGCTCCCAAACCTGGGGTTAGGTGGTGAGGGCTCCCAAACCTGGGGTTAGGTGGTGAGGTCTCCCAAACCTGGGGTTAGGTGGTGAGGGCTCCCAAACCTGGGGTTAGATGGTGAGGGCTCCCAAACCTGGGGTTAGGTGGTGAGGGCTCCCAAACCTGGGGTTAGGTGGTGAGGGCTCCCAAACCTGGGGTTAGGTGGTGAGGGCTCCCAAACCTGGGGTTAGTGGTGAGGCTCCCAAACCTGGGGTTAGGTGGTGAGGGCTCCCAAACCTGGGGTTAGGTGGTGAGGGGAGCAAGTAAGGAGAGAGGGGATCATGGGTTTATTTAACCTTGCAGATCGAAGTTTAAATAAACCCGAAATTCAAATAAAACTTGACACATTATTTTATATTTCCACACCAAATGAATGAAAGTAAGAGTGCTATGGTTGAATAATACGAACCAAGGAAAGCCACGAAAAGTACCAGAGTAGTTGCCATCTTTTACTGCCTACAAATAGTTGTTGAGGTTAAAGGATTGATATCAACTTGACAGGTAATAAACTTGTCTTTCTGTGATTCGGACAAAGGGAAGAACATTTTCATGAACATTACTGATATAGGAACTTACAGCTGACATTTCATGATGCTGGCTAACGCTACTTAGATTTCCTTGGATATTTAGAGATGTCTTTAAACAGTGACTGAAGTTTCCACGCTTTGAATAAGGAAAGTAGAGTATTATTACATATTCAGAATAATTTTCAAAAACAAAAATCATGCTTGCATCTAAAATCCAATCTTTAAAATAGATCCAAAGAAAAAAGAAGTAGAACTATTTCATTATTTAAAAGTTAAATCTAAGTGTCCTGCCTCTCAACACCCCGTTACTCCACGGTGACAGAGATAGGGTCGGAGGTGATGGTTTCACCGTTGTGTTCCAGAGTCAGGACCCAATCTCCCTCGGTCAGATGATATCCTTTCCAGACTCCGATCCTCCGGAACAGGAATCCTTTCTTGTGGTCGTGTTTAGCGTTCTGACAGTTCTCCACGCCAGCTCCTTTTACCTTGCAGATGCTGGCCTGCACCTCAGTTACCACTTCTCCAGCACTGTCTGTGATGGTGTAGGAAACGTGGCATTTCTCTCCCGCATAGCAGGTTTTGCTGGTAAATCTCGGGGTGATGGTTAGTGCGTCATCTTCAACAGCCAGACTTAGCTCCTCTGATACTGGGTCTGAAGGAAATGAGGAATCTTCAGGAGGATTCTAAATCTTACTTTAAATTAGCGCTATTCTGGCAAAGTATTTCATTAAGTGCTGGAATCATATAGTTGGTATTGGAGTTCCTTGTCGAATATATTCCTATTTCCTAGTACCTCCTATTCTCTGTGTTTTGAAACTCACCGCAGCCATTCCTCTTGAAGTAGCTGGTGAACCTATCATCACCTTTATAGCTTGCCACCTTCTCCCGGTATGCCTCATAGCCCGCCTCTCCCTTGTTCACTACGGTATTTCCATCTGCTGACGCCAGGTCACAGGCACCGATGCTGAAATGGATGAGAATTACCTTACAACAAATTCATATTATGATGTTTTGTAAATCCATTCGGGCACCATACTTCTTTGCTGAGAAAGTCTCAATGAAATGGCTACTTCATAAAATACACAGGCACTGGAGCATATAGAAGGCCAACCCTCAATTTTTTGGATATTGAAGTCACCAACAGGGGGCTTAATCTTTGAGATTTAGGGGGTTTCCCCGGCATAGAATATCTTAAAACCCTTACTGTTCATAGCAGCGGAAACCGTCACACAGATCGTCAGTTTTGCACATTTCGAAGGCCTGCTGGGCCGGGGACTCGTAGTCGCCGTTCTTCCAGATCACTGGACGGGTGTACTCTCTGGCAGCGTTCTTAACCCGCCAATTGAACATCCAACCCACTTCCTGGTCGTAACATGGGAACTGAGCAGCTCCCAAACCTGGGGTTAGGTGGTGAGGGCTCCCAAACCTGGGGTTAGATAAGTAGATAGTGAGGGCTCCCAAACCTGGGGTTAGGTGGTGAGGGCCCCCAAACCTGGGGTAAGGTGGTGAAGGCTCCCAAACCTGGGGTTAGGTGGTGAAGGCTCCCAAACCTGGGGTTAGGTGGTGAGGGCTCCCAAACCTGGGGTTAGGTGGTGAGGGCTCCCAAACCTGGGGTTAGGTGGTGAGGGCTCCCAAACCTGGGGTTAGGTGGTGAGGGCTCCCAAACCTGGGGTTAGGTGGTGAGGGCTCCCAAACCTGGGGTTAGGTGGTGAGGGCTCCCAAACCTGGGGTTAGGTGGTGAGGGCTCCCAAACCTGGGGTTAGGTGGTGAGGGCTCCCAAACCTGGGGTTAGGTGGTGAGGGCTCCCAAACCTGGGGTTAGGTGGTGAGGGCCTGGGGTTAGGTGGTGAGGGCTCCCAAACCTGGGGTTAGGTAGTGAGGGCTCCCAAACCTGGGGTTAGGTGGTGAGGGCTCCCAAACCTGGGGTTAGGTGGTGAGGGGAGCAAGTAAGGAGGGAGAGGATCATGGGTTTAAATATTTAACCTTGCAGATCGAAGGTTAAATAAACCCGAAATTCAAATAAAACTTGACACAATATTTTATGTTTCCACACCAAATTAATGAAAGTTAGAGTGCTATGGTTGAATAATACGAACCAAGGAAAGCCACGAAAAGTACCAGAGTAGTTGCCATCTTTTACTGCCTACAAATAGTTGTTGAGGTTAAAGGATTGATATCAACTTGACAGGTAATAAACTTGTCTTTCTGTGATTCGGACAAAGGGAAGAACATTTTCATGAACATTACTGATATAGGAACTTACAGCTGACATTTCGTCATGCTATCTAACGCTACTTAGAATGTTAGATTTCCTTGGATATTTAGAGATGTCTTTAAACAGTGACTGCAGTTTGCAGGCCTTAAATAAGGAAAGTAGAGTATTATAACATATTCGTATATTCAGAATGATTTTCAAAAACAAAAATCATGCTTGCATCTAAAATCCAATCTTTAAAATAGATCCAAAGAGAAAGAAGTAGAACTATTTCATTATTTAAAAGTTAAATCTAAGTGTCCTGCCTCTCAACACCCCATTACTCCACGGTGACAGAGATAGGGTCGGAGGTGATGGTTTCACCGTTGTGTTCCAGGGTCAGGACCCAATCTCCCTCGGTCAGATGATATCCTTTCCAGACTCCGATCCTCCGGAACAGGAATCCTTTCTTGTGGTCGTGTTTAGCGTTCTGACAGTTCTCCACGCCAGCTCCTTTTACCTTGCAGATGCTGGCCTGCACCTCAGTCACCACTTCTCCAGCACTGTCTGTGATGGTGTAGGAAACGTGGCATTTCTCTCCCGCATGGCAGGTTTTGCTGGTAAATCTCGGGGTGATGGTTAGTGTGTCATCTTCAACAGCCAGACTTAGCTCCTCCGATACTGGGTCTGAAGGAAATGAGGAATCTTCAGGAGGATTCTAAATCATACTTTAAATTAGCGCTATTCTGGCAAAGTATTTCATTAACTGCTGGAATCATATAGTTGGTATTGGAGTTCCTTGTCGAATATATTCCTATTTCCTAGTACCTCCTATTCTCTGTGTTTTGAAACTCACCGCAGCCATTCCTCTTGAAGTAGCTGGTGAACCTATCATCACCTTTATAGCTTGCCACCTTCTCCCGGTATGCCTCATAGCCCGCCTCTCCCTTGTTCACTACGGTATTTCCATCTGCTGACGCCAGGTCACAGGCACCGATGCTGAAATGGATGAGAATTACCTTACAACAAATTCATATCATGATGTTTTGTAAATCCATTTGGGCATCATACTTCTTTGCTGAGAAAGTCTCATTGAAATGGCTACTTCATAAAATACACAGGCACTGGAGCATATAGAAGGCCAACCCTCAATTTTTTGGATATTTATTACCAACAGGGGCTTAATTTTTGAGATTTAGGGGGTTTCCCCGGCATAGAATATCTTAAAACCCTTACTGTTCATAGCAACGGAAACCGTCACACAGATCGTCAGTTTTGCACATTTCGAAGGCCTGCTGGGCCGGGGACTCGTAGTCGCCGTTCTTCCAGATCACTGGACGGGTGTACTCTCTGGCAGCGTTCTTAACCCGCCAATTGAACATCCAACCCACTTCCTGGTCGTAACATGGGAACTGAGCAGCTGCCAAACCTGGGGTTAGTTGGTGAGGGCCCCAAAACCTGGGGTTAGGTTGAGGGCCCAAACCTGGGGTTAGGTGGTGAGGGCTCCCAAACCTGGGGTTAGGTGGTGAGGGCTCCCAAACCTGGGGTTAGGTGGTGAGGGCTCCCAAACCTGGGGTTAGGTGGTGAGGGCTCCCAAACCTGGGGTTAGGTGGTGAGGGCTCCCAAACCTGGGGTTAGTGGTGAGGGCTCCCAAACCTGGGGTTAGGTGGTGAGGGCTCCCAAACCTGGGGTTAGGTGGTGAGGGGTTCCCAAACCTGGGGTTAGGTGGTGAGGGCTCCCAAACCTGGGGTTAGGTGGTGAGGGCTCCCAAACCTGGGGGTTAGGTGGTGAGGGCTCCCAAACCTGGGGTTAGGTGGTGAGGCTCCCCAAACCTGGGGTTAGGTGGTGAGGGCTCCCAAACCTGGGGTTAGGTGGTGAGGGCTCCCAAACCTGGGGTTACTCCCAAACCTGGGGGGTGGTGAGGCTCCCAAACCTGGGGGTGAGGGATCATGGGTTTATTTAACCTTGCAGATCGAAGTTTAGATAAACCCGAAATTCAAATAAAACTTGACACATTATTTTATATTTCCACACCAAGTAAGAGTGCTATGGTTGAATAATACGAACCAAGGAAAGCCACGAAAAGTACCAGAGTAGTTGCCATCTTTTACTGCCTACAAATAGTTGTTGGGGTTAAAGGATTGATATCAACTTGACAGGTAATAAACTTGCCTTTCTGTGATTCGGACAAAGGGATGAACATTTTCATGAACATTACTGATATAGGAACTTACAGCTGACATTTCGCCATGCTATCTAACAATACTTAGAATGTTAGATTTCCTTGGATATTTGATGTCTTTAAACAGTGACTGAAGTTTTCAGGCCTTAAATAAGGAAAGTAGAGTATTATAACATATTCGTATATTCAGAATAATATTCAAAAACAAAAATCATGCTTGCATCTGAAATCCAATCTTTAAAATAGATCCAAAGAAAAAAGAAGTAGAACTATTTCATTATTTAAAAGTTAAATCTTAGTGTCCTGCCTCTCAACACCCCATTACTCCACGGTGACAGAGATAGGGTCGGAGGTGATGGTTTCACCGTTGTGTTCCAGAGTCAGGACCCAATCTCCCTCGGTCAGATGATATCCTTTCCAGACTCGATCCTCCGGAACAGGAATCCTTTCTTGTGGTCGTGTTTAGCGTTCTGACAGTTCTCCACGCCAGCTCCTTTTACCTTGCAGATGCTGGCCTGCACCTCAGTCACCACTTCTCCAGCACTGTCTGTGATGGTGTAGGAAACGTGGCATTTCTCTCCCGCATAGCAGGTTTTGCTGGTAAATCTCGGGGTGATGGTTAGTGTGTCATCTTCAACAGCCAGACTAAGCTCCTCTGATACTGGGTCTGAGGGAAATGAGGAATCTTCAGGAGGATTCTAAATCATACTTTAAATTAGCGCTATTCTGGCAAAGTATTTCATTAACTGCTGGAATCATGTAGTTGGTATTTGAGTTCCTTGTCGAATATATTCCTATTTCCTAGTACCTCCTATTCTCTGTGTTTTGAAACTCACCGCAGCCATTCCTCTTGAAGTAGCTGGTGAACCTATCATCACCTTTATAGCTCGCCACCTTCTCCCGGTATGCCTCATAGCCCGCCTCTCCCTTGTTCACTACGGTATTTCCATCTGCTGACGCCAGGTCACAGGCACCAATGCTGAAATGGATGAGAATTACCTAAGAACAAATTCATATTATGGAAAAATTTCCTTTCATATATTCGTCAGGGCACCATGCTGGTTTGCTGCAAAGTGGCAACAGAAATTAATGCCTAGGGGTCCAAACCCCAACCTTTATAATCTAAAGCCAGTGGGGATTTTTATTAAGGGGATGTGATAAAGCCCTGCTTTGACTTACTGTTCTATAGTTCAGGGAAACCCACACTAATCGTCAGGTTTGCATATTTCGAAGGCCTGCTGGGCCGGGGACTCAGGAATCTTCCAGATCACTGAGACAGGGGCCGCGTTCTTAACCCGCCAATTGAACATCCAACCCACTTCCTGGTCGTAACATGGGAACTGAGCCCTTGGCCTGAGGTTGTTAGGTGTCGGGCCCCAAACCTGGGGTTAGGTGGTGAGGGCTCCCAAACCTGAGGTTAGGTGCTGAGGGCTCCCAAAACCTGGGGGTTAGGTTGTTTGGGGCTCCCAAACCTGGGGGTTGGTATAGGGCTCCCAAACCTGGGGTTAGGTGGTGAGGCTCTCCCAAACCTGGGGTTGGGTAGTGAGGCCCCCAAACCTGGGGTTAGGTGGTGAGGGCTCCCAAACCTGGGGTTAGGTGGTGAGGGCTCCCAAACCTGGGGTGAGGTAGTGAGGGCTCCCAAACCTGGGGTTGGGTGGTGAGGGCTCCCAAACCTGGGGTTAGGTGGTGAGGCTCCCCAAACCTGGGGTTAGGTGGTGAGGGCTCCCAAACCTGGGGTTAGGTGGTGAGGGCCCCAAACCTGGGGTTAGGTGGTGAGGGTTCCCAAACCTGGGGTTGGGTGGTGAGGGTCTACCAAACCTGGGGGGTAAGGTGGTGAGGGCTCCCAAACCTGGGGTTAGGTGGTGAGGCTCCTTAACCCAGGGTTAGGTAGTAAGGCTCCCAAACCTGGGGTTTGGTGGTGAGGGCTCCCAAACCTGGGGATAGGTGGTGAGGCTCCCAAACCTGGGTTAGGTGGTGAGGGGCTCCCAAACCTGGGGTTAGGTGGTGAGGGTTCCTAAACCTGGGGTTAGGTGGTGAGGGCTCCTAAACCTGGGGTTAGGTGGTGAGGGCTCCCAAACCTGGGGTTAGGTGGCGAGGGCTCCCAAACCTGGGATTAGGTGGTGAGGGCTCCAAAACCCGGGTTAGGTGGTGAGGGCTCCCAAACCTGGGGTTAGCTGTGAGGGCTACCAAACCTGCGGTTAGGTGGTGAGGGCTCCCAAACCTGGGGTTAGGTGGTGAGGGGGTCAAGTTAGGAGGGAGGGGATCATGGGTTTTATCTAACCTTCAAATCGCATGTTAAATAAACCCGAAATTCAAATAAAACTTGACAAATTATTTTATATTTCCACACCAAATGAATGAAAGTAAGAGTGCTATGGTTGAATAATACGAACCAAGGAAAGCCACGAAAAGTACCAGAGTAGTTGCCATCTTTTACTGCCTAAAAATAGTTGTTGAGGTTATTAAAGGATTGATATCAACTTGACAGGTAATAAACTTGTCATTTCTGTGATTCGGACAAAGGGAAGAACATTTTCATGGACATTACTGATATAGGCGGGGGAGATTCGGGTACTAAGTTGCAGACACAGGGCCGGTGGGTGGGTCTATTTTTCCCTCGAATGTTGTTTAGTACTTGGGTACTAAAATACGTGGTCATCAGCTGAATTTGAAAATCAGTTGGTACCTGGGTACTAAAATACGTCGATATCTACTGATTTCGTAGTATCAGAGTATGAAATGTTTACTTTACCCCGTAAACTGCGGAAAACTCCTCTCCAAATGTAATTTACTAAAAATTAATTACATTTTGGAGAAAAATTTTCACAGTTTTCTGCCTGATCACACAGTACTACAGTAATCAAATAATGTGATACGTTTTGGAGCTAGCAGCAATCACTGAGTTTGCAGTGTTAGCTCACAGAATAATAAAATAGAAATGAGCGGAATCGGTTGCTAAATCCGGACGCTTAGGTAACTCACTGAGCTATTTGACCACCAAACATTCTGCAAATATTTAGCAATTTTGGAAAATCTATGTTTTAGGTTAACAAAGATCCAAAGTTTCGATCGGGCTCAATATGAATATATAATTATTCATACTAGCGTTTTTGGGCAATTTTTAGCTAGTAACTTTAAAGTAACGTGACCATATTATGCATTTTAGTTTTCGTTCCCTGAGGGGAAATTTAACTTCATCAAGTATACCTTCTGGTTATTATGTTGCGATATATACCTTCGCCTCTTGTTGTTATATTTTGACTAAAAGCTTACAGTTTCTAATTTCAGTGTCTTATGAGTTAAGATGTAAATATTAGAAACGCATTTTATTGATTTTCATGGTCATGTGATCTAACGGGTGATGACTAATTATCTGCCCGGCTCAATGTGTTTTTGTATCAAATCAGGAGATCATTTTAGAGCTCAGATGTGATTATTCTGGACCTATTAAGTCTGCTGATTCAGAATAACATCATGGGAAAATTTGAAAACCCTGTTTTCCCATGCTACTGGCCGGTTATTTAAGAAAATGCCAAAATCTTGCACAAATTTAAAGATTGACTCCCTGACATATGATTGGAATATGGCCTACAGGAGCGTTCCCATCAGTTACCATCTAGGTTGACTTATGGACTTCGTTAGCTAAGACGCTATTGAAGACCTCTACATGCATTTTTCGGTGAAGATTAAGAAAATTCTTAGTTTTAGAGCTAAAATAATGCCAAATTTATGGAAAAATTTATGTGTTTTTACACCACCAGGCCTTACGAGTCTTAGAACAGGACCTTAGTTGTCTGAACACTCAGATTTAATGGCAGGGACCTCATTCAACATAATCCATGTCTTTGGACCACTTCCATTTAATGGTATGCCGAATTTTGGATTTACAAATCAAAATTTTATGAAAGTGAAATTATCAGAATTGACGATTTTAAACACGTTTTAGGTTCCATAGGGTCACCACTGGATAAGTTAGTGATGCTACTCACTGCAGTCACTCTTGAGACCCTCCTGCTTAGAATCATCCCATAGTAAGGCTTTATTAACACTTTGGGGATAATTATCGCCATTGAAATTTTGTGCAAGATTTTTCTGTACCTTCTCAAACTAATTGGTCAATAGCATGAGAAAACAGGGTTTTCAAATTTTCTCATGATGTGATTCTCAATCAGCAGGCTTTTTTAGGTCCAGAATAACCTCATCTGAGCCCTAACATGATCTCGATTTGCCCACAAGAACACATTGAAACAATTCCAGATAATTAGTCATCACCCGTTAAGTCACGAGATGAAAATCAGAAATTGATTATCTCAAAAAAACTAGAAAAGATTTAAAACGAACAATCGAATAGGAATGAAATGGGTAAATTGGTTATGAGTAAGATTTCATCGGAAAAATTCATCCAAATACTGAAGAGCATAAAATTGCCTATAACTGTGGAAAAAAGATGTTTTCCCACAAGGTTATTGGCCATTGTCCCAAATAATTGAGAACCTTCATTATCTAGGATAATGACGTCATCGGAAAAATATAGTTAAGCGCATCTAGCGCTTTAAGTTTTAGGTTAGAACCAGGATTAGGGTCAGGATTTGTTAGGTTCAGGGTAAAGATTAAGGTTATGGTTGTGGCTGGGGTTAGGTTTAGGGTTAGCCACAAAAATATTGAGGTTTTAGTCTGTGACGTCAATCAGCCAGAGTTATATGGGACACATACCAGGTTATTTTGCAGGGTACAAATGTCAACTTTACCTGGCGCAAAACAAATGAAGGGTTTAGTTGTATGATCTTATGATGATTGAAGCTATTCTAATAGTGCCTATTTCAATATCAAATAGCACTTTTCAGATTCCTTTGTACTACGAGAGTCTGAAATTCAATGTTCTATTCTGGAACTGTTCCAAAATCTTGAATTTAGGTGGGTGTCTTAATTTTTCATGCCAAAACCACTTAGTACCCAGGTACCAAAATTCAGGTGGGTGGTATCAACTCAAAAAAATGCCAAAATGCAGGATCGTCGGCCCTGTGTCTGCAACTTAGTACCCGAACCTCCCCCGATATAGGAACTTACAGCTGACATTTCGTCATGCTATCTAACGCTACTTAGAATGTTAGATTTCCTTGGATATTTAGAGATGTCTTTAAACAGTGACTGAAGTTTGCAGGCCTTAAATAAGGAAAGTAGAGTATTATAACATATTCGTGTATTCAGAATAATTTTCAAAAACAAAAATCATGCTTGCATCTAAAATCCAATCTTTAAAATAGATTCAAAGAAAAAAGAAGTAGAACTATTTCATTATTTAAAAGTTAAATCTAAGTGTCCTGCCTCATAATACCATCCCATTACTCCACGGTGACAGAGATAGGGTCGGAGGTGATGGTTTCACCGTTGTGTTCCAGAGTCAGGACCCAATCTCCCTCGGTCAGATGATATCCTTTCCAGACTCCGATCCTCCGGAACAGGAATCCTTTCTTGTGGTCGTGTTTAGCGTTCTGACAGTTCTCCACGCCAGCTCCTTTTACCTTGCAGATGCTGGCCTGCACCTCAGTCACCACTTCTCCAGCACTGTCTGTGATGGTGTAGGAAACGTGGCATTTCTCTCCCGCATGGCAGGTTTTGCTGGTAAATCTCGGGGTGATGGTTAGTCCGTCATCTTCAACAGCCAGACTTAGCTCCTCTGATACTGGGTCTGAGGGAAATGAGGAATCTTCAGGAGGATTCTAAATCATACTTTAAATTAGCGCTATTTTGGCAAAGTATTTCATTAAGTGCTGGAATCATATAGTTGGTATTTGAGTTCCTTGTCGAATATATTCCTATTTCCTAGTACCTCCTATTCTCTGTGTTTTGAAACTCACCACAGCCATTCCTCTTGAAGTAGCTGGTGAACCTATCATCACCTTTATAGCTTGCCACCTTCTCCCGGTATGCCTCATAGCCCGCCTCTCCCTTGTTCACTACGGTATTTCCATCTGCTGACGCCAGGTCACAGGCACCGATGCTGAAATGGATGAGAATTACCTTACAACAAATTCATATTATGGAAAAATTTCCTTTCATACATTCGTCAGGGCACCATGCTGGAGGCAAGATATGAATTGCAGACAGGAATTAATGCCTAGGGGTCCAAACCCCAACCTTTATGGGTTTTATAATCTAAAGCCGATGGGGAATTTTATTAAGGGGATGTGATAAAGCCCTACTGACTTACTGTTCATAGCAACGGAAACCGTCACACAGATTGTCAGTTTTGCACATTTCGAAGGCCTGCTGGGCCGGGGACTCGTAGTCGCCGTTCTTCCAGATCACTGGACGGGTGTACTCTCTGGCAGCGTTCTTAACCCGCCAATTGAACATCCAACCCACTTCCTGGTCGTAACATGGGAACTGAGCAGCTCCCAAACCTGGGGTTAGGTGGTGAGGGCTCCCAAACCTGGGGTTAGGTGGTGAGGGCTCCCAAACCTGGGATTAGGTGGTGAGGGCTCCCAAACCTGGGGTTAGGTAGTGAGGGCCCCCAAACCTGGGGTTAGGTGGTGAGGGCTCCCAAACCTGGGGTTAGGTGGTGAGGGCTCCCAAACCTGGGGTGAGGTAGTGAGGACTCCCAAACCTGGGGTGAGGTAGTGAAGACTCCCAAACCTGGGGTTAAGTAGTGAGGGCTCCCAAACCTGGGGTTAGGTGGTGAGGGCTCCCAAACCTGGGGTTAGGTGGTGAGGGCTCTCAAACCTGGGGTTAGGTGGTGAGGGCTCCCAAACCTGGGGTGAGGTGGTGAGGGCTCCCAAACCTGGGGTTAGGTGGTGAGGGCTCCCAAACCTGGGGTTAGGTGGTGAGGGCTCCCAAACCTGGGGTGAGGTAGTGAGGACTCCCAAACCTGGGGTGAGGTAGTGAGGACTCCCAAACCTGGGGTTAAGTAGTGAGGGCTCCCAAACCTGGGGTTAGGTGGTGAGGGCTCCCAAACCTGGGGTTAGGTGGTGAGGGCTCTCAAACCTGGGGTTAGGTGGTGAGGGCTCCCAAACCTGGGGTTAGGTGGTGAGGGCTCCCAAACCTAGGGTTAGGTGGTGAGGGCTCCCAAACCTGGGGATAGGTGGTGAGGGCTCCCAAACCTGGGGTTAGGTGGTGAGGGCTCCCAAACCTGGGATTAGGTGGTGAGGGCTCCCAAACCTGGGGTTACGTGGTGAGGGCTCCCAAACCTGGGGTTAGGTAGTGAGGGGGTCAAGTTAGGAGGGAGGGGATCATGGGTTTTATCTAACCTTCAAATCGCAGGTTAAATAAACCCGAAATTCAAATAATACTTGACACAATAGTTTTTATTTCCACATCAAGTGAATGAAAGTTAGAGTGCTATGGTTGAATAATACGAACCAAGGAAAGCCACGAAAAGTACCAGAGTAGTTGCCATCTTTTACTGCCTACAAGTAGTAGTGAGGTTAAAGGATTGATAACAAATTGAGAGGTGCTGTGATTCAGACTAATGGAAGAAAATTTCCATGAACAAAACTGATAGAAGTATAGACTACCTATCGATCACAGTGGCTGACCCTTACAATGGCATTTACACGATTATGAACAGAAATTGTCTTGATACCGAGGAATGGAGTACCCACATTTACATTTTTACATGAACTAGCAGAGAGATACTCACTGCTTCGCTATACCTAGAACTGAATGACTTTCCTGAGAGAACAGTCGTATTTATAGTTTATACTGGGGGTTCTACGTCATTTGACCCACCACTCTGAGCACAAGTCTTTTTCACAGAATTTAACGTTATTAATTCATTAGTTTCAGGTCATTATATTGCACACCTGTTTTGAGGCTTTACCGTTTATTAATTTTCTATTGTTAATTTTCACCGCTAGAAACTGAATTAGCTCCCATTGACCATTAAATTTTACAAAACTCTGGGCAGGGTTTCAAAAGTTCAAAGGGATTTATCTCTGCTTTTTGAGCAATAAAAACGAGGAGAATGTTTTATTGTTTTAACCAGTTTGTGTTAGGAAGGATTCTGAGAATGCTGAATGGTTACTGGTTATCGATTAGTGTAAAATGTAAGACAAGAGATTCTATGGCATTGATATAGTCTAGTTCTCAAAGCAGAAGCCGCGTAATTTCCAAACCAAATTCTGCACATGCTTAATCTTGAAGTCTTTAATTTATTTTATTTTCATATTAACACTCATCCATTTATTAAGATTTAGTGTAAAAGCAAATGCAATTTGAGCAAATTCAAATTATGATTTACATCTGGCCCAGTGCCCTGTTGGATCGAATGCACTAAACATGCTGCTCCTTGAGGCCTGAAGGTCCAAAAGGCAGAAGTTGAGGATGACGACTTTGGGTTAGATGAAAGGTCATCGTAGCTATACCAGTCACCAGAAAACTTAGCCGATTGACTAATCTTGTTTCAAGCTTAAGATATGGGATTTTGAAAATCGGAATTTGCCTGTAGTTATCAATTGCAGTGCGCGCACAGCCACGCAGACTTACCTACCAATTGCCAAAAACCAATTTTACGAGTTCAAAATCCATCAACATTTTTTGCGAATAATCCGGTTCTGTTCTAAAACAAAAAATTTAAAAAAGGAGAATTTCTAAGAATTTTGCAAAAAAATACCAAGAATTTGCGGCAAAAATTGTATCGAAAATTGGCTATTTTGATTACATAATCAACCACTAAAACCCCTTCCCCCTCCTTGTAATCAAACGTTATCATTTGAAACCCCCTCCCTCTAGTAGGGGGGTCAAAACATGCACAGAGTGGCATTTTGTACACAGGGTACTAGCACGAATTACGAAATAACGCGAAAAAGTGTAACACATTATTTTTCGCATTAAAAGTGCCATTACTCAAGAGGTATGAATGTGTTCCGTCTGAAATATGAATATTACCGTAGAACACGTATAGAAGCAGAACAGTGACTACTTTCTTCTGGAAATTTTGCTCCTCACGGAAGTTATGGCCAAAAATGACGCAATTTTGCAGAATTTGTGTACACAAATGCTCATATATCTCTTCTCATGATCCGATTTTCAGAACAAATATAGTCAGTGTTGCTGTTTATTATATTTCTCAACTTTTCTCAAAGTTTCATGATGATTCGATGAAAAATGGGAAAGATATACAAAATTGAAAATCCAGTTTTTCACTGCGACATGCGTAACTGACATAATATTCCAAATTAACGAAACTAATTTGCGCGCACGTGCTTCGTTTAAACATTTAGAATTGCGCGCGCTGTTTGAATGCACACTGGGCGCTTGTGAGCTATTAAACAGTGTTTTCATATTTGTTCTACGTCTATCCTGAGATCAAAATACGTCCGAATTTTGACCAGTTGACTCTGAAGATGCATAACTCTTCTTCCACATAATGTATTGCCCCGGAAGTTTCGAAGAACGTCAGAGAAATGATCAAGCTTTGATTTCCATGTTTTTTCTTGTCGTTTGAGCGATGATTTCCCATTTTGTGAGGACGATTAATATGCGAAATTTCAAGCGAAATTTTGAGCACGGCTCCTTGTCCACGTGCAGCCTATAACAGTATAACTCTCAAATTATCAAAAAGGGCAATAAAAGTTTGTTTGAAAGAACTCATCGTGCTCTTCATTTTGGTACCATTTTTGTGGGAATTTCTCCAAGTCGATTTTTCGTGTGACTCCCCTACCGCTAGATTATTACGTAATATGTGAGCGATCCCTGATTTAAAGTCCAAGCTTTGATTCTAATCTGAGGAATTCTCGGAATTGTTTTAACTTTCTTGCGATGATTTTTGTTTAGTACCAACGACCCTTTTAGCGAGCACTAAGCGGTAAGCTTAGTATGTGCTTGGTCCAGCTAACGGTTAACAACCCTTGCCATGATCATGAGTATTGTTTACTAATCACATGCTGTATTGTTTACGAGATTTCTTGTGAAATAAAATTTAGTGAAGACTAATAACCGTGATATGATAATTTTCGCAACTAATGAAGTAATTAATGCCTTTCAACTTAACAGGTGCAAAAAAATCTGAAACTAATTCGTAATTCCTCGAAATTTAAGGATTTTCTTGAAAAAATGGTGCTTGAAGATTGAAATACTGAAATAGAATTAGAACTGCAGACGACTAACAGAGTTCAGGTATCAACCAATTCCTTCAGAATTCGGATTCTTCTCCTAATTATTTAGTAAATAGACATTAGTACATTTAATTATTTTGTATTAGGGCATGCATTTAAATTCCAAAAGAATTAAATAAAGGAACGGGTTATCAGTTACTATTTACTATCTAATCAGTTACTATCAGTTACTACTTTCTACCGTTCACCATTTCCATGTGTTTCAAACAGCAATTGATTGCGCATCCACAGCAGTTTCTCAGAATTCCAAATTAATTAAACACTATTCTTGGGCAGTAAAATTTCACACTTGAAGTTTCAGATATTTGCCCAATCTGATAATGATGGCCGTACAATTGATAACCTCATTTGCTGGGTTGGTCACATGATTCGAACTTTGAACTTACCTGGTACACTGAAATTTCAAATCCTTGTGTCGAATGAAAAATACATTTTTCAAAAAATTAAGAAGGTTGCCATGTATTATAACTTTTGGCAATGTTCAGAGTGACCATCTGTTTTCCTGGGAAGGTACAGGATTCGTTTCCATCCACAGTAGCCCTGGCAACAGGACCTCCCGTCCTCCCAGTGGCAGGTCCCGTGATGGGGACTCTGTTTGGATGTCTTGTAGATCTATCCCCGTTTTATTAGTAGACCATGAGTCCCCAACACCTTCAGTTTGCGGAGTTAAGACGATCACGTGGACAGTTAGCTGTTACAAGCACCCTCCCACACAAAACCAGCAGAAGTTTAAACCTGGTGAGACGTACCTCTTCATCAGGCTACTCAAGTACGGACTTCAGTGTCTCAACATCCACCGTATTCAGGTTTGTTAGGTAGCATTAATCATTATATCTAGATTCTAGGTACTTTCCGTTCACGTTTAATATAATACTGTCTGTAAAACAGTTTACTTCTCCCTAAGGTAGATAAAAACCGCTGATCGGAAACAAATTATTACCATCTAAACCAGAACAATCATTGCCTAACACAATTGGCGATTTTTTCAAAATTAGTTAGACAATCTCAGACCTCAGTGAGTTTCTTGTTGATAAAATCCACTCGCCCTTATCCCCTTTCTGTTTCCAGGTTGGTCCGCCTCCGAACAGGATCCCCTATATCCGTGCAGCTACGAACAGTCAGGTCCGGTCTAAGGAAGAGAAGGAGGTGGTGGACCACTTCGCTAGTGTCTTCATCTGGAGCAGGTTAACAGTGCGATAATTAATTTATTGAACTTTACAACTCTACTTTGCAATTTTACAACACTAATTAATACCATGGAATTTGTTTTTTAAATTCGATTGATTCAGTGTCATTATTGATAATCAGCACTGTCTCATTGTTGGACAGTGCTGTTATCCGGCAGTAATAGAACACTCTAGATAATAAATAGTGATCATGACGTCACTTTCTATGTATCTGTACACGACAAATGATGAATATTTTGATTTATAAATATATAACAGAATAATGTGTCAAAATGTGAACGTTGAATTTCTTTACTTGACTTGTAAGTTGCACGTGTGTGAAGGTTTAACTGGCAAAAACATCGTTCTGCAAATGAGTAAACTGCGACTTTTCTATCATCATGAATCACGAGTATAAATTACATGTCATTATAACAAGTCAATATTCTGTGACAGGGGCACTTTCAAAGAAGTATTTGAAACTCAGATGGACTACCTTATCAACAGCATCCAGGAAAACCATTCCTTGACCATCATTCCGCATTACTTTTTAGGTTAGTCCTATTAATTTATTAGTTCAATGAGAATCAGTTTTATTTAGACAGTCTGTTGCCAACGATATTAGCTCACTTTCCTCCTTTTAGAGTAAGTGTCTAGCAAATAGCTGTATATATGCAGCTATTTACCCAATTGTTTTCAAGTTGAATTTTAGAAATGATTTCAACTTCTGGAATCATCAGGAGTTGTTTACAGTAGTAGTAGAAGGCTTGAAGTTCAAGCAGCAATGATTTTTTCTTTGATTTTCATTCAACTCTGTTCACAGTGAAGCATCAAAAATGACCAAATTTTCATTTTTTTCGAAAAAAATAAAATTTTTTAGGAGTTTGTTTGTTAAAATAAGCCAAAAGTGGGAGAGCCTCCAATATTCCTTCCAAGCTCAATTCAGGATATACTTGATGCCTTCAATAGCTTATTTTACACCCAGTATGGCTACTTTTTGTGAATGCCTCCTGAAGAAAGGGTCCAAATAGTGTCATATATGACACTTTTGCAATTTCAATGACACCATCATTTAAGTGCCATAACTTTCAATAAAATCTATTTGTGTCTCTGAAAAACTTATCAGTTGTCCACAAGAGCCCTGTGAGACGATTGGAAACTTCCATAGAGGCATTCATGCTAATGTTATTGAGATATCGGCCAATTTTCATGAAGACCTCTGAAAATTTGGTATTTTTACCTGAAAAAGCTTAAATTTAATTGGTAAAATTGCTAGGAGAGCCTCTGAATATTATTTTAACGTTTTCTACGAAACAGCAGCTTTGAAATAGAACCAAACTTATAAAGACTGTGCAAAGCTGGGCTGAGATATAGCTAGATTGATATGGCAAATTTTCTGAAGGCTCAAATCACTTTTTCTTATCAGGAAGGCTAAGAAAATTGTTTAGATTCTGTAATGAATCCCCAAATCAAAACCTAGGATGTTACAAATAATATTCAACAATTATCACCTGAAAAAGTCTTATAACGAGACATTTAAGTCAATTTGTTTCAAAAAAAGTGTCATATTTGACACTTTTGTAAAAATTCAACCTGCTGTTGGATCAATAATAGCTGTAAGCATCGAAAAATGATTACAATAACATACAAAGTTGGTTAACTATTCATTGGAACCATGCTGGATGGCTGTCAGTTTGTTTTATAGTTGTTATTCGAAGAATTAAAGAAAATGATCGTAGTTCACTATATATTTTGCCTTATAATAGATATGATTTAAATTGGAATGAGCTTAAAAATTGCCCAGTATGTAAGTTTATTCAGTACTGAACCTTATTCAACAAAATTTTACACGCCTAGATGAAAATAAATAGCAAAATGACTCTATTTAACAGTTTGCACAAAAAGTGTCATATATGACACTATTTAGAAACATTTGATACTCATGAAGGATCACACTGGACAACTCGGCACTGCTTTAAGACGGGTTCCAAATGATTGGTCATACTCTTATCTATGCAAGGAAGGTGCAATATACTTATCCAGAGGAAATGGGTTCCGATTTTCAGCAAAAATAGGAAATCTGTAAATAGCTGCATATATGACACTATTCTAACAAAAAGCGGGAATTATTCTTAATGTAAGTATCTTCCAAGCATCAATTAGTCTTTAATTTCAAGGCATAATGGATAGTATCAATTTTAAATCATTTTGGTAGGCTCTCCTACAATCACATAAATTTCTTGACCACATAAAATATGGAAAAATCAATTTATGCCAACCTTGATGATGAAAAATCAATTTTAGAAAATTCTTAACAGCTTGAAGCTTCAGCTTTGTTTTAAACATTCCCTAGATTAATGACAATTAATATTAAACAAATTTCGCAGACACAATCACATAAAAACAGACATTAGGACAATTTAACATGGAATCACTTTTCAAATTTTTACTAGTGATAGGGCGTATAAAACCATCTATAATTCACTATCGATTGTCGGTAGACTGAAGCGGTTTTTGCTACTTGTAGATAAATGGCTACTTTTGTGAAAAGGATAATCATTTTATTACATCTCTGCTGCATCTTAGTATTGTGGCATAGTTTCAAAAAGATGTCATATATGCCACTATTTGACCAAATAGCTGCATATATGCAGCTATTCGACAGCTATCATTAAAGTTTATTTGATGAATAGAAACGGTTATTTTCACTCTTTCAAAGCTTGAAGGGCTTAGGTATCACCTAACAGTGAAATGCACAATATTGCCTGACTAACTGGTGACTACTGGTGACTCTTGCCTCAGTGACTGGTGAACCATGCCAGACCCAGCTTGAAACTCTTGCTTAATTCACTGGTGACTCTCACCTGACCAACAGAGCCTCTTTCTCTCTAGCTTGGCTGAATAATGACTTTTGCCTGACCTATTGGCTTACGGGTGAGTGGTGACCTTTACGCGTTCCAGGTGCAGGCGATTCTTGCCTGACCAAATTGTGACCCAAATTGTGACCAAGTTAGGCCTCTTTCCTGAATGCCTCAGTGACTGGTGACACCCCATGACCCAGCTGCCCATCGGACCACAGGTAACTCTTACCTGATCTCCTGGCGCCTCCTACTTGACCTACTAGCGTCTCTCACCTGGCCTACTGACAACCTTACCTGACCTACTAAGGAATCTAATCTGACCTACTGCCGACTCTTACCTGGCCTAGTGACGATTCTTATCTGACCTACTGACGAATCTTCTCTGACCTACTTGCGAATCTTACCTGACCTTCTTTCGACCATTGCCTGACCATAGGTCAAGGTGACAGCAGACATTTAACTGTTGACCCAGCTGGTACTTCTTGCCTGACCCACTAGTGACACTTAATAAATTAAAAGCTCAAATAGGTAACTGTTTTACTTTTAGCCATTAGCGTCTCTTGATCCTACCTGACCCACTAACGTCTTCTGATCCTGCCTGACTTACTAGCTTCTCCTGATCCTACCTGACTTACTGGCAACTCCTGATCCTACCTGACCTACTGGCGTCTCCTAATCATACCTGACCAACCGGCAACTGGACTGATCCTACCTGACCTACAGCTGGCTTCTCCTGATCCTACCTGAGTATCGTGATCCTACCTGACCTAATGGCATCTTCTGATCCTACCTTACCTACTGGTGTCTGTTATCCTACCTGATCTACTGGCGTCTCCGGTTACTACCTGACCTATAACTGGCGTCTCCTGATCCTACCTGACCTATAGCTGGTGTCTCCTGATCCTACCTGACCTACTGTGTACTGGCGTCTCCTGATCCTATCTGACGTACAGCTGGTGTCTCCTGATCCTACCTGACTTACTGTGTCCTGGTGTCTCCTGATCCTACCCGACCTACAATCGGCATCCGGACCGATCCCACCCGACCTACCGGCATCCGGACTGATCCTACCTGACTCATTGGCGTCTCCTGATCCTACCTTGGCCTCCTAAATTAGGAGGCCCAGGTAGGATCAGGAAGACATCAGGATCAGTCAGATACCGACAGGTCAGGTATGGATCATCAGATGCCAGTCCATGCCCCTGATCTTGGTCAGGAAGGGATCAGCTGGACTTAAGGACACAGTAGATTTAAGACAAAGAAGGTCAGGGCAGGATTAGGAGTCTTAATCCTACCTGACCTACTGGCGTCTCCTGATCCTACCTGACTTACTGGCGTCTCCTGATCTTGCCTAAACCACTGTTGACCCAGCTGGTACTTCTCGCCTGACCCACTTGTGACACTTAAATTAAAAGCTCAAATAGGTAACTGTTTTAGCCATTGGTGTCTCTTGATCCTACCTGACCTACTAACGTCTTCTGATTCTACCTGACCTACTCTACTAGCTTCTCCTGATCCTACCTGACCTACTGCCATCTCCTGATCCTACCTGACCTATTTGCATCTCCTGATCCTACCTGACCTATTTGCGTCTCCTGATCCTACCTGACCTACAACTGGCGACTCCTGATCCTACCTGAGCATCGTGATCCTACCTGACCTAATGGCATCTTTTGATCCTACCTTACCTTGTGGTATCTGCTATCCTACCTGATCTACTGGCGTCTCCGGTTCACCACCTGACCTATAGCTGGTGTTTCCTGATCCTACCCAACCTACTGGCATCTCCTGATCTTAGCTGACCTACTGGCATCTCCTGATCCTACATGACCTACTGGCGTCTCCTGATCCTACCTGACCTACTGGCGTCTCCTGATCCTACCTGACCTACTGGTGTCTCCTGCCTGATCCTTCATGACCTACTGGCGTCTCCTGATCTTGCTTAAACCACTGGTGACAACAACTTTTCTAATGACCCAGCTGATACTTCTTGTTTGGCCTCTGCTGTCTCCTCAGCTGATCAAGTAACCCACTGGTGATTCTGACGTGATCTTCTGGCCAAATACCCTCTTAGTTACATGAACCAGATTCTGAACAGACCCTTGGCGTCATCCTAATTGATTAATTGAAAACCCCAGAGGGGCACCACAAAGGGCTTCTAAGAATATTGTATAAAATAATATAATCATTCTCCACAAAGGAAAAACAGAATTTTCACCAAGCTAATAAAGTCAAAAAATGATAAATTTCGCGAAAACTATATCAGTTTTGTGTGGATTTCTATCCCAGTGTTAATTACTCAATTATGACTTCACAGGACACGTTTAATCAACAAGTCGACTCTCGCAAGAAACTGGTGGCACTTGCCTGTCCCTTAGCCACACAGATGAACTTGCGACCTCGTGAAAGATATGCTGAGCATCAATAATCAAGCCTTGCTGACTGATGAAGCCTTTATCATTGCTTGGCGAATGGTGACTAAGTGCTTAGAAATAGAAATAGAAATAGTTCATTACATTCAGATTACTGAAATAAAGTAATGTCAGACCGAAAACCTTCTACTGGAAAATCTCCGAAATGTTTCAAAAGATAAGAATGATTAAGAAGTGTATGCAAAACTAGAGGTCCTAAATTCTAAAGCCAAGAAATACTGAAGTTAAAAAGGTAGAAAAGGATGGAATCTCAACTTAAATGAGGCCAAGAAACTAAAATGCTTGAAGTGTCTACTAAAAAGTGGAAATAAAGTTCCTGAGCCATATCCAATAAAGAAAAGTGTATAGAAGTCACAGACAGGATTGTCACAAAAATGTAATTCCACTTGCTAATAAACTGTTGTATTAGTTTTTGACTTATGGATGTTGATTTGAGGAGGATCTTCCGGAAACCGGATCTTCATCAGTCCATGCACATATCGGGAGAAAGGCACCATGAGGTCTTTGTCAAAGAGTTCCTTCAGACGCAGTGGCTCCCACGACAGAAGTGCTGACTTGACATGTTCCTGTAGTGCTTACAAACTGGTCTTCTGGCGATCAATGTGGCTGACCTTTGTTAATCATAATTGAAGCAAGAATGATAAATTGCTCTCAACTGGCCGACCTTCATCTGGCGACCTTCACCTGTTGCCGTGTTGGTCCTTTCTTGCCCCCTTGTGACTCCAAGCTGACTCCCTGCAACACTTATCTAGCCCTCTGGTGACACTAGCCTGACCTCCTCATGAAGCCTTATCTCGCCCTAAGATGCGATGTCACGCTTGGTGAATCCTTGGCCCTTCGTCATCCGGCCTCTGGTGAACCAAGGACGACCTTTTGAAGGACCCTCGGGTCTTGACTAACCCCTACGTGATAATGAGTGGTCAGAGCGCTCTTGTTTAGACCAGTATGGCCTGATTCGATTGATCCTCTACTGTTCCTCTCTATTATCACTGCTGACCAAGGTCCCGGGCTATCTCATGATTTTCCGTTGTACCTTATCAAAAAGCACTGAGGGCTCTTAAAATGCTCCTCAAATGCTAATAAAGTCTTTAAAATAGTGATTTAAGCCATCTGTAATGATTGGAAACCATTGAGTATCAATGAGAACATGTAAATAAGACAAATAACACATTGGTGTGATATGTCCAAAAAGTTAAAAAAATCCAACCCAAAAAAAACCAAAAAAAAACCGAAAAAAACCAAAAAAACCCAAAAAAACCAAGCCCTACCCTAAATTTGCGATCTTGGGCTTGGTTTTTTTTGGTTTTTTTTGGTTTTTTTTGGGCTACAATCCCCCCAGTTTTAGCACCAGTGCAATTTGAACTCTTGACTAAAATTTTGACATTAATTCACATTTAAAAGCTCCTTCAAATCTCAATTATTTCATTGTGTTTCAGCTCCTTCTATAGATCATTTCCTTGCGGTTCAGCTGTTCCTTAACAATATTTCCTTGTGTTTCAGTTGCCCCAGAACACAACTTCTCCTCCTCTATATTCGCATACCAGCTAGCCCGGTACCTGGTTAATAAGCTGGAGGACCTAGGGTTGGGCGAGGATGAGGCCCAGGATAGACCCACCCTCTACTCAAGACTCTTCAAACTACTCTTCGGATCCGTACAGAACCAAGGTTAGTAGGTAGTGTGTACTCAAGACTCTTCAAACTACTCTTCGGATCCGTTCAGAACCAAGGTTAGTAGGTAGTGTGTACTCTTGACTTCTAGACTCTTCAAACTGCAGAACCAAGGTATGTGAGATGTACGGTAATTCCTAATCCCAGACACTCTAAGGTTCTAATTCCGAAACATTGGAAGGAATGTTACAATGAACATTCACTTTATGGCCATAGTTTATTTCTTTGAACTGTTTCCAATGGCCATTAAAATGTAATATCCTCCTCAGGAGATCGAGATGACGTGGACACGGAGGGCATCCTAAAACCACATCTCCAGAGAATAGTGAACCAGAGCATGGAACTGGCGCAGACAGCCAAGGATCCTGCTCAGTACTTCACGCTACTAAAACACCTCTTCAGAGCCATCGGTGAGGGGATTATATCATTGAAAAGTAGGAAATTGTGAATCTTAGACCACTGACCAGCATACCCTTCTTAGGTTTTCTCTGATACCAGTCGTCTAGATTGACACCAGGACTCGTAAAGCTTGACACCAGTCTACTCTGACACCAGTGTACTCTGACACCAATCTACTCCCACCAGCACCAGTGTTTATCTACTGACTGTATAGCTCAACAACGGCCGTCTATACTCTGACACCTGTCTACTCTGACACCTGTCTACTCTGACACCTGTCTACTCTGACACCTGTATACTCTGACACCTGTATACTCTGACATCTGTCTACTCTGACATCATTACTTCATTAATATACTGACACCAGTCTACTCTGACACCTGTCTACTCTGACACCTGTCTACTCTGACACCTGTCTACTCTGACACCTGTCTACTCTGACACCTGTCTACTCTGACACCACTTATCTACTGACACCAGTCTACTCAGACACCAGTCTACTCTGACACCAGTCTTCTCTGACACCAGTCTACTATGACACCACAAATCTACTGACACCAGTTTACTCAGACACCAGTCTACTCTGACACCAGTCTACTCTGACACCACTCCTCTCCTCACCAGTCTACTCTGACACCAGTGACCAGTCTACTCTGACACCAGTCTACTCTGACACCACTTGTCTACTGACACCATTCTACTCTGACACCACCAGTCTACTCTGACACCGGTCTTCTCTGACACCAGTCTACTCTGACACCACTCCTCCCCTCTCCAGGTAGCACGAGCAGTAAGTACGATGAGATGTATAACGAGTTCCTGCCCCTCCTTCCCAACCTACTGCAAAGCCTCAACCGACACCAGAGCGGCCTGCACAAGCAGCACATGAAGGATATCTTCATAGAGCTGTGTTTAACTGTGCCAGTTAGACTCAGCAACTTACTCCCTTACTTACCTGCCTTGATGGACCCCCTTGTATCAGCTCTCAATGGTAAATTATTAATTAGTTGAGTAATGTCTGCGTTAAGAATAAGATGTTCCGAAATGACCGTTTTTATTTCGAGTTGCTTTGCGAAATTCTTATTAACAATAATTTTTGGGGAATGAATATTATATATATATTCATTATTTTCAGGTTCGGATCAGCTAATTGCTCAAGGCCTCAGAACGCTTGAGTTGTGTATCGATAACTTGCAACCAAACTTCTTCTATGATAAAATAGAGGTAAATAAATATAATTGATCAGATGGGAATGGGCAATGCTAAGTGTCGGGTTTCCGTGTCTTTTGTCGCTATTTTACAATTAATTTAACTGAAGGCTCGCTTGTTCAAAATTGTACATTGTTGAGTTATCGCTTTATCAGTTTATCGGACATAATTTCTTAATTTTACCCCTCTTGTTCAGCCCGTGAGAGCAGAACTAATACAGTCTCTGTGGCAAACCCTACAGAACCCCAGTGAGAACGATAACAACGCTAAAACGGCTTTTAGAGTCCTTGGTAAGTGGCTTATGTTTGTCAAGGATTGGAATGATGAAAAAGCGTAATAGTCAATTATTCAATTCACTGAAAGATTGAAAATGCGCTGTTAACATATCACATTCATTAACGTAAGTATGCAATTCCCACTATCTCAGGAAAGTGTGGTGCCCGTAACAGGAAGACGCTACAAGACCCCCCGAAACTGGACTTCGTAAACCCTGACTCCACTCCTGCTAGTGTTTTGATATGGTTCCCTGCATCGGGAGCCCCAGTCAGACTACCCATTCAGAAGGTGTGATCTTAGGAGAGATCTAGGGGTGCCGTGTGTTTCATTAGCAAGATATTGTCATTATATGACTCATCCTTTGTGCTATTTAATGCGTGATCCACAAGTTATTATAGTACTTTTATAATCAATGATCTCATACTCAATTGAATCTCTGTATTTGTTCATTTGGTATTTATAGTGCCTAAAATCTAAAGATTGTTGTTCTTGCTTTGGTGTTTCCACAACCCTAAACTCCCCGTCTTCAGGTGTTGGATCACGCACTGCACATCCTGAAATCCCCCAACAAGGATATCTTCTACATGCAGCACAGTCTGCACGTGTGTCAGAGCTACATCATATCCATGATATCACTCAGTGATACCACGCTCCAGATACAGAAGTTACTCGCTACAATCAGCCGCAAACAGGTGAACACCAGCAAACATATCATCTCTTGGCAACTTTACTATCATTTCTAGACTAGGTAAATAATTTGGTTCTAGTGGATTCTCGATCAATGCAAGGTCGATTTCCGGTTTTTGTTATTTCAGATAGAGGTCATAACAGCATCAGAAAAATTTTGTTCCTAGCAAAAGTAATGATTTTTTCGAAATTAATACTGATGATATACCCTAAATTCAGGCACAGACGCCCTTGTCTCAAGTCTCCTCTAAGAACAGTTTCGTGTGTCCTGATGAGCCCACAAGGACCGCCTTCAAAACCGCTCTCACCGGGTAAGACACGTTATTAAATGTAAATGGAAACTGAAGCAGTTGTTTAGTTTTATGAGTTTCTCTGTGAAAAGATAACAATTAACAGCGCTAATAGTTTATATCGTTTGACGTCCTACTAGCCTCTTTTTCGTTCTTCAAAGCTTGCTGAACCAATTTTCCCCTACATACTTATGTGTCCCGTTTTCAGGTTGTTTGTTGCTACAGCAACCAAGCAACTGCGTCCGGATACGGATCGCTTCATGATGAGTGTTGTCCGTCACTTCTCTCTGCTCACGGTGGTCCAGCAATCTGGTGTCTTCCCCGCCAAGAAGAAGGTGGGGAACGTCGTCTATCTCCTGTCGTTGTCTCAATCAGCCGATGAAAACAATCACATGACTTTCAAAGGCCCAAAAAGTTCTATTAAGCTTATCATGCTAAGGCGTAAGATCTTGATTGGAATTGTTAAAGTTGGATTGTATTGGTATAATATCACATGACTACTACAACCATCTCCTTTCCCAGAACACCAACTCGCTAGACGTGCACGTGCTGGTTGATGTGATAGCTGAGTGTATGGGGTCGGAACAGGGGGAACTGGCAAACATCGGGGAGAGTGCTATTCGACTGGTTACTGAAACCTGCAAATACATACTCGGTATAAGTTGCAAAATATCATGATAATATATTGGTCAATATATTGAGTCAAATCTGTCATTCGAACATTTTGATTAAATATCTACTTAGTGGTTTTAGCTGGATTTTACGACTACAATCAAGAAATTAACGTTATCTATTAGAGGTATTCTACAATAGCATCCTTTTTCCAGGTTCCGCTGAACGAGCCTTCCAGATTCCCTTCTTTGACGTGTTGGTTGACAAGCTGTGTGGACTGTGTTACGAGAGGGCGTGGTATTGCAAGGCGGGGGGTGTCACTGCCATCGAGTGGTTGATCAGCAATGCTCCCCTGCTGTGGACCATCAGGAACCAGCAGCTCTTCATCAACGCTACTGTCTACATCATGATAGGTGAGTGAGGGGTTGAGGGAAAAAGAAAATAATTGTGATTTAAACACATATACCACTTTTTTCCACGTTCATTCTACATGAGAACGTTGCATAATATGCTGTTAGTTTACACCAGCAGTAACGTATATTGTCAGCTCCGATTGTAATGAGCACCAGTGTTATATTTATCATATATTTCACTACAGATTTGCACGAGGAGGTATCGTACGGTACGATGGGTAGAGCTGAGGCTCTGTACGAGAAGATAATACGGCACTGCAACACACCAAACCAAGTACCGGCTGTCAGCACTGCTCAAGAAAAGGTGAAATATAATCGGGTTGTGAGCATGTTCTTTTAAAAGGAATTTATAATTTTGACCCTGGTTATTCCCTAGCTTCGCAGTAAAATGTACGCTTTCACAAGAAGGGGTAATGGGAAAGGGGTTTAAAGACGAGGAGGCAAGGATGACAATGTTTCTCGAGGCAAGATTCAAAGTCTAAGAAGTGTAACAAACAAGTCCCTTACATTCATTTGCATTGCTTTTACAGCGGGGAGTCTAAACATTGGTGTATCAGCTTACCACCCTACGATCACACCATTTCCTACAAAAACATGTCAATTTTGGTAACTCCTGTGTTGCATATTATCTTTGTGACATGTCCATTTCAGGTATCCCTTGGTTTCTCTCTCAGAAATGTCCATTTCAGGTTTTCCCTGGTGTCGTACATCACTCCGTAAAGGAAATGATGTCCACCTATCCTGTTGTGAGAAAGGAAGCTCGTAGAGCTTTAGAGATACTGTCAGAAGTAACGGGTAAAACGGTTAAAGACATGCTCGAGCACCTGCCCAAGGATCTTATCACTGAAACGGTATGATTCAATCGAGTCTGTAGGCATTCTTCGACTACTTTGGCTCCCGCTTTTGTTGTGAAAGCTATGCCGACAAAAGTTTGCCATAAAAAAGACGTCGCGCGCGAAATCCAAGCGACATTTTGCTAGTCAGATATTATTTCACGTACTGCGCGTTCACAAATCTGCGCCGCGCGCGCGGTTTTTCATTTCTTATTGTTCGCAATTTCTCATTATCACCCTCCCGTGATTATAATTCGGGTGTAATAATAAGCGGTTACATGTCGAAGTGGTGACCGTGTACCGCAACTTACATGGTCGAGGCGACAGCCGAGACTGTGTAAGTTGGATAATGGACGAGGCGTGCCGAGTTCATTATCGTAGGTATACGGTCACAGCTGAGATCATGGAACCGGATTATACCCCGACCAGAAACAGCTGGGACCGACTATTCTACAGTTCTACGGCCAAACAACAGTATTTCTTCCCACTCGGGTCTGACGACCCTCGTCTGGATTCAACGCTTAAGTAGATTTTTATTGCTCCTTTATAAAATCAAATTTAATTTTAGGCTGTTTTGCACTGTTATTCAGTGGAGACCGTATAACCAAACTTACACGGTCGCTAAAACAAGCTTGGGAGGGGTATAATTATCGATATATCACCCCTTTAAAACTACTGTATAGTGGCGCGCGCAAAAATTTTCTAAAGGAGCAAATGAAGCCCAAATATAAAACCAAATCTAGGCGGTAAACAGCCATCCCGAAAAAATTAGTGCAGAAAATACTTGAAAAGAAATTTTGATAAAGGAGCACTTGCAAATCTATAAAGGCGTTCAATCGGACGAGGTCGTCAGACCCAGTGGAAGGAAAATACTGTTGTATAATAGCCCCTGGCTGAATCCTGAAGAAAAGAGCTAGAATCCTGATGCATGCAGCGTAAATACCGAAACCAGAAGCAGCTAGGTCTAGCCAAGTAGGGTCGGTGATAACAGGTTATTAACTCATGGATCGTGTTATATCGAAAATTGTCAAACTCGGCTGACGCCTCGTGTGATAATTTTCGATATAACACTCCCATTCGTTAGTTAATCGTTCATTATTGGTGAATAACTGTAACACGAAAGTTATTCGACGGTCAAATTAAATTTTTTTTGGCAACTTTAATTTTCATAGCTCTGGAAACAGTTATCTCATTCTACTCAATAGAAGTCGCATTTTAAAAAGTTCTGATTGAAAAATGTGATTAAATAATATGAACATAAATTGTCCGTCATATAACTGTACACTTGTGTCATAAACATCACAATCTTTGAACTCAACAGAATCTGTAATAAAGCCACGCAATTTCTGAATACTTCAGGTGTTGCCAAAGAAGCAGCCACTATTCCACCTGCCAGAAACAAAACAACTGGCATGCATGGAGTCTGTCGTTTTCTGTACTTCTCTCGAACCAAGACTCATCACTCTTGATATCACGGTAATGTCTTGACTCATTCATTGAGTTAATTCTATTAAGAACTATTTTGATAATTGTACTGCTATCGTGATTCGTCATTCTATAGAAAAATAGAAAACTGATGATTTCCCCCGTACCCAGTCCACGCCTGACGGACAGAAGAGACTTCTGGAGGATGTGTTACAGATCTGCAGTATTCCCTCAACTGACCTGCTCAACAAGTATAACTGCTACAAGAAGTCCACCAACTTCACGCTGCTCAAGAAGACTGCTCTAAAAGTCCTGGCTAGTTGTCATTACCTCACTGAGCTGGAGCCTGAGATTTTCAAGGTTGGTGTTTGAAGAATGCGAGAGATTTATCGTTAAAAGGGTCCATCTATTGCTATTTTCAGCCATTTATCACATTTTCTGATTAACTTTCTCAATGCAATGGTTCCTCCATGTTTTTTGATACTTAACACGACTTCCGTTCTGTCAGGTTATGTACAGTATACTGTGTGGGCATGATAAGGAGTTGCAGCTTGCAGCAAAAGATGCGATACACACCTATCAGACCAACAAAGGCGACCAAATTGAGGTAATTATCTCACAATTCGCACAGTTCATGATAAATTGATCCGCAAAAAAATCATGCCTTACCCCTTTAAACAGCAAAATTACAAAGAAAATCAGAATTTAAGACGCGAGTGTGCAATTATCACTTTATTTCAGGTCAAATGATGGGCCTAGGTAAACTTTCCTTGGGGATATAAGAAATTTTCTTCGTGAGGTATCGTGGTTTTTGGGGTTCTTCAAGTTGTTCTTATCTTTTGTTCCTATTGATCTATTTCCTTTTTGAGGTGACGATTGTCCACAAGCAAATAAAGCCCCAATTGAATGAGCTGAATGATTGGAAGCATATGCCCAGACATCTGCTTGAAGTGAGTTTATTGAAATACAGTTGCATTTAAAGGCTGAATGTGATAGACACTAGAAAGTATATGTCACGTACGGACGTTTTACTGCTTTGTGTTGCGGTATTGTGTCTCAGTGCACTCAGTGCCAACGCCCAACACTGAGCCAAGAAGTTCAATTTTGCAAGAATCTTTGTCCATAAAGGGCACAAAGGAGAATATCGGTTATTAATTTGTGTTTGGATCACAGTGATTGCAATCAGTGTGTTAAAACGTTTGAATTAATATTGTGAATTGTGAAAGATTTCTCATTTCTTAGTTAGGTTATTACACTTCTCTTGGTTATTATGCCATATAAGACTTAATGACGTTGTCGCCGTTATGACGTTGTCGCCGTTATGAAAAGAACTTTAAAGGCGCTTCTACAATTTTATGAACAAAGGCCAAAACTAAATAGTGAATAGTGAGACTAAATATGTAACCAAACTTGTGGCCTTTACTTTTAAATTTAAGTGAGTATGTGCATACTACAGCCTTTTTTAGTCGGTAACTTTTCGGCAGGTGTTTACGCATTTGATGGAGCTTATTCCAACACTCTTTAACGATAAACTCTGTGACCAACTTCTGAAATTCCTCAAGAAATGGATGGAGACGTACATATTCGCAACCAATAATCACCATAATTCAGTGAGTACCATTTACTTTCTGTTAAACTACTGCTATACGGAGGACGGATCCGCGTGATATTTCATTGAATAAATTGCCATTTCTCTCATATCAATTTCCGCATGTCACCTAAGTATGTACGTTTTGGCACGTAAGTAATTTAGCTAGTACATAACACCGTACATTACACTCCCCCAGCGGTCACCTAACAGTTTCTCGGATGAGATCCTGCTGTGTAAAGCTGCAGTGAACACCTTCCACTTGGTACCTCCTCCCTCTAAGAACTTCTTCAGCACCCTCATATCCTACGTGGTCCGGGCGGAGAAGTGCCTCAATGTGGAAGTCGGCAGCCCTTTCCAGGTATACACTACATTTGTAGAAGAGAGGCTGGAACAAGGGTCTACACGAGGGTCAGGGTGGGTTGGGTACCCCACTCTACCCATTGGGTAGCGTGGGGTGGTACTTATTGGGCAGAGACTATTTGGTGAGGATATGATTACTTTAACAGTGAGCAGCCCTTTTCAGGTATACACATGGAATTTATATAATATACAGAAGAGGGTTTGGACCAAGTGGGTCCACTAAACATGTGGTAGACCATGATGGTGAGGAGACAGTGGCAGCCCTTTCCAGGTATACACTTCGGCTTTATCTATAAAAAAGAGACTGACCAAGTGGTCCACACAAGGGGTGAGGGTGGGATAAGTGGGGTGGGTTGGGTAGGTCTAGGGTGGGTTGGGTGGGGTGGTACTTATCATGTGGTAGAGACTATAGTGATGGTGAAAATACCTTTACCAGCCCCTTCCAACTATACACGGGCTTTATTGTTATTATTTGGGTTCAGTTCGCTAATCTCTTCTGCGCAATTAAGCTATCTAGGGCTCCGAACACTATCACTTCTTACCTACAATCCTACCCTCGAAAAGTTGTATGTGAGATTAACAAAATTGTACAATTTGTGCCTCGAATGAAGGTCATGCTATGTGGACAATACGCTGCTGATGGTGAGGACTGACTCAATTTTAAAAAACTGGTCAAAGTTTTCGAAACTCATGATAAATTCAGACCAATATTAATTACCACAGGAGGGTTTATTCAAGTTTGCTCTGAAGCACCCGGGTGACGTGACAGATCTGTTCCTGAAGGAGCTGCACGAACCCACCATGAACCGCATGTTTTACAACTTCCTCAAGCATAAGGACGGAGGTGAGCCATTGAAGATAATCTAGATCTGAAGTTATGTTTGAATTGTCCAGAATTAACCGCTGAAACAGTATGAATTCTGCGAGTTTCTGTATCTTATCAGTCGTGAGCATTTCTGATTGTTAATTTAATACACAATTATTAATCATAAATGATTATACAGAATTAACAATTCTCTATTCCAGGGCCGCTGAGATCGTATCTGTGTGGTGTGTCTGTAAATCTGCTGAGTGCTATCAGCCAGCAACCTCACGAAGGTGACTTCAGTATTATCAACGATGTCAACAAGCGATACCACGAGATTCTCTTCCAGGTAAAACATCTTAAACACCTCCAACTCTTTTCAACTGTACAGTTATTTGCAAAAATTTATCATAAATATCTTGACGCTTCCAAAAAACAAGGAACTATAGCCGATTATAATACTGGGTATATTTGCTAAGAATTCCCCTTTCTGTGGCTGATGTATGTCATCCTGTAACACGAGACATTTCTCAGGGCATCCTGATCATTCACTTGTTAGCTAAACACGACGAAGCCTTCCTAACCAGCAACAGGGACATTGTCCTGCATCTCAGAGCGGTGTGGAACCAGCCTCAGTTCCAGGAGAGGTTCAGAAACCCTGACAAGGCTCAGGTGCCCACCCACCAGTGGGGACAACCTAAGGTAGGTGCCCACCCATCAGTGGGGACAACCAAAGGTAGGTGCCCACCCACCAGTGGGGACAACCTAAGGTAGGTGCCCACCCACCAGTGGGGACAACCTAAGGTAGGTGCCCACCCACCAGTGGGGACAACCTAAGGTAGGTGCCCAGTGCCCACCCACCAGTGGGGACAACCTAAGGCAGGTGCCCAGTGCCCACCCACCAGTGGGGACAACCTAAGGTAGCAACTAGCATCTCATATTATTTCTCCTAGCAGCATAGCCCCTTAAAAATAAATCTTTCTCGCACCTTCCATCTTAATTTTCGCTTTTTAATTGTTTGAACAATCTTAGAATAATTACGATTGTTTGGATAGCTAACCAGTAACACCCATGAATGTAATCCCCTGTTTATCAAGCCATCCCCGTCAGCTGCTAGCGAAGTGTCTCCTGAAGTACCTGAAGAGTAACCCTAACGATTTCGAGCTTCTCTTCCAACTCCTACACATCTACGGTACGTTCCCAACATCAAGTTTTACTAGACTATCAAGTTCTTATTGAAGACTACATAATTGTTTGCGTTATCCAGGGGTAGCAGATTTTTTATTGAAGCTTTCTGACTATTAGCAATTGTGTGGGAGCGTTTTTCAATCCCCTCTCCCCAGTACATTCAGTGGAATTTCGTGAAAAAATGTCAATTTTTCCCAATTTAAGTCCGTGTTAAAATGATTAATCCCCAACAGATTCGCCATTGAGCAGCGTCGAGCGTGTTTCTTCAAGTTTGTGGAAGTGTTCCAGACAGCTGGAGTTCAGGGCCGCCCGACAAGATGGAACCAGGAGATTAAAGGTACCAGTTTTTGGGCTAAATTCTTGGATTGATTGTTTAGACTTTAGTTTATATTCATTAATTAAACCCCTTGTGGGTGCCCCGCCGTGGGTTTCAATCGGGTAACATCGACCAATCAGCACGAGAGTTTACGGTCAATTCTCATGCCGATTGGTTACTAATGTCAAATCAACCTGCAGGCAAGCCAATAAGCTGATATGCCGTCGATAAATCAGTAGCCCAATCACGTCCCTACCAGGGGTATAAATTCAATGCTAATCCCCGCGCACGACAAAAAGGCGGGTAGGATGACGTCATTATCATAATATCATGATGTACCGAGTTGATGACGTTGAACCGCCTGATTTTCGTTTGCAGCGTATAATCCCCGTGTTTGACGCATCCCAGGTAAAATCCTGCAATACATCATCGTGCCGATGTTCCAGCACTCTTTTGAGAAGGGGGACACAGAGAAGTTAATTGAGGGTGTGGACCCTAACCCCAACCCAGCGGAGAATATCATCAATGTCTTCATGGAACCTGACAACAGGGTTAGTTTGATCATTGTACATGTCGTGTTTAATAATGTACATTGCGAAATGTGATTGCAATTTTTAAAAAACCCTTTATCAATTTTTTTCTAAGTTCCCGAGTCAAGACAGAGTGTATCTAGACAGATTTGAAATAAAATTTTCACCTTTACATCATCTGAATGTAGTTAAAATTTAATCTCAAATCGATATAAACTTCCATTATAACCATCGTATTATATTTCAGATTATTCTGGAGAGTGAGCGGGATGTGTTGGATGTGGTGCGTATCCACCTGCTAAAACTCTCAGCCGAGTTCGTAAAACATGCTGCCGAGTACATCCACCCTACCAACAGCAACAGGAGACAAGGTAGGAGGGCAACCCCCGGCTTTTGGTGGGGTTTAATTAGGAATTGTTTGGGGGGGTAATTAGGAGTTGTTTGACGGGGATGGCCCAGATTAATGCACACTGCCCGGGGGAGGGGGTAAATTAACCGGGAATCTGATTGACCAGAAACGAGTAAATATGGTCATGTGAATTGGGTTCAGCCTGAAATATTTCTGTTCGAAACGTCATAATTTTTTCCGCTCCAGAACATGACATGATCACTCTTATCAACCTCCCGAATTCATCAGAAGGAGACAAGCTGCGTAAGTTGATGAAGTACGCGTGGCCGAGCATGTTGCCAAAGTCCAGCCAGGACCCCACCACGAAGTACTACGGACACCTGGTGTTGTCGCTTATTATCAGCAAGTTCCCTATCCACAAGAAGATCGTTATTCAGGTACATGATCGGTGTTTCCGATCTTCTGAATTTGTGGTTTGATGGTCTTTGCTTGTTATATCACGAAATGTATAAAACAATAAATTATGTAATTTGAATGGTTTAATGAGCAGCAAAAGTTTTGAATCATAGAAATCATAATTTGTATCATTACCCCATATCATTTGCAGGTTTTCCACAGTTTACTGAAAGCCCACAACCTAGAGTGTAGGAATGTGGTTTTCCAAGCCTTGGAGATTATAACTCCGGCTATGCCAGGTCAGTATGATTCGATTGGTAAATAAAACATGTATTGATTCTGACCCATTTAATAAACCATGATAGTAAAAGATGCGAAAAAGTAGGTAACTGAATTGTAAAAACAAAACCAGCAGTAAATTGCAGCCAAAGCCCTGCTATATTATACCAGTGTTAAAAACGAACTGTGGAATCCAAAATGAGCAGGATTCCACCATGATCTTCACAATGGCTTTTACAGCGCTGTTATCTGTTCCCCATACCCCGCCTCTTCCACGGCCCCTCCCATTTTCCCTCTCATACCCATTCTACAGCGCTGTTATCTGCTCCCCATACCCAGGCTCTTCCTTAACCCCCTCCCTCCCATTCTCCGTGATATCACGTGACTCGTTCTGCTCGATATGTCCTAGTTCTGGCTGCTGCGTGACCGCATTAAGCCGCTGCATCACGTCCTGTCTGCTTCCCACTGAGGGTCCTATAGACAGGTTGGTATTGTCGTTGTGAGCTACTGCTGCTGCCTGCTCGTGGTTTCTCCTCACAACATTCCGCATGACCAGCGTCAGTTTGACACCCCCGAATATGAGGAAGAGAGTCCCGGAAGTGCCGAGGAAGACGAAGACGCCCCACATGTTGGGGGCCGGAATAGCCGCACACTCGCTCGGTAGCACCTTCACCTTGCCGCACACATACGTCCGGTTGTACACGCCCTTTTTCTTGTTCCCCACAAACCGGAACCCGTCCTCACATGTCAGCCGCATTTGATCGCCCTCAAAAGAATACCGGAAACCGGAATTTTGACGGATGAACGTTGCCGTTTGTGAGGTTGATTCGTTGGCACGAAATCCTCGGTTTTTCCTGCTTGAATCGTATCACCAGTGCCGTGAGATTAGGGTCTTGGTAGGGAATAGTATCGAATCCTTCAACTTTATCTTGTGGGTTTAAATTGCCAGGATTTATTGCTGCGCTGGCGGCCGCTTGATCCTCTTTCCCCAGACCTTTAAAAGGTATCCTATTCACTATGCGCCATAGACAACCCCGATCGTTTGGAATTCGTACTATTTGAAACATCTGCGAGAATGTTTTGTAAACGACGCACTTCTCTAACTGTAAGCCCGTCATATTAGCCCAGCTGAAGCACAGTCCGGATTCCGTATCCCGTATCTCGTCATTGAGTTTCGCGTTGTACGAGAACCACGAAGTGGTCTTCCTCCGCCAATCCAACACTCCCGTGTCCGGTGAAAAGAACAGGTCCTTTCCGTCCGCACGGGACACGATGAACCGTGTCCCGTTCCGTAACTTCCTCAAGGTATCTCCGCAAACCCTATCAAGGTAGCATGATTTCTGTCCCCACGCTATGGATGTCCAGGTCATTACAGTAACTGTCTCTTCTACCCCTAGCTCTGTCAGATTACTCGTACCGTACAACCTACACTCGGATAGAGAGTCTGAGTAGGCTGCAGACAGACAATCCGACACGTAGGTGCAGTAGTCCATGCAGTCAGGGGAGGAGACAGGGGCTTTGGAGATGTGGAGGGGAGGGAGGAGGGGCAGTTTGAGGAGGGGTAGAGAAGAGTAGCGGAGGGAGGGGCACAGATCTTGTTGGAGGGTTAGAGGCAGGAGAAGAAGGAGGAGGAATTGCATGGAGATCTTTATAATCTGTAGTGGTAGAGATGTAAGAAATGCTGGGTTCAGGATCTCGGCTAGATTTTATGAGTTGAATGTGGTGGCAACTTAAATAATAGAGTAAGATAAATTGCGTTATCGGTTTTGATACGATCGCTACAAAGTTGGAGCACTTGTGTGGGATCGAATCCTCACTGATTATAACTCAGAACAAAATATGGTAAATTGAATTCGCAATTTATGACTTTCGCCTATTACAAAGCGAATAGCAATCAGATTTGACCAGGAACTCCCTACATGGGCATACGGGATCTAACTTCGAGATGTGCATTGTGTTCTTTTTTCACTTGAACTACAGAGCAACCATGATATGGCCCTTTTTAAATTACATTCTCTATGATGAATATTCTATGACGAAAAGTTACTATGACATTTACTATTTTCAGGCCGTATGGAGGACGGTAAAGCCATGCTCTACCACTGGACTAAGAAGATAATAGTTGAGGAAGGACACACAGTCTCCCAACTAGTTCACCTCCTCAACCTCATCGTCAAGCAGTACCGGGTCTACTACCTGTGGAGGCAGTACCTCATCCAGCACATGCTAACTGCCATGCAGAAGTTCGCCTTTAACCAGGCAGTCACCATAGAGCACCAGCGACTAGCGTGCGATCTCGCGGAGGTGGTTATCAAGTGGGAGATCCAGAGAATCCACGAGCTGAAGGGCATCTCGCTGACAGATGAGCAGTTAGAAGGTATCATATCGGGTAAGACAGGGCTGCTGGTTCAGCAGGGAGATGCAGAGGCTGTCCCCTTCAGACCTTCCAGTCAAGTGAGTCTGAACCCCTGCCCCCTCCGACCCCCACCCCCAGAACCTCTTGCTGCTTTCGAGACTCGCTACGTGGACGGAGCCTTCAACTTCCTGCTGAGGCTCTCCTACTCCGCCTACACCCGGGACAACAACACCAACATCCAGCACAGTGAAGCACTCTCCAAACGGTGCATACAACTCGTCAAACTGGGACTTAAACCAGAACTGGACATCTTCAAGAACTGCAGTCCTAAGATCTACAACTGGGCGGACAGGGAGCTGCAGCGGATAAAAACACCGCCTGCCCCAGAGCGGGGCCACCCAGCCTACTTCATCCAGGGAGTGTGCACAATACTCCAGATAATAGACTTCCTCCTGGACATCATCCCACCAGAACTGATCCTGAAGAACATATACCAGATGTACCGGGGTTTGTCCTTCTGCATGACGTCCTCCTACCTCCAGATCACCAAGACAGTGCACTCCCTGCTGGGCAAGATGTTCACCATGTTCCCCATCGATCAGCGGGTGCATCACGAGGAACTTGAGCGGTTGTATGAGAGTGTCTATGATATCATCTCCAAGGGGCTGGACCGGTATGATAAGGGAAGTGAGCGGTTTGAAAGGGGCGAAACCCCGCCCGGGGCTGCAGAAGTGCTCTACTCGCCTCTCATGATCCTCAAAGCAGCCTGTGTTACCTCGCCCAGGTATCTTGAGAAGTTCGTTAAGGAGTACATAAAATGCCTCCAGAAGCTTCAGAAGGAACACTGTTGTTCCCCCAGGGATACCGCTCAAAGAGGGACTTCCAGAGACCGACCCGGCTCCAACTTGTCCACATCGGATCTCATCATGGTTTGTATCGACCTTGTGAAGGATCAGATCGATATACTGATCAACGATTATCGTAAGATGTTCTTCGGAAACTTAGTTCTCCTTATTGAGAAGAGTCCGGAACCTAAGCTGCTGAGGAGTGTCACTGAGGTTGTGTCACAGTGGGTCCAGACCCCGGCCTCCGGGGTGACACTCAAAGAGAAGGCTCTGCTCCTCACCAAGATGAACATGAACTACGAGAACCACTTCCCTAACGACACAGAACTCATGGCTTCTTTCCTTAAGATCATTCTCTACGTTTATACCGATAATGTGCTTCAGGCCGAGCTGGGCTCCAAGTTGGAGAGTGCATTTATGACTGGTCTCCGTTTTACTGATCCACATCTCCGCTCCAAGTTTACCGAAGTTCTGAAACAGAATGTGTCCTCGGATATGTTTGAAAGATTGGAAGCCCTCATCTCGCCACATAACTTCAACTGGAAGCTCATCGGTCCTCATTTCTGGATCAAGCAGTTCATTGAGATGCTGCTGACTGTGAACGACGGACAGAAGTCCCTGACCGTTCCCAAGCAGGAGCTAATGCTACCATCTCTCATGACTTCAGCCATGCCCGAACCGACCAGCAACGTTCCTAACTCCATCGAGATCTTCACGACTACCCTGGATAACCCCGTACCACCCATCGAACTCTCGGAAGGCAGCATCACCACCCCCACGCCTAACAACCTCCAAGTACTTGCTGAGAAACATGGAACCTTCCTCGAGAGTCTGAAGGACCACAAGAGCTCGGAGTTCGTGCAGAGCGTGTGCCACCTGGCTCACGACAGCGTCCAGCTGGCGGACCACCTCTGGAAGAGCATCTTCCTGGACCTGTGGAACACACTGAACAAGGAGCAACAGACCCGTCTAGCGCGGGATCTGCCCCAGTTCCTGTGTGCTGCCATGCACCATGAGCAGGGTGATCTGCAGCCCTCCAGCATCGGATGCTTCATGGAGAGTCTCAAGGAGGTACCCATCCTGCTCCGACCTTGCTACTTGAAGTACCTCGGCTCCACACACAACTGCTGGCACCAAATGGCGCTGAAGCTCGAGGAGCTCGGAACTGCGGGGGAAACCTTCGCTTCGTTCCAGCTCCACCAGAAACAAACCCTGGGGGAGTACCCTAAGACGGAGACGCAGGACAGGATCGCCTACGAGCCTATAGATTGTCTGACTGTCCTGTACTCCCAGCTCAATGAGCACGACATGTGGACGGGCCTGTGGTTGCGTCGCTGCAAGTACCCTGATACCATCAAAGCGTTGAGTTACCAGAACTTAGGGTTTTACGAGCTAGCCCAGGCAACTTATGAGAGTGCAACTCGGTCCGCTACCGCTCAACTCAAGATGGCGTGTGCTACGACTAGCCAGCAAACGGAATTCAAGCTATGGAAAGATCAGGTACGTATCTGATCTTTGCTTTTATATCATCGATTATATTCAATTCATTCCGAAATCATTGCATATGAGATTGCATCAGTTCCTCAATAAGTCTTATTAAGAGCAAAAAATTACAAATTTCGTTACCTTCAAAATAAAGGAGTTCTTTATTCTCAAGGAGATTTTTTGATTTCAAGATCAATTAAGTTGAATGTCAATTTTGTTCGATCATCAATTACAATACTGAGCAACCACTAACTATAATGTTTCGTATTTTAGGAATTGCTACCAACTAGCAAATTTCAACAAAACCTAACGAATCTTACAATGTACAACGAATCTTACAATGTACATTCATCCTTCGTGACAGGACGTTTCAACATTTGACGAGTACTTAGACCAAATTGAGTTATAAAAGTAGGGCAAAATATACATAACAAAGGTTGAGTGGTCACTGCGAGTTCTTCACTTGCCGGACATTGGGTCATTGGAACATCGGACCCTTTTGTACTCAGGAACACGGTTATTTTAATAAATCCCGTACGTTCCCTTACTAAAGCCGTGACTTGAAATTTGCTTGTTACGAGAGCGAAAAGAAGGTTTTACGGTCAACGGTTCCCAATTTGTTACTCCAAAAGTTCAAGCTACCGTACGGTAATATATCCCTGACAGCTGTAATATACTCCCTTTCCCACAGTGGATCGAGTGCACAAGACAATGCTCGCAGTGGAATATTCTAGGAGAGATAGCTAAAGTTAAGGGTTCCCAGCACCCTTCCCTTCTCCTCGACAGCTCCTGGAGGACTGGCGACTGGAACACCATGAAGGATGTCCTGTCACAGGTCAGTTTATTGAGAATTTAGTATTGCCTAACAACATTATGAGCCGTGTCGCGCCAGAGCTGTACGATGGCGTTGAAAGTAAAAAAAGGAAAAGGTATCAGTAAAATGGGAATTAATTGCTAACGCCAAACAATTTCATTGGTTGACTGAGAAATGAGACTTGCGAGAGGAAGCAAATTCAAATCTGTAGAATCAATTATAATATAAAGGAAGCCCCAGTTCTGCAAATGCAGCAGCTAGAAACTTTCACGACTGCACTGTTCCAATCCATATATTTTGTGCATTTTCATTTATCTTGAATTCTTAGCGTTGTCTCCATGAAAAATTATTCTTTATTTCCAATCATGCTTTTTATGGTGATTGCGTTTGATTTTTTGTACAATATATTTTGATTTTTTGTACAATATATTTTGCTTAAAACAGTGAGGGAAGAGGGGTGATTAGCATCACCCCTCGCACACTTAATCCAATCATAACTTTCAATCCATTTCATTCATTTTCATTTCTTTTTTTTATTTTATTCCTCCGTATACCGTACCTGAAATTAACCATTTGGTGTGCAGGCAGATAAGATAATGGCGGATGGTTCCTCCCACTTGGTCTCCCTGTACCGTGGATACCTGGCACTACAGCAAGACGAGGACTCCGGCCCTGAGGTTTGTCTTTTCACCATCTTTTTCAAGACTCTCTCACCTTACTTCTCCGGACCTGAAGTTTGTCTTTCACCATCTTTCTCAAGACTCTCTCACCTAACCTCTCCGGCCCTGAGGTTTGTCTTTTTCAAGACTCTCTCACCTTACCTCTCCGGGCCTGAGGTTTGTCTTTTCACCGTCTTTTTCAAGACTCTCTCACCTTACCTCTCCGGGCCTGAGGTTTGTCTTTTCACCATCTTTTTCAAGACTCTCTTACCTTACCTCTCCGGGCCTGAGGTTTGTCTTTTCGCCATCTTTTTCAAGCTTTAATGGCCGTTTTAGAGCATAATAGCCTTGATCTTGCAACCAATAAAAAAATTGTCCAAGGGCCCTGTTCAAAAATGATTCAATTTTTGTCCATGGGGCCAGTTAAAAAAGGCCGATTATTAAAAAAGGCCGGCTTAATAAAGGCTTATAAGGTAATTCTTTTTATTGAATAAGTAGATTGTACTTACTCTGCAAGTATAGAGTTGTTAAATACGTCCAGTCTGCAAATATGTAAAAATACGTATCACAATTCACATTTTTGCCGTATGTTTATAAAATGCGTATTTTTCAACCTAGACTGCAATCATAGAGTTGGACTGATTGATTCCTCTGAGGGTCCAGTAGAGTTGTACTGGAAGCAAGCGACAACCAACGCCCTAAGGCAATGGCGGAAGTTACCGAGGATAGTGAGCAACATTCACGTGCCTCTTCTACAGGTAATAATAATTTATGGTCTAACACAGGTTTCGCCACTTCGAGAAATGGATGAGATCTATTCTGAAAGTTCCAATCGCGCGGCACCATGGACGCACGTGGATATATTATGTGGATGTACAAGTGGAGATTTTGTGGAAATTTCAAACACCAATCTCAGAGGTGGCGACAACTCAGATTTGAACTTGTATCAGTTCATCAACGTTTGACACCTCAGATGGTCTCAATTATGGATCTAGAAAGCTAGAAGCTCTTAACCTTGCAATGTCTATGAACAAACGAAAATTAGAACATGACTTAACAGCTGATTCGTGTCACGTGCGTTGTATTTTTCAGCCTATTATGTTATTTGCAATTGTTGAGTCAGAAATTGTGGTTAAACACAGCTGAATATTGGCACAGAGTTAACTGGGGAATTACTGACGATTGGGACCATGAGGAAATTTAATTCTTTTGAAGTCGTGAAGCTGAATTCGTTCACTATTCAATAAACATGCAGTCCCAATGTGCTAAATTTCAGCACCAATACGGGTCACTTTCAAAATTTTGAAATCAGCAGGTTATTCGGGTTTTATTTGTTTTGTTCGGCTCAAAAATTGATTTTGCTATCTTATTAGCCGAACTACTGTATGGTTAATCATTTACTACCGCCCGTTAGATATGAAATTATGCGAAAAACACTTAAAATTCGGTACTTCGTGGTTGGAATTAAATGAGCTGGGTGTCCTGTGACCTAGATTGAAGGCTCCATAGTATTTTATAACGCAAGTCTCGGCACTTTGAAAGTACTTTCAAAATCGCTATTAAACTAAAAATAGGTAAAAGCAAATGGGCTGCGCGATCATGTAATCACAAAATCTCCCTGGTGATTAAAAAACATATTATTCGTCAAAAATGTGAAAGTACTTTGCATTAAAAAGTTGATATTCGTGTTATGTTGTGGAACTGGGCAATTGCAGTTTTTTACTAACTCGGCAATATCTGAGCAAAAATTCGAGATCAGCTATCTTTTTTTATTGTTGAGACTTTTGTGTCGGGTCACAGCAATCTTTGTTAAAATCCTACTCATTGTTCGGGCAAAAATTACTATCGGGGGAGGACAAAGAAGACTTTATGTTAAAATGTGCCGCCCCACTTAATTGCATAACTCAAGGTATGGTATAAATAGCTCCGGAGAATTTGATGCTGTCAACTACAGTACGATTTGGAGTTTCTGAAATCATCTGATATATTTTTTCTCCGTGAATTCTCAGCTAAAAAATATCTCGAGGGGAATTTATTTTTGGATGAAATTCATAGCGCTCCTCGTCGTCGCTATTGCAAATTCTACTGAAAGCACGAATGTAAGTTTGACTGGCAGGCTAACCGATCGCAACACTCAAAACGCTGGTTTAGTGAAAGTGGAAACGGAAGCCGGAAGATACCTGATTTGCGTGAATAAGAGTGGCGACTACGAGCATGTCGCACATATTCTCTGTAAAGAAATGGGTTATAAAGATGCGGCTGATTGGTTCGGAATGAGATCAAACATTGATACGAATTTCAGGAAAAAGAGGTTCAAGTTTTTGAAGGACGTTTACTGCCCTCCTCCGCAGTACGGTTTAGCGAGTGCACGTACCAGACAGGAAAGGACCAGAGTACATGTCCTTTTTCTGGTGCAGTGTCTCAATCCCGGTCTCACCTGGCCCTTGTGTGCCGGCCTCAGTATGACCCTGCAGCCCTGTGTCATTTAGTTCGCCACAATGGCGTTCTCAAGAATAAATGCCCTGGATTTGATGGTGTCGATGTGTTCAAATGTGGTTCATCTGACGAGTACTACACAGTTATAGAAAACAGATATGTAACACGGAGATGTTCAAATGATCGGTTCAATTACCAGAGCTGTGGTATCACTCAGTCCACCAAAGTAATAAACCTAGGAGTGCTGTGCAGTGACACCCTCTGCAAAACGGTGGGGGATCCAGAACTGGGGCAGGGTGCTTTTCCAGGAGAAAAGAACTTCTTCATAGATTCAATCTACGAAAGGCTTACATGTGACTTTCACACCGGAATGGTTTCATATCCTGGAATTTATCGCAAAATTTGCTTCGTACCTAATATAACGGGAACTTGCCAAGAATTTGAAATCATCAACATTCCAAAAGATACTACCGATTTCAAAAATGGATGTGATTTAGAGTGTCTGAAGTCCGAAAACTGTATTGATGAAGCACGGTGCAATGGTTTTCGGTATGGTTTATTCTGTAAGAAAAGAGGAGTGCTGGTATACATCAAACCGTCAAGGATTTGCGATGGGAGAGAAGAAGATTGCAGTGATGAAAGAGACGAAAGGAATTGTAATAATCTCAAAGACCTTGTTTATGTTGAAGAATCTAAAGATTATGAGAACCTCTGCTATTATTCCTTCGGAGGTCGGATTGGTCCCCTATTTAACTTCACGCGCTGCGGACCTTTGGAAAAAGACCCTAATTCTGCTTCATCCTATGCACCTTCGTTCTGCAAGGACTTCAAGGACCAAACCAACTGCTCCGATCCTTGGCGGGGTGTGCTGCGGTGTAAGATTAGAGGATACCCCTCCACAGTATCATCAGCTGTGCTATGCAAGAACTTGCGGAGGTTCTGTGATGATGGACTTGATGAAATGTGTGAAGTAGCATCTCCCTCGTGCTTCATTCACAAACACTTGATGTGCAATGGTGTGTCGGACTGTGAGGATGGCAGTGATGAATTGGAAAGCAGCTGCAAATCATTATTGGGGGCAAAATGCTTCCGTAGGTACCGGCATGCCACTGAGCTTGCAATACCCAATTACTGGTTAAACGATGGTATCCCAGACTGTATGTCCGGGGAAGATGAGCAAAACATCTGGCCAACATGCCAAGTATTCGAGGGGTTCCGGCGTGTCTCTGACAACACGTCATGTGAAAATGTCTTCGTTTGCAGCAGAGATTCTCATGAATACGTTGAATTGGATCACCTATGTGATGGCAAGGACGAATGTGATAAGGAAAACCTCAGTTTGTCATGCCGCAAGGTTAACTGCTAGACCCTTTGTGTCACCAGTGAGGGTCAAGCGAAATGTTTACTTGATGCATTGTCTGCCTGGTCTTGAAGCAAATCACCATTCCTTGTTCGAGCCATGCATCCAGGAAACCTTCAAAAACCCCAAATTTCCCAACGTTTGGAGTGTTGCCTGCAACTTACAGAGTCCCCAGACACACTTTCAGATGCACACACTTGTTCGGAGAGGTCTATGTTTATCTGAGTTGTACAGATAGATGCTTAGAATCAGACGCAAAATGCTTATTGAAGCCCCTGAAAACAACGAGTTGTCAAAAGAGTTCTTTTGAAAAGATTGTAACCTTGTCTGGTAATGGAACGCTTACTTTCGTTACCAAACATGGAGGAGGGTTCCACAATGACCTGTTTGAGTGCAGCAACATGAAGTGCATCAGCTATGACAAAGTTTGTGATATTGCTGATGATTGTGGGGATTATTCTGATGAGCATGGCTGTGTCAATAGTTTCCTGTGCAGGGTAACCGAGCATTACATTAGAAGAGATAAGAAATGTGACGGAGTATTCGATTGCAACGATTATTCTGATGAATGTAATGAGGAATGTAGCAGTTACATCTTATCTGCATGGCCGCTGAAGATATTTTCTTGGGCAATGGGCACTTTAGCAACAGGATTCAATATTGTAGTCCTCGTAAGATTGGTAGTTGACCCAGCTTCAACAACTACAAATGCTGCTGTGAGTAAAATCTTTCGGATAATTATTTCTACTGGTGATCTATTGACTGGAGTCTACCTAGTTGCAATCTCAGCATTTGATACAGTTGTAATTGGGAATCAGTACTGTGAAAGTCAGATGGAGTGGTTGAGTAGTGGCTCCTGTGCTGGATTGGGTGCCATTAGTACCTTTGCTGCTAACATATCGCTTCATTCAATGATGTGTCTGAGCATTGTGAGAGTAAGAAGCTTGAATAGACTTACAGGAGATGAGCTGCAAAAATATCAAAAAGTAGCACTTACTTTTGTTGTCGGTCTTGTGATCTTTTCATCCGCTTTTCTAGCGCTCATTCCATTGGCCGAGAATTTCAAGGACTTTTTTGTCAATGGGCTTAGTTATAGTCGTGATGTGAATTTGTTTCTTGCTGCGGCGAGCAAACAAAGTCACTTAAACGTGTTCAAGGCATATTATGGAAACGGGTTACGACAAGATTTGAGTTGGGACGAAATTGGAAGGTTATTGGATGACATGTTCACAACTAAACTATGGGGAAATCCGCAGGCAGAAAATACATTTCTATGGAAATGATGGGGTTTGTCTGTTCAAATATTTTGTGAAAGAAATGACCCTCAATTCCTGTTCGTGTGGATCAACCTGACTCTAAACTTTGCCAGCACCTGCATCACAGCCCTTTGTTACATGATGATCTTCACCATTGCCCACAAAACAAATAAACGTGTTAGTGCCATGGTGGCTGCCAATAATTTAGAAAATGCGAAGATAACCAGAGCAGACCGATTGCAGAAATCTATCGCCAGAATTATTCTAACAGATTTAGTCTGTTGGGTCCCTTTCTTATTCACTTGCATGTTTCACACTCTGGAAGTTATAGATGCCACGCCCTTCTATCCCATCTTCTCGATTATTGTGCTGCCAATCAATTCTGTGGCTAATCCAGTCATTTATGACAGATTTCTCCTCGAGAAGGCATACGAACTTTCGAATTCGATTATCAAAGCCTTTAGATATGTCAAGACTTTTTTTCATTTATAAGTTTAAGCCAATAACTCAGTCAATAACTCAATTGCCTCAGTAAATGTGATGAACTGACTTTGATAATAAAGCTTGAGATTTAAGGGACAGTTTGAAATCAGATCACATCTGACTTCAGTGCGAGCATCTTTGTCTGCGAAGGAGGATATTGTGGCAAGAAGACTGTGAAATCTGAGATGAAGAGCTGGGCGGATGTTGTTAACAGAAACGTGAAACTCGCCACGGAGATTACTCCCAAAGTGATCAGAGACGCGGTGAAATCAGCAGTTACTGAGGAGGAACACTCCCGTATCCTGGTGGTCTATGGTCTGAAGGAGGAGGGTGAGGACGGGGACACTCTGCGCTGGATGACATGTTGAAGGAGGAGGCTGCGACAGCGTTACTTTTGTCATGGTTGGAGCTGTGAAGCAAGGAAACATGCGACCAGTGCGGCTAACCTTTGACATTGACAAAAAGGATGGAGTGCCTCAGACTTTCTCACGAGCTCAAAAACTGAAGAGAAGTGAGAAGTTATCAGCTGTGTTACTGGGACCGGACCGGAGTGTGGAGGAGCGGAAGGCTCACCGTCTGCTGGTGGAGGAAATGAAGAGGAAACGCTCAGAGAACCCTGGCAACGTGTTCTTCATCAAACAAGGGACTGTGTGTTGGTGCAAATGGTCGAAAAAAAAAACTTTTATTCTTGAAATCGCGAGTTGGATACCTAACTATGCATCCGTTTCATTTTTAATTATCATCTAAGATTTTTGTACCATGATCAATTAAATTTTATTGCTTGTTGGCTTAATTTTTGTTAATTTAATGGTTATTGTTTACTGTTGATAGTTAAAATGACAAATTATTAGTTAATATACTAATTTATCCACTTAGTCAATTGTGTATTCTTGCTACTAATCTTTCCACCAACAAAAGTTTTCTTAAGCTGATTCTGGGGTTAGAGAGAAAGTGGGTAAGGTGAATGATAGCTTGCTAGCATATGCTCATAACGTAGTGGATATTGGGTATGGAATGGAGGATGGATTGTGTGATATTTGGTATCGGGATATTAAACTCATGAAAACAGCTTACCTAGCTGTGAAAGAAATAAGAGAAAAGTTCAAATAAAGCTTAGTTTATTTAACAGCATTTGAAGAATCAATTCATATTAGTGAATAAAGTATTTGAATTTCGGTGGCTATTGAATAATGATAATTTATTTGAACTTCATGGCATTGGAGGCAGGATTTTTATCTTAAAATCATTTCAGTCCTTTAAATATTGAATTTGCCTTAAAAAGAGGCCATACCACGTGAATTAGTTGATTTCCATCACATAAGGTTTATTTATAATAATGTAGCCTAAAACCACCTGTTGGATATTGGGGTTGATTCAGCTTGTTTTGGTTAACAAACTTACAAACAGGTCAAAACCCGGCGTAACTTTGACAGAAAGACAATCATATCCAAGGATTCTAGCATTGCTTCTCTGACGAAGCCGCTTGTAATTGTGACGACTTCACTGGTTGTAGACCATAATATGACTCTTGTCAAATCAAGGAAGCTGGAGTTATACCTTTTACAGGGTAAAATTACCATGTCCTCAGAGCATGTCACAATTTGGAAAGTCGAGTAAGTTAATGATGTAAGGCATTGCCCGCATAACATACCTTGTTGGCAATGGTTACCATGCTGGCAATGGTTACCAATGGTAACCATTGCCTGCAAAGCAACCATTGCCAGCATGGAAACCATTGCCAGCATGGTAACTTACCATGCTGGCAATGGTTACCATGCTGGCAATGGTTACCATGCTGGCAATGGTTACCATGCTGGCAATGGTTACCATGCTGGCAATGGTTACCACGCTGGAAATCGTTGCTTTGCTGGCAATGGTTACCATGCTGGCAATGGTTACCATGCTTGCTATGGTTACCATGCTGGCAATGGTTACCATGCAAGCAATGGTTACCTTGCTGGCAATGGTTACCAAGACTAATCACTAAACCTTCCTACAAGACTACAATATCTTACCTCCCTATTCATACAGTTCGCCCAACAAGCCACGGAACTCCATGAATCGCAGTCAATCCAGCGGAACCTGCTTCCTAACCGGGTCGCACAGAACGGCAGCAAGATAGACATCAAGGCAACGCTCAAAGCATGGAAAAACCGTCCCCCTGTCGTGTCGGACGACATTGCACATTGGAACGATATTTTCTCGTGGAGACAACATTACCATCAGAAGATCACCGAGGTATGTCATTTCCTGGGAACTTTTTTGTTCAATGATCTGGAAGAACATTCCCTGAGTTTCACAAAACGGTGCATTACTGCATTAGTTTGACCAGATTATGATTGTTAACTGTCACAGTAAACAGTTTGAAGTAGCTCGTTACAAGTGTCTGACCCGAGGTGTACTCGACTTTGGAGACTGGGCAATCAGGACTAACTGACCCCTCCACGGAGCACCAGATAGCTCTAACTCAACAAAACGCCCTCATTGGGCACCAAGCATCCGCCGCTACTATGGTGAGATCATATCGTTGATTGTGTAACAACTACAAGACTGTCGGCCGGACCCCAGCTAGAAACCTGGCAATTTACATTAATTGATGGATTGAATTCCTCCATTTTGAGTTAATTTCAGTAATATCTCAATCATCTCCCAGATAACCTACGCTAGTCTGGCTCGGAAGCACGGACTGTCCGCCATAGCCCAGGAGTGGCTGGCCCGCGTGCACACCCTGCCCAGCGTTCCCATGCCGGACTGCCACAAGAAGCTCAAGGAGCAGATCAAGGCCCACTTGCTGCCTCCCGCATCCCAGCAGGACATACTGGCTGCACTCGACGTTATCGAGGGTGAGGATATCGGGGACATGTCGACCTCCTACGTGATTGTCTTTCTTGTGCGCGGCTCGTACGTGGGCTGCGCATGAAAAAGCCGCGCATGTTACAGTTCAACATGTCCCTGTTAGATCTGCTGAACCAGTGATGATTGTTGTCATGCGCGACGCACTTCTGTTTGGCAGCACGGGTTTGGGAAGAGTTTTCTGGGCATGTGAAGTAGCTGACATATCGGTATCAACAATTCTGCAGTTTGAGCATTGACAATGACGTCATTCTGGAATATTTATTGCCCAAGTTTTAACTTAATTTCTGTTTGAATTTAGTAATTGAACCATACGTGGAAACTGGAAATTTCTACAATTTACTAATTTACTGAACGCTGCCTTTTTAATTTCATCCCGACTTACTTTGTGAAAATTTCAGGGATCAACATGCGGATAATGAGCAAGCCGGAGCACAAGTCTGATATTCTGTCCCACAAAGCGCATATCTTTGCAATGCTGGGTCGCAGCGAGGAAGCGATGAAGTCATTCTCTGAGGCGATTCAGGTACAAGAATCCTAATTCCTGATTAGTAAGACTTATTAACCGTCAACTTATATATGATTATATTGGATGATAATTGCCATGACGCAAATTATTAAAGTGGGTGCATCGTAAGCTGTTTGACATCATTCACCGAACCACCACTTCGAGATCTGAGACGTCATTCTTTCAGACGAGTGACAATGTTCCTGGGGCTTGGGCGTTGTGGGGACAATACTGTGACGAACTATTCCAAAACGAGGTTGAAAAATCAGTCCAGATTTAAAGGATTTTTAGATATCCACTGTCGACCACTGAATCGAAATTAAGTTCTTTCTAACTCCATTAATTCTATCCATCGCAGGTTGACAAAGCCAGTCAAGAGAAAATCAGCCCGATGGACCGATGTAACATCTACAAGACTAATCTGTGTCACGCAGAGAGCGCTATAGCCTGCTATCTTCAGGTACTGAAGTGCGAAATTCTCCCAAAGTTGGAAATAAAACATCAGCGTAGTTCGTAATAAGGTCAATTGCATTATTTGAATGTCAGGCTTTATGCGGAATACATAAATCTCTGATTTTCCAGCACTGGAAATGAACCGGTATTTTAATCTACGAACTACAGTACAGAAGTGCTGTAGTCCGATCCAGCCAAACAACTCCCCCTTGTATAACTCCCCCTTGTATAACTTAACAACCCCCCCCCCCCTTCCCAGGCGTGTAGCAAGCAGAAGGACGACACTAAAGTGAGGAAGTACATCTCTCGTATTCTGTGGCTCCTGACCTTCGACACTATGGACGAGAGTCTGTCCAAGTGTCTGGAGAAGCTGTACACCTGCGTCGCTACAGGTATACTCTGCGATGTACAATGTACATTTTATATGTTCTATGTACATTGCACAATGTACATGCATACTGCTTCTTTTTAGCATTTTCAAGGAATACTATACAGCTGAAATGAAAAATTCTGTTCCGGAAGAATAGTGGCAATAGTAATCGCAACCCCATTTCCAGCCCTATATATAACCCCATATCCAACCCTCAGACAAGTGGTTGGAATGGGTGCCTCAGCTGCTTGCCGGACTGGGCTCCAAGGAGGCCCAAGTGTTCCACGCTATACTGCAGACCATCGGACGAGTACACCCTCAAGCTCTGTACTTCCCTATCAGAAACGTATACTTGACTGGTGAGTTTAGTTTCAATTAAAGATGGTAATTTATTTGATAATAAGCATGGTTTGAGTTCTTTAGTCCTTATAATTCTTAGATAAATTGATTGAAATAAACTCAATTCCCTAATTTCTAAATATTTTATGACAGTTTCAATCGCCTCTACAGTTCGTGGGGAGTATACAGAGATCATGGCCCGACACAAGAGTCTCATTGAGTTCAACAAGAGTCTGCCTGACGGGGACCCAGCCAAGAAGGAAATACCTGATCAACCCCAGGAGTTGCAGAGGAAACGACCCCGGAATGGCGTGGTAAGAAATGCGTGGTGTGGTTAGAAAGTCTCGAGTGGTTTGAGAGACGTGGTTTGGTAAAAAATGCGCGGTGTGGTAAGAGAGACGTGTTAAGAAAGACTTGTCATGTGGTGTAGTAAAAGTGAGGGGTGTGAGACGCGCGTTGTAGAAAAGAGTTACTTCACTCCAGGGTTCCATCAGCCTAGAAAAAACCGTGCTTGAGCTTCCTGAGTTGTACACTGCGTCAAAGAGCGTCTCATGTTACGGTGAAAGGAAAAAGCGTAATCAGTATTTAAGATTTGTCAAACTGCGCCCAATTATTTCAAACGCAGCGAATAATAAAATAAGAATACGGCGATATTTGTCACCTTCCTGAGTACCCTACTGGCCGAAGACTGGACTTTTCTTTTGAATCCCGATTCACAATCTCAATATCTTAGCTACAACAATAATCCACAATATCTGAGCTAAAACTCTTATCCCTCACAGGTGCACTAAGCTGCTGAACGTACTAAGAGAACTACACCCCACCATGTTGTCAGCTCTGGAGAGCATCATCGAGACACTTGGCTACATGAAGGATGCTTGGTAGGTGTCTTGCTCTTATCGCTAAATTTTTGAAATAAACTTGAAATCTAATCCTGGTGTTCCCAGTCACTGTATACCATCTATCTGATGTTCCCAATCTACTCTTTTACTTCACTCATGGAGACACTTGGCTACATGAAGGATGCTTGGTAGGTAGTGTGCTGTGGTTTCTCTGATAAATTGATTAGAATAATCCTGTCTATATGGAAAATCTATCTGGTGTTTCCAACCTACATACCAACTTTCAATTCAACCACCATTCTCTCTTTCCCCCCCCCTATTTCCTTTTTCCATCCCCTATTCCCTATTCCTTATTCGCTAATAATTGACATTCCCCGGCCCCTGGTATGACGAGGTGCTACACAAGCTATACACCGCAATTCACATGTGTGAACGGGAAGCATTCGAGATAGACCACAGGCAAGACGTGCTGAATGTCAAGATATCCCCCCAGATCTACAAGTACATCACCGGCATCATGAACCACCTCAATACAGGTGATTATTTGGGAGGGGGCAGCCACATCAATACAGGTGATTAGTTGGGAAAACTTTGGTGGATTCACTTAAATCAAGACAAAAAGCTATTATTAACTTTTTTCGTAATTATAAATAACAAGCCGTAACAATTAACAATGATAGGCAAAACTAAAATGAAAATTGAACAGTTTAAGCTTTAGTAATACATTTCAACATGCATGCTTTAACACTTAAATCAAATCGGCAAAAATTTGGTATAATCCAAATTTTATCATAATTTACTGCCTAAATCGTTATTAAAATATTATGTTTTTACAAATCATTTCGTCATTAACGAAGGTTTTGAAAGAGTCACGCGATTTTAACTTCAATAGATTATTCAATTAAAATCCACTGTTCACACATAAAAACTAGAATTTTAATCTTATCACAAAATGTATAATATTACAATTAAAAACAAGTTTGAAGGCACGTACAGTTTGATTGAAATCAATGCAGTCATCTCTTGGAAAACGCCACTTTGACACCACTTCTTGATGTTATCTTTCCTTCACCGATCTAACAAAACCACGCACACTCCCATGATCCTGCCCGAGGTCTTTAGCAGCAGTGTGTGATCTCAAATAAGCAGCATATATCTCTGAAGGTAGTCTTAGACATGAAGTCACTGAGTCTGCAACATACACATACCCTCTCTCTGCTTGATCACATAAACCACACACACACACACACAATCATCTCTGACTATTCATACCGTATATGATATGCACTGCGAATGGCGATCAGCCGGTTGGACCTGACGACACGATCATGCGATAGAATGAGCAGTATTGCTGAATCATACGGTAGAATGAAGAATATTGGCGATGCTGAACCGCCCTTCTACCCCTCGGAAGAACTGTAATTTGTCTCGACTGCAATTGGCGGGCACTGGTTCATGTTCCGTACCCGCCAACTTCAGCTAGGAGAGAGCGTGTTACTAAGGAACTGCGTAAAGGCGTGTCGGGCGGTATCTTCATCTTCCTTCCAGAAAATCCTCCTCCTCCTCCTCCTCCTCCTCCTCCTCCGGTACTGATAAGTCAAATATATTATATGCGGAATTCCGGGGGTCTTATAATCTGACGTAGACAGAAGATGAGAATTTGATGGTGAATTTCCGAGGCATTTTTATCTCATATGTCATGTATATGTCTGCAGCTTCTGGTTTCTCCTTGCTTCTTCGAACGACCCTCTATTCATCAGTACCACACATCACATCTGGTCTTCCTAATTCACCCTTCTGTTCACAAATATATCCGTATCAGGACTACATCACGTGACTTTCTTCATGTTATGAACGCCCGTGCAACGATTACAGCCACAAGAGTTACCATGGTAACGCCACTGGAACCATGGTAACACCCGGATGATGTCTTGGTGCTGTTCTCCTCTACTTCATCACCATGCTGATATTCCGTTATCTGGGTGGAATTCCTCCCATCTCCTTCTCCTCCTCCCTCCTCACTGCCGATATCTCGGTCTGTGTGACCACTGCTATTCCTCTCACTGCCATCCTTATCTGCAGTGTTATCACTCCACTCCTCCTCTCCTCCCTCGTCCACCCACGCACTATTACACTGCTCCTTGTAGCAGCACTGTAACTCTGTCATTTCCTTCACCATGCACCCTGCTTGCTGGCATGTACACCCTACTGGATCCCCAATAGCACAACCGCTCTGATAGTAAACACTCCGCCCAGATCTGTCTTCAAACATGTCCTGCCCAGCTCCAGACATGTCCTGCCCAGCCCCAGACATATCTCCCGACACACCAGTAGCTGAGTCTATGATAGTCTGTCTCGCTACATAACAACAGTTCTCAGCAGCTCTTGTACACCGGGTAACAGTGGAGCAGGTAGCTGTGAACTGACTGCAGGTGTAGCAGGAGAGGGAGAGGAGGGCCGAGGGGAGGAGGACGAGGAGTAGGGAGGGGACGAGGGGCAGCATAATCACCAGGTGCATCGATAGAAGAGGTCGTTATGTGTGGTTATTGAAGGGTTGTTTTAACGAGGGTTGAAACGAGCAGAATGTGCTAACTGGAGGGTTCACCAGATCTGTGTATCTATTTTGTTTTACAATTCCCTTCGGAAGATTGGAACTGGTTTCTGGGGTGATTCTGTTGGGTTTTTGGGTCTTTGGCTGACAATTTCCTGAAAATTGACTGCGGATCTTCAACCGTATTCACCATTCATTGCTACACCACGTCTCTTCAGTCAGCGTATACCTTGGGCTATATTCTCAAACAAATTTTGCTTTTAGTGAACAAAAATAATGAGCTATTTATTAGCTTTATTTTTTCGATATTACAGTTTTGCTATGTACAAATCAAGATTTATCATTAGCAAATCAACTTTTAATCGTATGTAGACGTTCTGAAATCGCATGCGATTAAAATTGGGAAGAACACAGATGGTACCTTCAAAATCGAACGTCGAGCAGCGACTTCAAGCAAGAACTTACCATCAGCTCCAACTCACGAGTCTACAACATTCTCGAAACAACAAGATCTGAACGATGATGAAAATGCGAAACAAAGTTTTATAGGCTATGAAAATTAAGTCGAGAATCTACGTGGGTTTTCAACGCCTTGACGTTCCCCAATCGACAAGCCTGACGCTTATAGCGCTTACGGTCTGTCGTGTTACGATTACGTTCCAGGTTTGTTACGATCGCATTCCGCGTGTGTACACTTATGATAAACAACAAATCATGGGTCGCACATCTGCCAATAATAGACTGTATCTCCCGTGGATGTCCTGTCTATTGTAAACAACTAACAAGTTTCAGGCTACTACTACTACTCCTACAAATTGTATGCGCGTGTGTGTGTCTGTCCTTCTTCTGTATTCGATAGGTTGAGAACCAGTCCACAAGCACTATTTTACTACGATTTTCCGAAAATTGTCCTATTTAAGTGAGACTACGAACATTGTGACGATGACCGTACACTTCACAATATGACTTCATATACGTTATACGTCACTGAAAGATTGTATGCTAAAGAGATTTCGAAAAATCCAGAAATCAGAATCACTAGATAAATACCTACCTACGACTGCGCACACAAAACAAGAAATCTATAATTCAAGTACATACACAACTTATCATATTATATTTTACATCAAACCAAAAAATATATATATAGTCTAAGAAAGGGTACTAGTGCTCAATTACTAAACCAACGAAAAATATAATATAGATCTCAAGTAATGGTCGGAGCGCTGCATATATAAAGTACACTTATCCATATATAAACCATGCATTAGTCGCAATAGTCTGAGACAAAGATTCTATCTCCTCTTTGCGTCTTTCTTGGATTCGGTGGTCCAGTACAACTGAATAAATATAAACGATCTAGCTATCTATCTATCTATCTATCTATACAGAGGACCGAACCAAGTTCTTCTAATATATAAATATAGATAACTGCCATCAATATATATTTTTCTGTTAGTATAAACCGGATGAGATATGAATATAATGGGTGACCTAATATATTGAGTGTGCAATTATCTAAGTTCGAAGAGGTCGAGTCTCTTATCTTCTTCCTCGTCTTCTCTTCTTTCTCGGAAGGGATACTCCACCAACATATAATATGGACTCATGTCATGACCTGATATGTTGCAGCGCTTCATGTTACCAAATCCCGATTTATGTATGTAAAACTAAAGATATTTATACTCAGGGAGGGCTAATGAAGATCTGAAAGGTGGTGTGGATGGTCTTTTGGCAAAAATACTTAATGGGGTTGATAGGGAGTGTTTGATAATGGAAAAACTTGGGGTGTCCATATAAATTCAGATAAAGAAGATGTTGCGGCTACAAGAAGCAATGGCGTATGTTTTTTTCAGCTACTGAATGGGGACGTTAATTATTGGTTAATTAACAACCATTTAATAATTGCTTAATTAAAAGCAGAAATTGCTTTCTTATTGGAGGATCTGTAAGACCTGGTGCCTTGAAATGCTGGTGAAGTACCATGTCAGCTGAGTTACAAAAACTGTAAAACTTAATCATCTTATTCTGTAACAGAAAATGGAGCCAATGAAATGCTGACACAATGAAACGTTTACTGTAAACCTGAAGTTTCTTTATTATTCTCCTAGTTGGTTGGTAGCAGATGCTGAGAATAAGCCACATGACTTTGTACAGGTCAATAAACGCTCAACTTGTGGATGTGGCTGCAGGAATCCGCTCAGAATCCATTCCTCAGAATTTTGTCAAGTTTATCTACCCTGCTACGGTAGATAGTTCACTGCCGAATGACCAACAAGCCTAGAAACCTCATTCCGCGCGTACAGAGCATACAACTGGACAGTTAGAGCTCGCTGGTGTTTTCCATTGACTGTCAGAGACCGGTATTTTGCCGCTCAGCTCGACCAGTGGTGTATCAGCCAACCAAAGAGACTTTTCATTGTTGTTACACCAGCCACGTTTTACCATCTTATATTTTGTGTTATCGCTATTACCGGATTCCTATGTGATTCTGGGTGTTTCAGTGCTATAATGTGGCACCGACTCTTCTCAGGAATTTTCTGATGTTGTTTGTGCTCTGCAACACTCTACATGGCGAGATTGAAATAGCAAGATTGAAATAACAGCGAGATTTAAATAGCGAAATTGAAATAGCGAACCTATAAGAACTTGCTTGAAAGAATATTCGACTTAAAGCCATAATTTTCAGTCATTATAACTTCAGTTCTAGTGGCAGGACGTTTTAATCTTCTAATCACACTATCTCCGCAGTCACAGCGAACAGTCGGTCTCGGGACGCATCAAAGCAGACGACTATCAAGCAAAGATTCGAGGCAGACTTTGATTTCAGCAACAACCAGGGCAAAAAACTACATAAGGTTTGCAAACATTTGGAAATCATTCAAAGCAACAATTTAAGATAAAAACAAAATAGTTATTTCATTGCACTGTTTTGTTAGATAAATTCTTTAACGATGCGAGTTTGAATAACGCAAGCGATGCATCTCCAGAAATAGTGAAGAAGCAAAGAAACACGAATTATGCCCTCAGTGTAAATCATTACAAATGCTTTCAGCAGCAAAAATTATTGGATTGAAACCTTTTTGTTTCTAACAAAAATGCCATTTACGATAAATCAATCCTTGATGATTCAGACCCTTTGAATCTCTGCGAATCAAAGAAAAGCAGCGAGAAATGATGTGGAGTAGCTTCACTCTAGGGAGATTTTCTTGATGAAAATGAAATGTATGCTTCTTGCAATCTTACAGTCCTGCATATATTCATGCTCGTTTTACGATGGTACGCATATATTGCTTGTATCGTCATCATTAATCAAGGTCGCTGATCAGTTCACGGAGGGCCTGACAGCGTGCAATGTAAAATGTATATTGTACAATATCAGAGAGTACATTAAAGTACATCTCTGACTAGCATTTTTACAATCAAAGGCATGAAGTACACGCTTTGGCTCAAGCAAAACATGAACTGCACGACAGACCACTGAACATCGTTGATCAGCGCGCGATTGAATCACGCAAAAAATTATGTTGTCATTTCACCAAACTTCCTGGATGTCGTGTGCGTTAATAGGCTGTTTTATGTCATCTATTGCATGTCTTAAACGTGATGAGAACTTCATCAGTTCACCATTCTTTATCATGATAATGGCGTCATCAATTCCACCATTTTGAAGTCGAACAAGGCCGTCTGTTCTTCATTTGCAAAATAATTTGATATGCATATTAAATATATCACTGCAAGCCAGTCCATTCTTGTCGGTAAAATTGTCAAGTAAAATTTGCTCCTAGCTGGCAAACATTTCAAACCACCTCAAGTATTAACTTCATAGAAAATATATACTTATTTACTTTGAATTACTATAATATGATTCAAAATTCTCATCAATTTTTAAACAAACTAAGTATAGAAATTACGTTCATAGCATATATTTTGACCATTTAATCACAAAATGAGCAACTTCAAACAACAATAATAACGTCAACGAACTCCAATTTCCTTTGACAAATGTTACAATGTAAGATGTGATAATATGTAAGGAATGGTTGTGATAACACCACTCACTGATATTACATAAAATCCAGACATATGGGGTGGGGTATTGCTCTGTTGGTTGTTTACATGACGAACCTAGAGCTGAGAAACGCGTCATTATCATGATTGAAAGTCATTAATTTACAACATCAGACTGCCTATTGACCTTGCTTTGCATGCAGAGAGGAGGACCCTATTGCAAAATCTTCGACACAAAGTCACATGATCAAAGTCATGTCCATAAGTAAGAGTCCGCTGAAGATATTAAACCCCGCGCGCGAAAAATAGGCAGTTCAACGTCATAAACACACTACAATGCGTCATGATGGTGACGACACATTTAAACGGCTATTTCTTGCGCGCGCATATATTAACCAAGTCACGTGACTGCACGTGACGCGCGTGATTTTGCACGTGACGCGCGCGACACTGTGATCACGTATATATGATCACGGTGAGATAATGATATTGTGCAACAGGTCCTGAAGACGCTGAAGTGCTGGGTGAAGATGCTGGATAAGACCCAGAGCTCGAACAGCAAGAGCTACATCGAGGAGCGATGCTCTTTCCTCTCAAAGTTCTGTAGCTCCAGCGCAGGTGAGTTTGATAGGTCATTGTCAGGGTTTTGAGGGAGGGATTGATGACGTGATTTAGGATAGGGAATTGTCCTAACTTATTTTGAATTGCATGGATAATGATCCTTATCAGACAATAGTCTTATCGGCATTAAGAATGATTTCCGATTCTAGCTTTCTGGACAGAAGTAACCTAAGTCCTAAACAAACTCAACAGCAGAAGGTCACCACATACCTATTACGTTACAATATAAACACACCCTTGTAACAACAAAGCCACACGTATCCCTCTCAAATGACCGCCCCCCCTGTCAAACACCGCCTGTTAAAGGGAGCCATCACTTTGCACCTGGTTATATCCCATGGGATCGGGTTGGAACCGGAAAATAGGTGTCATGACGTCATCAATACGGTATTAGAATCACAAGAAATGACGTCGTAGGGATCACCTGCTTTTCCTGTGCGACCCATATCTACCAAACTTTTGCTTAAGTGTGTAATTATCGCAAATCCAGGACAGCAACCAATCAAATACTGAGCATACACGTCACGTGATATTACTGATTGGGTGTATTGATCTATATCCGTGGAGCCGAAGGGCTGCGGAAACGGCGAATTATCAAGGTTAAAATATATCACCCTCTGGAGCCTCGGTAGGCAATATGTAACAGATGCGTTCCAGTCAATTAGCGCATTCGAGCCGTGACAGCGATGGTAATTCTATAATTAAAGAATATGATTAGGGGTGGCCCCATCCTATTGTATTATCGTTATACATTCAAATCAGAGAACTGTTATTCAGTTATTCCCCCGATGAGTTATATTGGGTTATTCATGATATGTGACTAGCTGTTTGGGTGAATCAATGATCTTCTATTGTGCTTCAATAACATACAATTCCCCTATTTACTTAATCAGCTGTCCATTATCATCAAATTACTGAGCATGAGGCCTTGAAGACTAAGCAAGGTAAAAGTTGATTTGGTTACGCATAATCGGGAATATTTGTGGGCAAATTCTCCATTGCTACATGCTTCCAACTACCAATTTCTTTAAATGCATGAGCATTTAGCATTAGCTCCCCATTAACGAACAGGAAGGTCTCGAAATAACCTGATATGCATCCTTGCGGTATGCCTCCTTAGTCCTTATACTTAATATAGATCAATAATCATGATGGTTATTCCAACGTTATATTGAAGAATTGGGCCGAAGTGCACTAGATATTATTATGGATTTTCGGCGCTGGGAAGTAGATACGATACTTGTATAAATGTATACAACCATTAGCATGTAATGCGTGTCCCTGAAAGGTAATGCGCGCGATGCAACAATACCCCTCGCAAACGTTACAGGCATTACATTTCATGGGGTAAAACTCCTACTATCGATTTATAAGATGTCGGAAAAACTGAGTTCTGGTTTCTCAAGAAAACGGGGAAATCTGAAAACAAAATCCCGCAACAGTAATCACTAATCACGTTATACACGCTCACTGTGTCTAAAACCATAGAACCGGTGGAACTAGACCACCTTTTAGAGCGTAGACACGGCGTTCTTAGGAAGTTAGGAATCGTTGGAGAAGAGGAAACCTAAACTAATAACCGACCAGATACCAGATGGCATGGCCAAGAGTCTGGTTGTTAATATCATGCGATCAGATCTTACATGGGGTCTGATCGTGTCTGACCCCGTTGCTTCACGGTTTCCATGATCTTAGACCCATGACAGATGTTAAAAACTTGAAACGGTAACACGAAGTATTGAGAAACTTGCCACTTCTTGGATATTTTTATTGAACATGGTTCACTTTTTTAGTTTTAACGCCCTTTCAGACGTGTATCTGATCGGAGAATACCTCAACCCCAAAGCCCACTACGTTAAGATATCCCGCTTCCTTCCCAAGATAGAAACTATCAGGAAACACAGCCTGGCTGCCCGCCGTCTTTTCATCAGGTGAGAATTTGGGAAATTTGATGTTAGACGGTCTTAGGATCGTAAAACTAAAAATTCCGTCTTTGTAATTCTTGAGAGCTTCAAAAAGATTTTACAATTATGTCGAATCATTTTTTCCTTAAGTCAATTAAAATCATTCCGAACCAACAAAATCAACATATTACAGAGGGAGCAATGGTAAAGTGTATCCCTATCTAATGGTCAATACTTCGTCCCACGTCAAAAGAGCGAGATCCGAGGAGAGGTAAGACAACTCGGATCTTTCTGATTTGTTTGGCGTCTTCTGGAGTCTTTTTCAACTACGTTAGAGTACCTAATGCATAAATATTGTTACATTCCCTTCTTTTTTCGCAATAAAACCGTCTAAATCGGTAATCCACTCTTTAAAATTTCCCCCAATTCCCGCCCCTCCCCAATAAAACCATCCCACCGTCTGCTAATTCCCACCTTGTGTTGCAGGTTGCCCCCCCCTCCTCCCCTATAAAACCATCCTACCGTCTGCTAATTCCCACCTTGTGTTGCAGGTTGCTCCAGCTGATGAGGATGTTTAACAAGTCCCTGGTCCTCCGCAAGGAATCAAGTCGCCGCAACCTCCAGTGGTAATACATACCTCTCCAATATGATAGGCGGCTGTTAATGACGTCATTATCATGGGTTAATATGGGGCGTTTATGATGATCACACCGCTTTTTATCGCGGAACAAATATATTCGTTCAAAAATATATTTTATGTGAAACCCCATTATATCCCTCATATATAAATGAGGATATATCAGTTGTATTTTGAAACTATTTTTTGTCATCGCGGATCGTTAAAATATACCGGAAACTACATCAGCTTTGAATGTTTGGTGTGTTCGGTCCTTTCAAACATCGGCGAAAATATATTTAAAACCCGTATAATATATAATGACGATCTTTTCCGTTCTCATATATCGGTAATAACCCCGGAACATATATCTCCTCTAAGAGTATATAGGAGTAGGTATGAGTAGGAATGCATGTCTATTTATACATTTGGGTGAATTTCTGGTAGAATATCGGCTCCGTTGCCTTCTTTGAAAAGTTAGATCACCGTGGTTTCATGAATGGTTCCATGTGGATGGTTTCATGTGGTTTCATCAATGGTTTCTCCCGAGGTAGATAGAATGAGGAAGATTCTCTTATCCTTGATTTCCATGAATGAGAAAGAGATCCTTTTACCTTGTTTTCTCAGAATGGATGACATGGTGAAGAGCTATTGCTGGGCTTTGTTTGGTGCTTTGAGAATAACGAGTAATATCTGGCATTTGGCAGCATGGTCCAATGCCGATGGATAGTTGAGCTATTTAAAAATAGTATGCATCGACATTCGACCGTTATTATGATTTTCTGACCCACTCAGTCAGAGAGCAATTTTCTGATTTTCTGTCTTCAGAAAATCACGAACTAAAACTAAATTGCTTACAATATCACTCCGTGTTCCAGGTGTGTCCCCAAAGTTGTGGCAGTGGCCCCCGGGTCCCGGCTGATTGAGGACAACGTGTCTAACATCTCCATCCTGGAGGTGTACAAGTGGTACTGCAAGAACCGGACTCCGGAGATGGAGGTGGACGCTCCTATAGCGTATTACTATGAGCAGCTAGGTGAGTAGAGGGAGATGGAGGTGGACGCTCCTATTGCTTATTACTACGAGCAGCTAGGTGAGTTCAGGTGGACGCTCCTATTGCTTACTACCTCGAGCAGCTAGTGAGTGCTTACGCCTTATAGCTACGAGCAGCCAGGGTGAGAACGCTCCTTGGCAGAGGAGAGAGATGGGAGGTGGACGCTCCCATAGCGCATTACTACGAGCTAGCCAGGTGAGTGCACTAGTTGAGGTCTGTGGACGCCCTATAAGTATTACTACGAGCAGCTCGGTGAGTAGAGAGATGGAGGTGGACGCTCCTATAGCGTATTACTACGAGCAGCTAGGGGTGAGTAGAGAGAGATGGAGGTGATCGCCTCTATAGCGTACACACGAGCAGCTAGGTGAGTAGAGAGAGATGGAGGTGGACGCTCCTATTGCGTATTACTACGAGCAGCTGGAGGTGAGTTATAGTCTGGTTTAGGTGAGTAGGAGAGAGATGGAGGTGGATGTATTACTACGAGCAGCTCAGGGTGAGTAGAGAGAGATGGAGGATGACGCTCCTTATGAGCAGCTAGTGAGTATTATTTACCGCCCTAGCTTATTACTACGAGCAGCTAGTGAGTAGAGAGAGATGGGAGGTGGACGTCGCTCCTATAGCGGGTGAGTAGAGAGAGATGGAGGTGACGCCCTATAGCGTACTACTACGAGCAGCTAGGTGAGTAGAGGGAGATGGAGGTGGACGCTCCTATATGTAGGCAATGAAAGTATTTACTAGTGAGAGAGAGATGGAGGGACGCTCCTATTGCTTATTATCATTGTAGAGTAGAGAGAGGAGAGGGGACGCCCATATTACTACGAGCAGCTCGGAGTGAGAGATGGAGGTGGACGCTCCTATAGCGCTACTACGAGCAGCTAGGTGAGTAGAGAGAGAGATGGAGGTGGACGCTCCTATAGCGTACTACTACGAGCAGCTAGGTGAGTAGAGATGGAGGTGGACGCTCCTATTGCTTATTACTACGAGCAGCTCAGGTGAGTAGAGAGAGATGGAGGTGGACGCCCACTATTTAAGGGTGAGGAGAGAGAGGAGGGGACGCCCCTATAGCGTAACACACGAGCAGCTAGAGTAGGAGAGAGATGGAGGTGGACGCTCCTATAGCGTACTACTACGAGCAGCTAGGTGAGTAGAGAGAGATGGAGGTGGACGCTCCTATAGCGTACTACTACGAGCAGCTAGGTGAGTAGAGGGAGATGGAGGTGGACGCTCCTATAGCGTATTACTACGAGCAGCTAGGTGAGTAGAGAGAGATGGAGGTGGACGCTCCTATTGCTTATTACTACGAGCAGCTAGGTGAGTAGAGAGAGATGGAGGTGGACGCTCCTATTGCGTATTACTACGAGCAGCTAGGTGAGTAGAGGGAGATGGAGGTGGACGCTCCTATAGCGTATTACTACGAGCAGCTCTGGTTGAGGTGAGTAGCACTAGAGCAGCTTGAGTAGAGAGAGGAGGTGGACGCCCTATAGCGTACTACTACGAGCAGCTAGGTGAGTAGAGGGATGGAGGTGGACGTTATAGCGTACCACTTATAGCTAGGTGAGCAGAGAGAGATGAGTATAGCGTACTTTGAGTAGAGAGAGATGGAGGTGGACGCTCCTATAGCTTATTACGAGCAGCTAGTGAGTAGAGGGAGATGAGGTGACGCCCCTTATTACTACGAGCAGCTAGGTGAGTAGAGATGGAGGTGACGCCTTATAGCGTACACACGAGCAGCTAGGGTGAGTAGAGAGGTGATGGAGGTGGACGCCCTATTGCGTATTACTACGACAGCAGGGGAGGAAAGAGATGAAGGTGACGCCTATTAGCGTACAGAGCAGCTAGTGAGATGGTGAGGTGGACGCCCTATAGCGTATTACATGAGCAGCTAGGTGAGGCAGAGAGAGATGAAGGTGGACGCTCCTATAGCGTATTACTACGACGAGCAGCTAGGTGAGTAGAGGGAGATGGAGGTGACGCTCTCAGCGTACTACTACGAGCAGCTAGGTGAGTAGGAGAGATGGAGGTGGACGCTCCTATAGCGTATTACTACGAGCAGCTAGGGTGAGTAGAGGGAGATGGAGGTGGACGCTCCTATAGCGTATTACTACGAGCAGCTAGGTGAGTAGAGGGAGATGGAGGTGGGACGCCCGTATTACTACGAGCAGCTAGGTGAGCACACTAGTTCAGGAGATGGAGGTGACGCCCACGTACAGTTCTGAGTAGAGAGAGAGGGTGGACGCTTCCTATAGCGTACTAATGAGCAGCTAGGTGAGTAGAGGGAGATGGAGGTGACGCTCCTATAGCGTATTACTACGAGCAGCTAGTGAGTAGAGGGAGATGGAGGTGGACGCTCCTATAGCGTACACATGAGCAGCGTGAGCACACTAGCAGATGGAGGTGGAGTAGATTATTTACGAGCAGCCAGGTGAGGAGAGATGGAGGTATAGCCCTATAGTTACTATGAGCAGCTAGGGTGAGTAGAGGGAGATGGAGGGGACGTGGTACGCCACATGAGAAGCGTATTAGCACTATTTAAGGAGGAGTGAGTATAGCTTATTACTTGAGCAGCTTGGAGAGTAGAAAGAGATGAAGGTGGACGCTCCTATAGATTACTACGAGCAGCTAGGTGAGTAGAGGGAGATGGAGGTGGACGCTCCTAGCGTACAATGAGCAGCTAGGGTGAGTAGAGAGAGATGGAGGTGGACGCCCTATAGCGTAATAATACGAGCAGCACTACAGTAGAGGGAGATGGAGGTGGACGCTCCTATAGCGCGTATTACTGGTGAGTAGAGGAGATGGAGGTGAGCCCTATAGAGAGAGCAGCTAGGTGAGTACACTGTTCAGAGATGGAGGTGGACGCTCCTATAGCGTACTACTACGAGCAGCTAGTGAGTAGAGAGAGATGGAGGTGGACGCTCCTATAGCGTATTACTACGAGCAGCTAGGTGAGTAGAGGGAGATGGAGGTGGACGCTCCTATAGCGTATTACTACGAGCAGCTAGGTGAGTACACTAGTTCAGGAGATGGAGGTGGACGCTCCTATTGCGTACTACTACGAGCAGCTAGGTGAGTAGAAAGAGATGGAGGTGGACGCTCCTATAGCGTATTACTACGAGCAGCTAGGTGAGTAGAGGGAGATGGAGGTGGAAGCTCCTATAGCGTATTACTACGAGCAGCTAGGTGAGTACACTAGTTCAGGAGATGGAGGTGGACGCTCCTATAGCGTATTACTACGAGCAGCTAGGTGAGTACACTAGTTCAGGAGATGGAGGTGGACGCTCCTATAGCGTATTACTACGAGCAGCTAGGTGAGTAGAGGGAGATGGAGGTGGACGCTCCTATAGCGTACTACTATGAGCAGCTAGGTGAGTACACTATTTAAGGTGAGGTGGACGCTCCTATAGCTCATTACTACGAGCAGCTTGGTGAGTAGAAAGAGATGAAGGTGGACGCTCCTATAGCGTATTACTACGAGCAGCTAGGTGAGTAGAGGGAGATGGAGGTGGACGCTCCTATAGCGTATTACTACGAGCAGCTAGGTGAGTAGAGGGAGATGGAGGTGGACGCTCCTATAGCGTATTACTACGAGCAGCTAGGTGAGTAGAGAGAGATGGAGGTGGACGCTCCTACTATGCATTACTATGAGCAGCTAGGTGAGTAGAGAGAGATGGAGGTGGACGCTCCTATAGCGTATTACTACGAGCAGCTAGGTGAGTACACTAGTTCAGGAGATGGAGGTGGACGCTCCTATTGCGTACTACTACGAGCAGCTAGGTGAGTAGAGAGAGATGGAGGTGGACGCTCCTATAGCGTATTACTACGAGCAGCTAGGTGAGTAGAGGAAGATGGAGGTGGACGCTCCTATAGCGTATTACTACGAGCAGCTAGGTGAGTACACTAGTTCAGGAGATGGAGGTGGACGCTCCTATAGCGTATTACTACGAGCAGCTAGGTGAGTACACTAGTTCAGGAGATGGAGGTGGACGCTCCTATAGCGTATTACTACGAGCAACTAGGTGAGTAGAGAGAGATGGAGGTGGACGCTGCTATAGCGTATTACTACGAGCAGCTAGGTGAGTAGAGAGAGATGGAGGTGGACGCTCCTATAGCGTATTACTACGAGCAGCTAGGTGAGTAGAGAGAGATGGAGGTGGACGCTCCTATTGCGTATTACTACGAGCAGCTAGGTGAGTAGTCTGGTTGAGGTGGACGCTCCTATAGCGTATTACTACGAGCAGCTCGGTGAGTAGAGAGAGATGGAGGTGGACGCTCCTATAGCGTATTACTACGAGCAGCTAGGTGAGTAGAGAGAGATGGAGGTGGACGCTCCTATAGCGTACTACTACGAGCAGCTAGGTGAGTAGAGAGAGATGGAGGTGGACGCTCCTATTGCTTACTACTACGAGCAGCTAGGTGAGTAGAGGGAGATGGAGGTGGACGCTCCTATAGCGTATTACTACGAGCAGCTAGGTGAGTAGAGAGAGATGGAGGTGGACGCTCCTATAGCGTATTACTACGAGCAGCTAGGTGAGTAGAGAGAGATGGAGGTGGACGCTCCTATAGCGTATTACTACGAGCAGCTAGGTGAGTAGAGAGAGATGGAGGTGGACGCTCCTATAGCTTATTACTACGAGCAGCTAGGTGAGTATACTAGTCCAGGAGATGGAGGTGGACGCTCCTATAGCGTATTACTACGAGCAGCTAGGTGAGTATACTAGTCCAGGAGATGGAGGTGGACGCTCCTATAGCGTATTACTACGAGCAGCTAGGTGAGTATAGAGGGAGATGGAGGTGGACGCTCCTATAGCGTATTACTACGAGCAGCTAGGTGAGTATACTAGTCCAGGAGATGGAGGTGGACGCTCCTATTGCGTATTACTACGAACAGCTAGGTGAGTAGAGAGAGATGGAGGTGGACGCTCCTATAGCTTATTACTACAGCAGCTAGGTGAGTGGCACGCTCCTAGTCCAGGAGATGGAGGTGGACGCTCCTATAGCTTATTACTACGAGCAGCTAGGTGAGTATACTAGTCCAGGAGATGGAGGTGGACGCTCCTATAGCGTATTACTACGAGCAGCTAGGTGAGTATACTAGTCCAGGAGATGGAGGTGGACGCTCCTATAGCGTATTACTGCGAGCAGCTAGGTGAGTACACTAGTTCAGGAAATGGAGGTGGACGCTCCTATTGCTTATTACTACGAGCAGCTAGGTGAGTACACCATAGTTCAGGAGAGGGGAGAGATCTGAGCGGTAGGCAGATTTTAAAAGTTTAAGGGGGGAGGATCCGGCAGAGGAGAGGTTAACTAAAAGCAGTGCGAAGGGTAAACTTTCAGGCTTGGTGAGTAATTACCTGATGAGTGATGAATGCTTACATTCAGTGTTGTCCATTCTCAAATCTCAACTGTTATCTTCACCCGTGCCCCTCATAACAACTCTAGTATTACTATGAGCAGCTAGGTCACATGCAAAACGACGGGTCGGTGCTGAACAGGATCGCTCTGAACAACATCTACCACTACATACAGACAAACATTCTCCCACCCACTGTCCTGCTAGATTTCTTTTTACATTTCGTTACTATAAGTGAGGAGGGAATTATATGGAGAATTCTAAATTATTTCATTATCAAACCGTTCGGGTAATCATATCTTGCTCTGATATTCTCTATGATTGGTCATAGAACCAGTCATGAACTGGTCTGAACTGGTCTCGAAATTGTAAAAGATGATTCTCAAAACTCCGTGTTTCACCTAGATTGGGCTAAGAAAACTTACCCAGACCCTACGATGTTCTGGAACTTCAGACAACAGATAACAAGACAGACAGCACTGGACTGTCTGGCTCAGTTCGCACTGTTTCTGAGCAGTCTCAAACCAGAACACATCTACATCACACAGGTAGAACATGCTTAGAAGTTATATCATTGTGAAAGTTGCAAATTGCCACATTCCTCAAGAATATAAATATGCAAGATTTCTTGTCTAAAATTGATGCCTTTTGATTCAAGTCTTTACACTTTAAACATTGATCTCATTCAACCTCACCAACGACCATTAACACATCTACATCACACAGTCGACTGGTACGCTCTCTACAGTCCACTACCACATCCCAATAAACAAGGAGACCGGGGAGTTTGTGCACGAGCAGCACATTCCCTTCCGGCTTACCCCCAACATGATCACTCTCATGGGACCCATAGCCCTCTCCGGACCCATGGTGTTCTCAATGATAGCTGCTGCCCGGTGCCTCACCGACCCTAAACTAGGTTAGTTAGAGGTGATTGGTGCCTCACCGACCCTAAACTAGGTTGGTGAGGGGTGATCTGGTGTTTGTGTGCTATGAAGTTATGTATAGGTTCTGTGGGGGTGTACGGTAGAATACATGCAGTGCACTCAGATACACACTATCGACAGATATACGCAGCCTTGAAACTCGGAAAAGTAGACTACCCAAGGTTAGGTTGGCACGTTTACCCCTTTTATGAGTGAGATTTCCCTGAGTATCGAACTGCCGATCTCTCGCCTGAGCGCTAGATCATGTTGGCAGCTGATACCACTCAACCAAGTGGCAGTCCAATTCACCGAATTTACAAGGCTTTATCTGTCACTGATAACTGTATAGTACACTGTATACACACATTATGTGTAACACATGTTATGTGTATCACGAACTCCTCCATACTCCAAAGAGTGCTGCTGTAATCATTAGATTAACTCTGAGGGGGATTAGAGCACCACGCATATTTCAGCAATTACAGGCAAGCTCACATCCAAACCCCGACGCGAACGTCGGGAGCAGCGGAATATAGTATTCATAGGTTCTGTGGGGGTTATGAAGTTATGTATGTATTTTTGGTCTGTTTGTATGGGCAGGCTGAGCAAGATACCGGTGTTGGCTGCCAATCAGCTGGTTTTAGCGTTACAGTTTAAATTTTCAGAAAGTTTATACAACAGATATTATACACAGAGTCTTGACTGATTAAGTGTAGGTAAGAAACGCTGTCTAGGGTAAAACGGGGTGGAGTGGGACAGGAGGTAAAGAGGGACAAATTGGGGTGAAATGGAACACCTGGGGGGAAAGTGGGACACTTAACGAAATTTCAAAAAACCTTCACCTATGCAAAGCTATGGTGAAGACTACACTTTGGGTAAAGAGGAACACTGTCAATATGATGCATACGACCGATGGGGGGTAAAGTGGGACAAATTTTCGAAAATTTTCCAAAGCAACACCCCAACAGTATTTCATGCAATAAAGCCACTGGGTAAAGTGGGACAGTCATATTTTATATATTTTACCCATTGTGGGGTAAAGTGGTACAGCAATAACAATTGATTTTTATAATGATCTAGACATTTATTTGTTATAATTTAGATGGAATTCTATTGCCAACAAGACTTTACAGGTGAGTGGGGAAAGTGGAACAGGAATTTAATCTTGATTATTGGATTGGTGGGCAATGTGGGACAATTGATAAAAAGTATGGAACTAATCGAAAATCGCCCTGTTTTTTGTGACTTATGTATGTGAGAATATCAATAATGCCTATTAAAACTTTTAATACAGCATCACGAATTAAAATTATAGATTTTTATTGAATTTTTTGACAATTTTTGCGCAACTGTCCCACTTTCCCCAAAATTATTATACCATATCATTTAGTGCTATTTTTCAAGAAAAATAAAGTATACTACAACCAAAGTGAAAATCTTGATGAAAAACAACCTCCACGGCATAATTGTTTCTTTAGGAATACATGATTTCATTTGATCTGACTTGACTGTCCCACTTTCCCCATTAACATGATTTTTCAATGAAAATAAAATTTCATGCCAGAGAAACTTATAAGGTGATGTTTTAGTAAACAAATTATGAATTGTAAATGCTTTTATTGCTTATATTGTGATAATTATCCTTGTTAACTATCAGTGTCCTCTTCCCCACAACGTGCTAATTATAGGTAATTACATTTTCATTAAATTTCGTCATTTTGGGCTTCACCTAGATGACAACTGAAACTGTTGCAATGGAGAAAATCGATAAATGGTTCCATACAACAAATTTACGAAGTTTTAGGTGAGCGGGGTAAAGTGAGACATTTTAAAAGGCTGTAAATGACCAAAACCAAAATTTTTGCCAAAGAGGTACTTATTTTCCATGTTTGCCATATATGAACCACTTTATGAAATTTGATCCCAGGAACGGATGCGATCCTACACGCGATACTAAAAGATGAAGTACAAGCAACGATAAAAGATATGACAGAGCCAAGAATAACGAGCATGATCGAAGATATACAAGTACAGTTACAAATTATATGATTTGTTTCTTCTTCAAGTGTCTAATAATAACTTTTGTTTTTAATATTTGTGTTCGGATGCATGATTCCGACTTATCACATACAGTAAAAGAAAGGAGGTACTCGCGATCATTGCTCGTGATCCGGAAAGGAAAAAACGCTAAGTTTTTACACGTTGCATAACCGATTATTTGTTATAAAAATCCGCTGATAAAATTGGAATAATATTTTCTTATTTTTAACCAGATCCTATGTTATTTCAGTCGGCTGTGTCTCAGATTATGGCCCGTATGAACACGGCAGCTAACTTTGACAAGGCAGAGAGCAAGCTCCCATCTGTCATCTCCATGACAACGTTCCCCGAGCACCTCTGCAGGCTGGATCCTGCGTGGTATCCATGGCTCTGAGTCATGTGACGTCATATGTCACGTGGTACTCATTTAAACCACGTGACGTCATGCCACGTGGTACTCGGTCCAGTCACGTGACTGATGGTGTGTGATTCAAATGCAGGCTCCATTCTGCAGTAGATTACAGTGTTCAACCCTGAAGTAGATAAGACTCGTAGACTGCACCAAGTAAGCTAAGCTGAAGCGGCAAGTGGATATAAGCTGCCATCGTGAAATGTTGTTCAAGGCGATGGAAAGATAATGGAACTGATCCAAACCCGACGGGCCTTGTCTAATATTTCTTGCGACACTAAGCAAACTCGTCGAAAGTGCAGAAGTGACCGTCCAAATATGGAACGTTTCGTGCGCGCGAGGATAGTGTAATATCATATGAATTGGAGCAAATGGGCTAACCGTCGGAAGTCTGAAACCTTTTTATAATTTCTTTTTCAAACACGTCACATTTTATCCGGGTTGTATTGCTCAATAACTTGACGTTGATAAACTATAACCGTAACAGAATAATAATGGTATCAAGGTTATCAAGTAGTTGAAAAAATTTTCATTTAGCTTGTGATGATTACTTCTGTTAAATTTTAGTTGAGTTTTTCCTGAGCTTATAAAGTTAAAAAGGTAACATTAATTGTCATTTTCATTATTTTATCTTTTATTTAATTACTATAACTATGCTCTATCAAGTTGTTGTTTTACTTCCAGAATAATTCTTGCTATTGTTTCTTCAAACTCTAAATTCTGAAAACCAAGTTCTACAGACTATAGTGTCCAACATTTAATTTTCAGAATGCCTTTTTTCTAGCAACATTCCAGACTGTGCACCATTCCAAAAGCTTTTTTTGTGATGTTGATACCAAATTCTTATGTTTTTATTATAATAGTGTTTAATTCCTCTTTTTCCCTAGCATCATGTTACCCTCAAACAAAGAAGCGAAGACCAACGCTGCGATAAAGAATGACTATGAAATGTTCCTGCAAGCGTTTCAGAAGCCCACACAAATCTACAAACTGCTGGGGTTCAGACATCTCATTAATGTGAGTTATTATTCATTCGAATAACAGAAAAATAATGCCTCCATCAAAAAAACACTGATAGAAAGGACAAATGTACGAGCATTAAATTGCGCGTGTAAATCATTACCTCGTATCCATCCATGTGGTCACATATCTTATGCGTAAGACTGATGCTCACCCTCCTATTTCAGCCTCTGTTCCTGCACCGTACCACATCCTACATGAAGCACAGGCGAACTCCCCAATCTCGACCTGCTAAATCACTGGAGGAAGTCGTCAAGGATCTACAGAAGAAGGTAAGGACATGCACGAGACTATCACATTTGGCGTGGTATTCGACAAATATCACATTTGACGTAATATTCGACGATCCACTTTCGAAAATTATCACATTTGACATGATGCATATTCGACAACAGCTGTTCTGATTTAAACACTGGTATCATTAAAACGTTACAACGTGTATAGTTGATACTCTCTCAAAAGTAAAATTACTGACAATCTTTCGATACATGATTCGACAATGATTCGAAATCTGTCATTATCGAAGAAATTGCCCACTTTCATAATTTATGACATGAAAATCCGATTATGATTTCAAGAATATGTGATCTGAACCGTCTTATACTGACTGAATTTCTGACATTTCTAACTTCTGACCTGATTTCAGGCGCACGATAGAGAACGGTGCAAATCAAAAGAGGGGAGTTTTAAGATCACTATCACTGGGATTGAAAATAAGTGTGAGTTTACCACTTCCCTTTTCTTATTTTCTGTTTCAAACCGCGTATCTTATTTTATGATAATATGTTGTTTCCTTTGATACCCTGTGCCCCACCTACCCAAACCTCCTGCCTACCCACACCCTAAGATAAAATGACAGGGATAGAATTGAATATATTAGGATGATTTTAACAAGACTGGTTCAAAAATAGAAATAATTAAACAGAAATTGCTTTAATCACAATTTCTGGACTTCGTTTTTAAATGGATAGTTGGCCAAGTTCATTTGGACGTACTTCAAGTGGTTAGCATGAGCATCTTAGTCTCAGAATCAAGAATCACTCTGTTATGCCAAGGAGTAGATCTGCCATCGATTGCAAAATAATTCATCCCTGGAACGAATTGCATCATCGCTTAAAATGATATCATCAATCATCATTGAAAAAATAGGGTAAGGTTTAAATTTAGTATGTTCATTGGATAACGACGAGACTGCATAGTGCACAGCATTGTTTAACGTTCATTTCGAACACATTTCATTGTGTCTCCATCGCACTGAAAATTGATTGTCATTGACTTGAACTGTTCTTTTCATCTCCCGTTTAAGAATCCCGAGATTCATTTCAAGTGTCCAAATACAAGCAAGCCTCCACAAGTGCCATTATTTCAAGACTCAAGATCCAAGAAAGCATCTTTTACCGCCAGCACTCTGTTCTGAATGTGACTCCAGGAGATGTACCAGGTAGCAACGTGCCGCTGGGCTTCCTCTGACGTTACAAAGAAAGCCTTCCTCCCGTGCAACACCCTCCAGTTATCCGTCACAATGACATCCCCTGGCCGGATAACATGTGTTATCTTCCTTGACTCCTCCTCCACTTTACTCTTGTAGAAGGAGTACGCGGCCCACCATTGTTTCCGGGTTTCTAGGTCCGTGGACCTGACGAACTGGTAGTCGTCAGTCGTGTTCATGTGATCCCGGGTCCGCCTCAGATCACTCCCGTTTAGCTCCACGACAGGGACGGATTGGTAGAGGTTTTTCAGTGTTTTGGCTGGATCTAATTTGAAGTAAACAGGTACTTTGGTGAGAACATCAAACAAATCCGGGCGTTCCTCCCTGACTTCCTGCAGGGCAGCGAATGTATCAATCCAGAAAGCCTCCCCTCCCTGAACTGTGTTCTTGAGACAAGTAAAGAACTGAGCTGAAGGACTATCGTTGTAGAAGGGCAGGTCCGTGTGTCCTGGGAGTTCTAGAGTGGTATAAGCTGCATTATCACCTCCCGGCTTATACCGTACCTGATCCACCGGGTCAAAGACAGTCACACTCGGTCTCCCCACGTTCAGATCACTGCCGGTGAATTCTGCTGGGTCGGTGTAGTTCGGAACACCGCTGACAAACGCGATACCGTACCGCATGTAGTGAGCTAGAAACTCCTGTGTTGCTTCGTCGCTACTGACGACTTCTTCGTACGTGAAGTTCTTGAAGTTTTGCTCATCCTGAGATGTCCAGAAAACCTGGGCACTGTTCCGCCGCATGGCTACGTCATAGTACTTGTCCAGGAGTGACGTCACGTGAGCAGGTCCGTAGGCCCCGGCCTTATTCCTGGGTATAAGTCCCTGGTGACCGTCACTCCATCTCACTGAGATGTAATTATCAGAAACCTTGAGGATATCGGTTACTCGTAACTCCTTGTCATACGTCACCAGCAGTTTCTGGTGGCTGTGCGTGTCATAGCAGGCCGGACACCGGCACAGGTGCCGTGTTTCAACGTGAAGCAGGGTCCTGCCTCGGTCTGTCACCCCGCTCTCTGTCACCCTGACACCATCTGTCACCCTGATTCCATCTGTCACCCTTACACCCTCCCTCTTGCTGTGTTCTGGTACCCCACCGCTTATGCAACGGTATTGGGGTGTGTATCCACGAAGTAAGGCTAGATGTTGCAGAGTTCGGAGGCAACCTGCTGACTTTGGCTTCAGTATTGAGAACATTGTAACTGTAGGGGTGTTTAAAGCGTAGGGTCTTTTGGTGGAAAGCCAATAAGAATTATGATATTAGGAGACCTGATAATTTTATACAATTCGGTATTTGCCAAGAATAAACAGGACTGTTCATTGTTCTTGCAATTGCATGAACAGGAATTTAAGGAGAATTTTTCATTTTCTATTTTTTCGCACAATCCAGAGTCCACCCTGGTTTGCCACCGTCAACCCAAAGTCCCCCGACTTCGATTCTAAGTTTTTGTATGATAAATCATAAAATCACCACAATATCAAGCATTTTCTCAATTGTCTCATGTTTCTTCATTGCCAAACTCTGCAAACCTGTTGCACCGGTTTCGTTAATAAAATCAAGAAATCGTTGATAAGCCAGGCAGGAAAATAAAGTTCTGGATTCAGAACGTGAACAGAAACTGGAATATTCGACATGGAAATGCGACTGCATAATATTTGACCGCATAATTTGCCTCTCACCACGTGACTTGCTTTTAAAAATGGTATATGCCCTTTTTCAAAGCCACGTGGTGGGAGGAAAATTATGAAGTCTGGAAGAATGCCGACGTTCCTAAGGCGGACTCGCCCTAACCCTAAAAATATCCCTATCCTTTTAAGACTGTAGCCAAGTTACCAATAGATTGGTTTTATAATGTGGGTGGACATATTTGTGGGTGTGCATGATTATAGGCACTGGAAATGAAACAAAAAAATTGTGGCTAAGCGGGTGACTTTGGTTTTGTCTCTTTGGGTTCAAAGAGACTGAAAATTGGGGGGGGGGGGCGGGGTGGGAAATTTGGAATTTTCGTCGGACAGAAGTTGGGCGAAAAGCGACTGGGGAAAATGAAAATAATCTGAGTTACAATAAGCTCAATAAAAAGTAAAAAATCTTAGTTATTGTTCAAGGACAGCAAAGAGAACTGTTCTACGGAATCAGCGAACCAATTTCGATGTTCCAAAAAGACAATTTCGTTAGCAGTAACGCGCTGTGCGTGATAAAATTCCAAGGTAGCAGTAAAACCTGCTTGCTACTACTTGGACGACGTGTTATTTTTCCTGCGCTGAAATACCCTGAAACCAAAGTCATGTTTTTAAATTCTTAGGTTACGGCCTCTTCCTGTGTTAAACTTTACACACTTCTAATATGTATGCAGTATCAGTGCAGTCCCCACTTCACCCTTAATGGGGAAATTTTAATTCTGAAGTGCATTTTAAATTACACATCAAACATATTACTGCAAGGCAACGATTGTTGATATTGGCCTTTACTCCGTCACCATTCACCTCTCAATATGACTTCATTGAAAGAGTCTATGATCTATCCCCTATTTAAATCTGTTTAGTTGCACCGTTTCATTACCGTATTATTACCGTGGAGAAGAGGTGGCTAAGCTACAAATTCGGTTACAATTCCTTGGCATGAGATTTATCTCTATATTTTCAGGCAACGTATCAAAGTTACCTGACAAATACGACGTCCACCTTTTCCTCCACAAGATTAACTTCAAAGAACAATCTGTGAGTAGTTGTATAACGCTAATGTTTCAGCCCTTTTCCTGGAGATAATCATCAGTGAGCTTCTTTTCTGGTGTGAAATTATTTCATTCATGGCATATTGATAACTGTTCATCTGTTATAGCACCATGCGATTGATCAATCAGCGCGTGAGTTTGCTGTCTACACGCGCGCTGATTGGTCAATGTCAATGAACCTTCGGGTAAGATATTAAGCTATTATTTTGCTGCTATGCATAGGGTGATGTCTGATAAATTCTCCTCAATTGCAGACAGCAGCTGGTGCAGACACCCCCGTAGCAAAGCTCAAGTTCAGCGCTCCGGACAAGAAATGTGCGGCCAAGTCCCCCAGCAAAATGCCATCAGTTGCAACTATCAGGTTTATCCCGCATTACAAGCAGTTAATTTCCAAATCCTTATCTTCCAACCTTCTTTAGCATTTTAACAAGATTTTCTTATGATTTCCCAAAACTGTGGAATAGGGGTGATTCCAAAAGATGTGGGATCCTCAATCCTGTCGCCAATCAAGATATTCACATTCCAAGTCATTTGCGGCCAACTGCGCGCTGACACCACTATTGCTTGATAGTGTCGACGCCTAATTGGAGGCCGTCGCTACCGAATGAATCATATCGCTGACACCAACAAGCGAAGTAACAACATACCATGAAGCATTCCTGATGTGCTGACACCACATCGGTGACGATGTGAAGAATGTTAGGTAGTCACCTCTTGTACTATATAAATAGAGTTAACTCACATCGAAGTCATCAATTACTCTCATCTTCTAGTTCTACTGTCGAAGTCTCATCTTATCTCGCAATGGGTGCAATGAACACTTCCTTCCTCAAGTCAGCCGACAAGCAGCACTTCCTCTCCCGGTACACCATCGGACGACCCCTCGGCTCCGGCTCGTTCGGCAGCATCGTGGAAGCTACGGACCGGTACACCTTCTCCACTGTAGCTGTGAAATACATCAAGAAGCGGAATGTGGAACAGATGGTGGCTGTGGACGGCAAGAACCTCCCTGCAGAAGCTGTCCTCCTCAACTCCCTGCACCACCCCAACATCATCGAGTTCGTGGACCTCTACCAGTTCAAGAGCAAGTGGGCCCTGGTCATGGAGAGACCCCTGGCTTCCATGGACCTCCACGAGTTCATCAGCCGTTACGGACCTCAGAACGACCAAGTCGGAGCTCACATCGGACGACAACTCCTGGACACCTGCCTCTACCTCCAGGAACACGGCATCTTCCATCGGGACATCAAGTCAGAAAACCTCCTTATCAACTACTCCTCCTACCACCTCAAACTCATCGACTTCGGGACTGCTATCAGGACGGAGGAAGGTGCCATCTACCACGGCAAGGACGGAACTCCCTGCATTCTCCCCTCCAGAATGGATCACGCAGAGCGGCTACCTTCCTGAACCTACCACTGTCTGGTCCTGTGGGGTGGTCCTGTACGAGACACTAACTGGAACTCTTCCTTTCTCCTCCTACTCCCACATCCGGCGAGGCGCAGCCCCCTACCCTGACCTGGTCTCCAGGTCTGCTCGGGAGTTACTGAGGAGCATGTTTACTGTGGAGGTGGAGGAGAGGATAACTCTGAGAGGGGCGCTGGAGCATGGCTTCTTGTGTGAGGAGGAGCTACCTGAGGAGAATGACAGACCCCTGGATACCTCCACCTACTCCAGATGTTCTGCGTACCTGGTCTTTGAGAATGCTGTTCAGACTGAGACGGATAGATCGAGATTTGTTTGATATTTGTTTCGTACTGTAAATAGTGTGTAATATTCTGATAGTATTGATTTCACCAAAGAATATCTGATCTTACTTTCTAAGTTTTATCTATGCAATTACAGGTTCATAACTTCGGCATCAGTTTGACTAATAGAGGTGGATAATTGCTCCAAAAATTTCGAGCAATTTTTGATCATTTCCTTGAACCTCACACAAGGGTGGGCACGCTCCTGGTTTTGCCAGTCAATTATCATTTTTAAAAAGGTCCTTTTCGCAGATGCTCAACACTAGTGAAGCACTCATCCTGTCTCGGTTGTATGTTGGAACTACGAGTGAAGTTGAAATCAGCAAAGTCACAGGTTGCAAACTCAAGTATGTCAACAGGACAATTTGCCTCAATCCCTAAAACTTAAACCCGAGTTCAAATTAACCATTAAACCAATCTGAAATTCAAATTTACAGGATTGTTCCACAGAGAACAATATCATCATTGAAATCCTTTATCTGTTTTGAACCATCTTCTGCTCAGGCAACTATGTTTACTTTACTCATGAGAAATTGGCCTAATTTTCATATGATGAAAATCACTTCATTTTCAATGAGTTAAACTTTCTCGTATCATTAAACGGTTTCAGCTCGCGTACTAAGTTACTTGTTAATGTTTCCATTATCTCACTCCTCTCACATTTCAAAAACCTCAGACAGTCCTCCATCCAAGAAGAGGAAGTGTGTCGAGGAGTGGTACAGTGCGTGCGTGGTTGTTCAGAATGAGTCTCAAACCTCAGTTTTAGGTATGAAGATGTAAAAAAATCACAGTCCAATATCAGTTGGGTATACACTTGAATGGTGTATAAAGTTTCATGAGGTAATCACAGACGCCTCGGTCATAAAATCCAACAAGAATTGCGCCCGTTACCCATTTGCGGGCGCTTAATTTCCCTCCCCCGAGCTTGAAGAAAATATTAATAGAAACGCGCAATTCTGAATGCATGTGGGACATGGGCAGCTTCGATCCACGTTGATGAGCTTTTTAACAACGCAATTGAATTACTTCACGAAGTTATTTATTTCATAAACTCCGTAGTTTGCCATGGTTTTCACGCAAGCAACTATCACTATAGCATTGATGATTCAATTTCATGTCGACGGACGTTGCCCGTCTATTTCTTCTGACTGGATGGCTATCAAAAGTGACGTCTAAATGTGGAACGTTGCGCCGCGCGCGTGGGTAGGGTAACATCCTACGAATTTCATGATATACAATTTCATGATACAGTAATTTGTTTTTCCACCATAAATTGTTCAAAATTGCTAGAATTTCAAACATTGGTAAAGTGTTGACTCGGCGCTTGAATTTTCGCTAAAATTTGATAGGCTAACTAAAGCCAACTTGAGCGCGCCACGCATGATGTTGAGCCGCAGCGCCGCGCACAAAACTGGTCGATATGTACATCCATCCTGATCTTGCGGGTAATTGCGCGCAACTGCGCGCGCAATTAAAGATTGCTACGCGACTCCACCTGATGGTACCATTGTTGACGAAATCTCCCTCAAATTTGTGGACATCTCCCTCAAATTTTGTGGACATATCTCCCTCGGACTTTCCGGGCACTTTCCAGAAATTACAGTAGTTGTATTGCAAATCTGGACCTGCTATGCACATATCCTATTTCTCGCCTTCCCAAACACGATCTCTGCTAACCCTCTCATTTGCCTTTTTGTATTCACAAAAAGGCCAATGGGGAGGGAAAAAATACCCACAAAGAATTCACGCGCTAAATTTGACCCTTTATCAACCCCGACCCCCATCCTGTTACCCCTCACCAACCCTCGATTCAGGAGACGGTAGTTACACACTCTTCCTCCGACCTCTGCTGCCTGACAAGTGGAAACCGGCTGAAATATCCTGGGAATCTGCCCCGACCAAAGAGGTGATTCCTTGATTCAATACATGTCTGTTAATCAATTATGTCTGTTATTTCAAGATTTATACGGGACATGAGTCATACAACTGACGATTTTTGCTGTGAACTTGAATAGGTATTAGATACTTTGATAATGGTTATACAAACTTTCAAAACACGCATCCCCAGAAAACACCTTGAATATTTTACCTAATTTGAGAAGAATTGGGTTAGGACAGGGACAATAGGGACCGTTACATTCCCCCAGTAGTCCACCCCATCCCCTTGTCAGGACAGCAACCCAGCATCATCAGAGGGGATGTCAGAGGACCTTGATGCGTGCAGCAGCATCTCCTTCAGTGTGAAGAGTGAGAACGTGGAGACCCCCTCCTCCTCCTCCCCTAAGAAGGTCCCTACTCCCAGGAAGCTGACTAGAGCCCCACCTGAGGGGTCTCCCTCCAAAGCGGAGGAGAGCAAGGGTGGGTGAGGGACAAGTTGAAACATAACACTGATAAAGGTTTATTACCGGTAGAGGGTTAGGCCGATAAAGGTTTATTACCGATAAAGGTTTATTACCGATAAAGGTTTATTACCGATAAAGGTTTACTAGACAGTTGGTCAATGACCAGTCGAACGATGCACCCAATATGCACCCTCAATGCGCCCTTTGTTGCACCCCATACTCATGAAATCTTGTTACTCCATTGACTCTTTCATCTGCAGGCGTGCTGATGTACAACTTCCTGTATAACGGGAACTCGATGCAGCAAACCGAGTGTCGGAGGAACACGAGTGTGTCCCTGGTGTAACCTCGACTGCAGAGTGTAAGTCACGCGTTACTAATGTCACGTGATGTCACTTTTCACGTGATGTCACTGTCTTACAATTATCACGTGATCTCACTGTCTTAGAATTAGCAAATCAGGAGTCAGAACTCCTGATCATCTCGTTTTTAGGCAAAGTGATGATTATCTAAATGCGTGGAGTGTGTTTGATCACAGTTGTACTCCGCTAAACAGTTCAAATCAAAGATTATTGTTTTATCAAATGGAATTTTGTTGTGTTTCAGATTATACAGCCTCCTAGAGCACATCACGCAGTGCCATCCCAAGTTCAAAGTTACCTTCATACCAGGTACTTAATGCTTTAATGCCAGGTACCTAGTTTAAGGTACTCGATACAGGTACTTAATTGACAGATACTCGATAACAGGTCCTTGATACCAGGCACTTGATGCCAGGTCCCTAATGTCAGGTACTTAATTAACAGGTACTTGATGCCAGGTACTTGATAATTTAGGTACTTGATGCCAGGTACTTGATAATGTAAGTACTTGATACCAGGTACTTCAATCCATGTAGTGGTACCAGGAAGTGGTACCTAATGCCAGGTACCCGATGCCAGGTACTTGATGTCAGGTGTACGTATTATTTTGAACATGAATTGATTTCATATAGCTGTTCTTAGACCCACTTATAGTCGGAACATTAACTCTACATTAAACCTCTCAGGTTTGAATGGTTTTGATGAGATAGACGTTGAGATCAACGAACTGCTGAACCTGTGTGGGGAGCCCCGGCCCGATGAAGGGAGCTGTGTTCCCATATTCTCCGGACCTAACACCAGAGTTCCTTTCTGTCTTGAGATGAAGGGGAGGTCAGTGAAAATAGTCTAAATAGTATCTCAGATTTCGGATATGTTTTCATGGAACTGATGTTCTTCTTATTCAGTCCATCCTCATGTGCTTGTTTTGGTCCTGAATCTTTTTATCTCATAAGTCCACAAATTTTCACCACCACGCACCAAATTAGCGTATTGTATCACAATTTGATGGAATTCTTCCACTTTCAGCCTGACCCGGTGCAAGCGAACAGAGTCTGACTTCATGGTACTCGACATTGCGCCGTACAAAGCACCACACTCCCGACTCTACTTCAGATCCAAAACATACGAGGTAAACTATTCTACTTACGTCACAAATCATGATGTTGATTTGAGAGACCGAGAAAGGCCCTTAATACGATAATGATTGAAGGTTTATCTCTACGTTTTCAATATCACAACTCTAATTGTTCGCTGATCCATGGAACTACTGCTAACAGTAACTCCCCACAGCCCATCCTTCCTCAAGAGTTTGATTACGACAGTGACAGTGAGGAAAACATGGATTGGATGGAGGATAAAACAAAGCAGGTGAGTACAAACACATCTTCAATACTGTCAAAAAACAAAGCAGTACAGACAGTGAGTACAGACAGCAGTACAGACAATGAGTGCAGACAGTTGGTGGTTCTTTCATATCTTCAATACTGCCATCCCTAACGATGAGAAATTAAAGAATCTCACTTTTCATTGTTTTTCCAGCTAATACAAGATTTCACGGATGTGAATGAGGCAGAAAAGGCCATCATGATTCTTTGGAATTGCTTCATTCTTCGTGTCAGGTACTACAATAACTAAACGCCTTTCAGACTGACTACTGAAAGTTTAGTTAGTCGACGACTATCAAATATATAATAACTAAATTTTAAAGGTTTTAGAAAAAAAAAACCTTGTACTTTTCTTTTTAAACAGTGGGTCCTGTATACCAACAAATTCAACCCATTTCAGGCCTCTAGCAGATCAGGAAGTGCCAAGTTTAGCGGATAACTTTGTGAAGGAGCATGGAAAGGATATTATTCGACGCAACCTCACCAAAAACCTCATTTTACACCTTACCAACCTACACCAGTGAGTTTCGATAGAGTTAATTCAGGGCAAACCCGATTATTATAAAATTATTATAAGAAAAACTGGTATTATAGTAATTATTATTTTCCTGAACAGTGAAAAGCACTTCAGCGGTTAACGATAGCTCGGAAACATGTTCTCAAAATAATAAAATAAATGTACCTTTATATGTAAATGACATATCCAAAAACAGTATTACTATTATAATGACTTATGACGTACCAAAAACAGTTTTTTTATAAATATAATCTTGGAATTTTCACTTTCAGTTTCGGGGCTCCTCCGTCCTGATGAATTGGAAAGCATTGTTCTCCAACTCTACTCTTTGGAAGAAACAATGCTCAAGGTTGATGATGGCAGTTAGTGATTTGGACTACTAGTAGCATTATGTGAGTAGAGTATCAAATAGTCTCAATTTTGAATCGGGCATTTTTATTATCTTTGAATGGAATTTATGAAAGAACCCTGGTTTTCGCGCACAGAGTTTTTAGGTTAAACTTATATCTTTGACTTTTTGAATATGACATTGACTTTCATTAATCATTTTTGGATGATTCACTTATGTATAACTGAATGATATAACCCTGGTTTTTTAAAATTTTTATGATAAATTGATAATTTAAATTTTGAATATGACATTTTTCATAAATATTCATTCGATATTTATTTATAATGGTATACTTTATAGTTATACAAAGAAAGATAAGGATTATAAATGATAAAATCAATTTTGACCATTTTTTATTTATTTTTGGAGCTTTTGATTGTGAAGCTTTGAATCAAAATGACAAACTGACAAGCACCTTTAAATGGTAGTGTTACTTGTACATAGCACTTGTATTTCACCCTTGTCAGGCGTTGCCTGACCCTAAAATTTTAAATAATGGGTCTGACGACGTCAGACAATTTCACCCCGTTTTCTCATTCTGAATGTTTCCTAAGCCCGCAAAGGTGTTTTTACTCTTAGTTTAAGGGTCACCTTTCCCCTGGTCCTACTAGGACCAGGTCCTAAGCCCGCATAAATTAGGTCAAGGTGTGCAACTTGCCTGACCTCTCGGCCCCTCGCACGCGCCACGACTCGCAGACAAGGCTTACCGCTAAGGATTTTGCCAGACGTTGCCTGCCCCATTATTTTATTTTTTCGAGTCGGGGCGCGCGCGCAAGGGGCCGCAGGCAAGTGCAACGCCTGGCAATTAGGATTTTGCTAAACACGTATACCCCTGTTATCGTGGCACGGCGCGCTTCCCGTAGGGAAGCGCGTACACACACCTATGCGGGCTTAGGAAATTAGGATTGTCACTGAGGACCCTGTTGCGTTGCCAGACGTTGCTTGTCTCGAGTGATGTACCCCGCGCCGCGCTCCACATTTAGAACGGTCACATTTGCGCTCACTCCCTATTGCCATCCAGTTCCTAAGCCCGCATAGCATAGGTGTGACTGTGTGTACTGTGTACGCACCGCGCGCTTCCCTACGCGCGAGCCACTTGCTCGTACTCGTAGCGTAGGATGTTACCCTTCCCTCGCGCGCGCGGGGCAACGTTCCACATTTGGACGTCACTTTGCGCCTTGTCCAACAACAAGTCAGAAGAAAGGGACGGACATCGCCCGTCGAGCCACTTGCCAGACGTTGCCTGCCCGCGCGAGGGGGCCAGGCGCGCGCGCCCGCCGAAGGCGTAAAAAAAAAAAAAACAGACAAGGGATATACTAGATGGATTTCACCCATCCCTAGCGCGCAACACTCGGAAATTTGGAGGGTCGTGTTGCGGAAATTTGGAGGGTCGTGTTGCGGAAAAAAATGGCGCGCGGCGGAGGGTAGGGTAAAATCCTACTAAAGGGATATACGTGTTTAGCAAGACCCAGACAACGTCTGGCAAGTGTCAATGATTACGAATGTGCAATTGTATAGGAATTCGACATGTCACACTCACTTTTTAACTTATAAAAAGGATACGTTGACGGAATCCGGAAGATTAACACACAACACAACAAATTAAAAAAGGGAAATTTTACAAAGGAAACTAAATCAGTTGTGGTGAAAGGAATCGACATAATCAATGACACTTCAATTTCAAAACTTGACCGAGACAAATAACATTCTTCTACTGTATTTGTAAAAATTGTAGCCCGATGGGAAAGAGTTGCTCAAATTTTAAATCTATTTAAAATTCCCGTCTGATTCAAGCTTTTAAATTTAAGGGTTCATAAGTAAAGCACTGTTAATGTTATTGTAAATCAAAATGTTAATAAATGCTTAGTGCAGTTTAGGGAGTTAGTGTTAAGGGCTCAGTAGATAATGATGTCATTCAGTTTCACATCAGGGTTGCAGACGATCGATAAATTTATTTAAATTAAGACGATAAAATTAAAAGTAAAACTGAATCTTAAACTAAATCTACTTGAGGGCGACAGCAAAATATTGTTTATGCTTCATGTCGAACCTACAACGTTCATCTGCCGTTATTTCTGGAGTTAAAGATCCACATAGCTCCCAAGAGACCAGTAATACTGTAAAGTCAATCATCAGCTGATTCAAGAGGCCTAGCCTGGGTTTGTCACTTTGACCATCGGATTGTAGATATTGTACTATGGAAAAACACTCCCAAATCACTATTCACACTTCTGTGGATTATTGCATCATTATATGTTCTCAAAAGCCATTCATTTGTTTATTTGGTTAGTGCATCTTTGTTGAGTGTAATGATTGTCATGCTGATTTTTGTTGGGGGTTGTACAGTGCTTCAAGCTGTCACATCTGAAAATGTTACACATCCTTTTGCATCCACTCTTGCTGAAACCATAACAGTGTCAGAGTCAACACAAGCTGCTATAGCAAATATACTCCTAAGTATGATAACTGGGTCTATTGATTTCATTGCTAGGATTGTTCTAGTACAAAGTTTTGGGCTTACAATGAGATCCATTGCTCTTGTTTGGCTGATATGGGCTTACTTTGATGACATGTACATAATTCTCATGATTATTGTTCTCTCACTATTCACACTTCCAAAACTTTACATGGATCACTCTGAGGCCTGTGAGTCTCTTATTGAAATCTATGAAGAAAACCCAATCTCTGGCATTATAAGTGCACATTTCAAAATCAAGGAATGTTCTGGATTGAATTCCAAAGCAAGAAAAATAGCATTATTTCTCAATCAAAGACCTGATTTCGGCATCTGTATCAGGGATTATCATTGTACTGTTTGTAAAATATTTTTCTATCAGATATTGAGAAAAATTCCTAATTTATTTTCTTATTTTTGGTCATCATAGGTCAGTTTTATGATTACAATTTATACATTCATTTTGTATCTTAGATCAAATTATACCTAGAGTAATGTATATTGACACATTGAATCATTTCTGTTGTAAATTTCATGTAAATTGTCATTGATTATCAATTCATTTCGTTCTAATTATTGCTTTCAAGATTCCTGTGTTTTCTTCAAGCATTTCAAAGTTTTAACCTTACGAAAGTGCTAGATGGTCTTACATTCGGAAATCTTTGAAATTATTCAATATTTTCGTGTGACATGCACAAGGTTGAATAAAATGATTTTTAACCGACAAATCAAGCTTAGAAACCAATTATCGGGATTATCTGTTTTGTAGTAGATTTGCATGATCTGATCTACTTTGTAACTTTGTAAATTGGATTAAATTACTACATGTCACACTGATTGAGATCACTTGATTACCTGGAAATAAGAAAGAAATTTAGTCCTAACCTGGTTGAAAAAAAACTTCTCATTTATGATACCAACATATTTTCAGCAGTATGTCAGTGTCCGTAGCAAAACTTCCCTTAGACCGAGACTTTACCAGATTCCTCAATGACCCAACATTCCCTTATAAAGTGACTGTGTGTATTGGTTCTGATCAGATACTCTGTTCTGGAGTACTATTGGCTCAACAAAGCAGTGTACTAGAACAGAAAATCAGAGAAGATAGTGGTGTGCTAATGTTCGATGAAATGCTCGAGATTAAGAACTCCTCTGAGGTATTGCATCAATGTATTGAATTCCTACATGGGGCAGATCTAACATTCACCCTTGATAACATAGAAATAATTCTAAAGTTTGCTAGCTGGTACAAGGTGAAAGATTTGATGGGTGAAGCATTGGGTTGGATATTTTGTTACTTTGATCATCATTCATATAGTGGGGACAGCATTGTTGTGCTGTTTAACTTACTTTTTATATGTTATCATTTAGATGAAGATGCATCATGCAATTTGAAATTGATCCTTTTCTCTATCATTGATGAAGTTGGTGACAAATTCTACTATGATCAATCTGAAAAAGGTTCACTATTTCACGTTATGTATGGTTTAATGCACAGTGATATTGCCAAAATTATTTCTATTTGGAAGCCCCTGAATTACTCTTCCTTCTTTTATGATTGGCTGGATTTCTCTATTGAAAACAGGAAATTTGTGCTTGATAACATCAATATGTTCAAGCTTTCTCAAATATTTCCTACCGAAAATGATCTGTCAAATTTCATATCTCTAATCTCTGATGATGAAGAGTTAATGGATCCTAGGTACATGAAGATTCTCCTTCAGATACAAAAAGATTTCCTGGCCCAGAATACTGCTCAATCAACAAATCAGCCAGCTGCTCTTAATTCCAACAATGCTAGTAATTCAACTTCATCCTGTATTTGTTATGGAAGCAGTATTGTAAGCTATGCTTTTCCATCTGCATCCAGTTTCTGGGATGATTTCAGTATCTCGGACTCTGATTTTGATTGTGATCTGAACAGTGATTCCTCTTCAGAATCGTATGATCATTACAAAGAGCGTACAGTTTGGATTGGTAATGTTCCTACAACAGCCGCTAATGCTGATCTTAACACATTATTTGGAAGATACGGTAAAATTGATGAAATTGACATCAGGGAGGCCCCATTATATTCCTGCAACCAAGCATTCATAACTTTTGCCACAGTTGGATCTGCATATGCACTTCTTAGAGCAAATAGAAGATTTACTTTGCAGGGAAGCGTTTTGAAGATAGCAGAAAGAAGATGATATCCAAATCAGAGCGTTGAAGAGTTGAAGGGATGCTGAAATTCAACCATTTTTACATCATGTTACAGTATAGTATATCATGTTGTTCAATATCGGGTCAACCAAATTTACCTATCTATTTGCATGTGTACAGGCAGCATCTTATTAAATGAACTTACATTTCATTGTGTTTTTATTGGATCTTTATAATACTATTTCAATTTCTTTATATTCATAGATCGATTGTGTATAAGCTAGGTACTATTATTATTATTGAGTACTAAATTACTGTATTGTAAATTTTTAATTTGTTAGGAAGTTTTATTGGGTTCATTTTTATTTTATCCATTGTATTTTGAAGTCATAACGGCTCTTTTAATTGATTTTGACTTAAAAGTTGAATTTTACTGACCAATTTTGAATTATTATAGCAATCATTACTTCATTTAGAAATATTTTCAGATATTAGAATATAAATATATTGATTTAAATTGAACGTCGACACAGGAAGAAATTGTGAGATTGTATATCTAATTCATTTTTTGTTTGTAGTACTCATTGATAATGTTCTCATCTCGATATAATTTATTGTGCCCCAACGTTTCATTCACGAATTGAAATCTATACAATTACTTGTTTTATTATGTTTTTTATTCAATTACTGGTAAAATCCAAAGGTACAAGTTGGCTGTGTTTTGGTGGCGCTCTGGTATTGTTTGAATGAATCATGTTTAATATATTTTCTTATTTTAAGCTGATGCCATTAAACCCACTTCCCCTCCATAATTAAGTTTATTGTTGTTGCATCACTGCATCAGGATTCAGGTGTTACATATGTGGTGTAATCATTTGAAAAATTGAAAGCGCTTCTCTCATCCTACTCTTCAGGCCCCAATAGACAGGGGGAGAAAATTACAGTTTTGGATTTTTTCCTCGGTGTGGAACTATCTTTTGGTACCCTAGTAAACAATTGGAAATTTTAAAGAAAATTCAAATTTTTCATAATCAAAGGAACATATTATTTCAGGAAAGATTTATGATAGCAAACAACGATCTGGAAGCTTCTTTACTTTTTTCAGTCTCATGCTCATTTTTTTCGTTAGATTTAGGTTAAATTTGATGGCTTTTATCAGTAAACTCAATCAGAATCATTATGTGGAAAAGTTAAGATGAAATTCACCCCCTCTCATCTTATTTGGAACCACACTTTTTTTAGACATACACTGGGGACAGTAATTACAGCCCCGCATCTATTTGGGCCTGAAGAATACCTGATCAATATCATTATTCGAACAATTCCTTTTACAGCTGAATTTTGGTGTTGATATTATCGATTTCTGTAGATATTTTCACCTCTGCCGTTTACTTGATGAATTTATTAGTGTCTTGTTGAATATTTTAAATCAATCTACCATCAGCAGCATGTCAGAGCCACTCAGAAAACTTCCCTTAGATCGAGACTTTACCCGATTCCTCAATGACCCAACCTTCCCTTATAAAGTGACTGCATATATTGGTTCTGATCAGATACTTTGTTCTGGAGTACTATTGGCTCAACAAAGCAGTGTACTAGAACAGAAAATCAGAGAAGATAATGGAGTGCTAATGTTCCTTGAAATGCTCGAAACAAATAACTCTTCTGAGGTTCTGCATCAATGTATTGACTTCCTGCATGGGGCAGATTTACGATTCACTCTTGAAAACATAGAAATAATTCTGAAGTTTGCTAGCTGGTACAAGGTGGAAGATTTGATTGAAGAAGCATTACGTTGGATATATCGTTACTTTGTGAATGATTCGTATGTTGGGGACAACATAGTTGTGCCATTAAACTTACTTTTTACTAGTTATCATTTGGATGACAATGCATCATATGAGCTGAAGAAGATCTTTTTCTCTACCATTGAAGAATTTGGTGACAAATTCCACTATGACCAGTCTGAAAAAAATTCACTCTTTCAGTTCATGTCAGATCTATTGCCTTGTGATATTTTAAAGATCCTGTCTACATGGAAGTCTCCTAAACTTTTTACTTTCTTTCACGATTGGTTAGAGTTTTCTAGCAAAAACAAAAAGTATTTCCTTGATAACATCGCTCAAGTAAATCTTTATGAACTTATGCCTACAGAATCCGATCTTTCCAGTTTTGTATCTCTTATCTCTTGTGATAAAGAATTAATGGATCCTAAATACATTAAGATTCTGCTTCAAATTCAGAAAGATTTTCTTGTTCAAAAAACTGGTCAAGCAACAAATCTGCCAGTTCAAAGTGAGTCCAACAGTAACTTAACCTGGGCATTTACATTTTCTGGATAGCTTTAAAAGTGCCCTGTATGATAAAAGGATAAACAAGTGCATAATCATATGATAATCTGTTTTTCAGCTTTGGAAGGTCTTCTGTACAACACTAAAACAATCACACTATTGGGTTGGCACAATAAGTTTGTAAATGCAACTCCTGATGGATGTCGAAATGATGAGACTGAGCCTTCTGCTTCCTGTAATATCCAGGTGGAAGTAACCAAAGACAACTGCGTGGCTCTCAAATCTTGTCATGGGAAGTATCTATCTGGTGAGTGAGGAGCTTGCTTTAAAGGTCAGGGATGAAATGGTCAATATATAAATCCCGTGCTTTTGGAATGTTAATAAGGAGTTAGGATCGGTTTCCGGTACTTTAGACTATGCTGAATCGATCTAGACTTGTCGACAATTTTTGTTTCGATGTCGACACCTATTTTTGGCCACGCCCATTTTTGACCTGTCAGAAGCTGAAATGGGGCAACTTAAAAAATATTTTTTCCATAACATGGCATGTGGGGTATCGAAATAGGGGTTTTCTGGGACGGGAAGAACGATGCAACCATTGGTATTACTCTTAAACTTTCATATCTGGAGTTATGGTGACCACGCCCATTTTTGGCCTTGCCCGATGGCTGAAAATGGGAAAACATTGATTCCATCCTTTTGGTAGTGTGTGGGGCATCGAAATAGGGGTTTTCTGGGACGGGAAGAACGATACAACCATTGGTTTTACTCTAAAACGTTTATATCTGGAGTTATGGTGACCACGCCCATTTTTGGCCTTGCGCAATGGCTGAAAATGGGTAAACATTGATGCCATCCTTTTGGTAGTGTGTGGGGTATCGAAATACTAATAGGGGTTTTCTGAGACGAGAAGAACGATGCAATTATTGGTTTTACTCTAAAACGTTCATATGTGGAGTTATGGTGACCACGCCAATTTTTGGCCTAGCGTGATGGCTGAAATTTTGAAAATATTGATACCATCCTTTGGGTGGCATGTGGGGTATCAAAACAGGGGTTTTCTGGGACTAGAAGAACGATGCAATCATTGTATTGTATTGTATTGTATTGTATTGTAGGTTCCCCAAACTCGGAAGTAAGGGGGACAGTACCCTTAAGGGCACTGCCAGCACTGGGGCCACGGGACACCACTTATAGCGACGGCAAGTTGCCACTGGTACCCACTGGGTGCTCTGGCTTTATTGGGAACAGCATTTCAGTGACATTGGCTTGGTGAACTTCACTGAGCAATGGGGGTTTTTGGGTAAAACCAACGATGCAATCATTGGTTTTACACAAAAACGTCCAAATGTGGCATAATTGTTGACAACGCCCTATTTTGTCCTGTGCCATGGTTGAAAATTGGAATAGTATCTTGATTCCATACTTTAGGCATGTAGATTATCAAAATAGGGGTTTCTTGGGAAGTAAAAACGATCTTATCAATGATGGTTCTTGTCATTAATTCCACTCGAAAGCATTCATGTGTGATTTTGACCATGCCTGTTTCTTGGCCTGCACAATGGCTGCAATTTTGGAAACCATTGAATCCGAAATCAATACTTCAATACTTCGGTTTAAAGCCCTATCAAAAAAGTAAAGAATTTTATAGGCACGAAACAGCCAATAAAGTTATAAGTTTTACTCAAGAATGGTCAAAAAATGAGTTTTAAGGCAACCATGGCCCGTTTGCATAACTAGGGAAACCCTCAGTTTAAAAGGAAACCCCTAATTAATAAGGTGAAGCTCTTATGTGTAAGGAAGTTACCTTATCCATGAGCTCATATGGGCTTCTCCTTTCATATATTAGGCAATTGCTTTACCACCAAAACCGTTGGACGGTTGGTCTAGTAACCCCCCGCTGGTTTGGATGTGATCAGCCCATTTTGTCTCTTTTTCAGGTTCCGTTGTCACATCCAAACCCGCGGGGGGTTACTAGACCAACCGTCCAACGGTTTTGGTGGTGATATCTTGACAGATGTATGTAGTTTGAACCCATGTTACTTGCCTAAAGGCAGTTCGGACCCACGTTACTTGTTCTCACGTAGTCTGAATCCACGTAACTAGCCCACACGCAAGCCGAACCCATGTAACGTACCCTGACAAAGTCCAAAACTACGTTATTCTAACTTGGAATTACTAGAATTGATATATTTCTTTATTTCTACAAATCGTCCACGCAAACTCACGTGCTTAAATATGGCAACCAGAACTAATTTCACGTGCATTATTTGTATTTGAACTCATTTCAACATAATCAAGTCGAAAATCCCGTGTAAATATCAATTTCTTCAAATCCCCTAATTTCTACAAAACTTCCGTGTGTACTCACGTGCTGAAATATGGCAACCAGATCCAATTTCACGTGCATTAGTCGTATTTGAACCAATTTCAACGTAATCAAGTCGAAAATCCCGTGTTAATATCAATTTCTTCAAATCCCCTAATTTCTACAAAACGTCCGCGTGAACTCACGTGCTCCACTAGTTCATCGTATATTTCCCATCCCTATTCATTGTGAGACATAGAAAAACCATTATCAGTTGACCATCGTATCACAGAATAAGACTACGGTAAAAATTTTTGTCATAAACATAATTTCGATCAATTTACAGTTCAATTTTTAGAAGCCTCGTGGGACAACAATCTACGACCGATCGCCCTGAAACTCGTTTTATAGCTAAATCTCAAGGTCTAAAAGCAGCAGATCAAAGTAAAAAATAATCCGATGAAAACTCTTTGAGTTAGAGATGTCCAAAGTAGCGCAAAATAGCGTTCTATCGCAAAATACACTATTTTAGTGGTTTAACGCGATTTTGATGACGTCATCACAGCACCAAAATAGGCTCAAACCAACTTCCCATATAGCCTATCACACAATTCCGCCTTAGTACAACATACTTTGACCGGTCTCATCTCAAGATAAGTCGCAGTTCTTGACATCTCACTCGTTTAAGTTTTGTCCTATAATTTGGAAATCGATTTTTCACCTTACTTTAGAAAATCGCGTATATCTCGATGAAAAATCGAGATAACCCAATGATCCATATGATTTTCTGAAAGCTCTTTAAATTTGCTAAAAATCATTCTGAAAAATCAGACAGCTATCTCCTTTCCTTCTTGGTGAAAAATGCGCTCGAAAATAGCCTATTTTCGCTAAAAAAGCAAGAAATTTCGCTGAGTTGATGACGTCAAAGTGACGTGAAAATGACGTCACCAGAACTTCTCTTATAGCCTATAACATTTTCCCATCTTAGATCAACAAAACCTGACCTCGATCATGTCTCTACCATTTCCCGTTCTTGAGATCTCATCGTTTTAAATTGGGTCCCAATTATCATGATATTATTATAATATTATTTCCCAAAACCAAAAAGGATTTGGTTGTGATGGTCCGCGGCGGTTTTAAGGCGTTCTTCACGGTAAAACCCATGATATGAGAAAGAACGCGACGGTTAAAACTGCCGCAACGGCACTTTCTTGATGCATTAAAGTTACGTGAATGCTGTATAATATTGTGACGTTGCAGCAGTTTTAACCGTCGCGTTCTTTCTCATATCATGGGTTTTACCGTGAAGAACGCCTTAAAACCGCCGCGGACCATCACAACCAAATCCTTTTTGGTTTTGGGAAAAAATATCAACATTTTTCTGTGCCCAGATATTGAAATTTGGCGTCAAATCGCGCGTCAATATTCGCGTTACCTAGCATTACTGATGACGTCACAATTACGTCATAAAATTAGATAAGCTATCTGAGACCCATTCATTAACACAATTGGGACTATGACCGACAACATATCCAAAGATGAAGTTCTGGGGTTGTCCCGTTTTCTCTCCACTAGCTTCACAAGTTTTGCCATTTTTTGGGATTTTTTCCGTGTCAAAGTGTTTCAAACAATCGCATATATCTCAATGATGCTGGTGAGCTTAGAACTTTTCAACCACATTTTTGAAAAGTACATTAAATTTCCTTTCCACGCTAGGAGGAGCATTTTTTCCTATCTCGAAAGCTTCATACCGAAAAATTGCGTTGAAAAACGCCTATTTTTGGGAAAATCGACATGTGAAATTCTTAGTTTTGTGACGTCATTATGACGTCATAATCGTGACGTAAAATAGTTTTTAAGGGCATTTTTTGCAAGTTCTATCCTTCTACTTTCCAACGCTGGGTCGATGAGCTCTGTATCTTTTACCGTTCCCGAGATATGGCCGTTTAAATAGGGTATACTTCTTGCACTAAAAGCGTCATCTCTCGTATATGTATCAGCGTCGTAACCCTTTTTAACAAGAACACCCTCAATTTTGGCGATTTCAAGTAGTTATAACTCAGCCATTTCTGAACGAATTGATCTCAAATTTAAAACTCCGAGCGTGCGCACAGCGAAGGCGCGGAAACTCAATTTTCAATCGATTTGATCGTCGGGAACGTACCGTAAAAAATTTTGAAATTCGGCGAATCCATGAAAACATATAGTTGGGGGCTGGCAAGCGCAGCGATGCGTACGCATCGCGTGTACGATTTCGGTGTGAATAAGTTGTTATAACTTGATCATTTTTTATCCAATTGATCTGAAATTTTGACAGTTGCGCCTTTGACCCTCAAAGAAGCGACGTATCGATTTTGGTGGAAATCCAATATCGGGAAATTGCCCAAATTTCTTCGTGAAATGTGGGGAAGTACATGAGATTTCTCTCGTTAGAATCGCCGTCCAATGCTCGCCCTCGGACCCTTCGGGTCCTCGGGCTCGCAGCTCGGGCCTTCGGCCCTCGCACTGTTAGGTTCGCCGTCCAAAGCTCGCCCTCAGGCCCTTCGGGCCCTCGGGCTCGCAAACCGCCGCGGGGGGCTTGCCAGCCCCCTGATTATTATTATTATAATATTAGATCACCCTGTGACACTCGTTTCTCTCATATATACCCTGGCCAGTCTTTTTTATTACCGCGGGGGGTTACCGCCCTGGCCAGGGCGGGAATATATAAGGAAAACAGTGGGTTTTCAATTAATTGATCAAATTACATCTGTGTGAGTTGAGAGGGGTACGTTTTGAGTTGAGAAGGCCATGTTACTCGTTGAGGTGGGCAAGTTATGAGTTCATGGGGGCGGGATATAGAGTCAAGAGGGGTATGTAATGAGTTGAGAGGGGTATGCTATGAGTTGAGAGGCATTTGTTCATTGATGATCGTACAAAGGTTTTTCAGGAGTCTGAGAGGGTTCTTTAGGAGTGTTATAGGGTTACTCAGGAGCCCAGTGGAATAATTTTTAAAAGTGGCTGGGAATGAGGATTTAGCGGGAAAATGGCTTTTTCTGTCTAGTGGCGTCTCTAAAATCTAAGACTACTTCAATCATGATTTCATGTCTCAAAATCACGGAATTGTGGAGAAGGCTCGTCAAATTTGACTATTCTTTGAGAAATGATGTAGGGAATTGAATCAATATCACAATAAAACGCTGAAAGCAATTATGAAGTAACGAATTTTACTCGTATAGTTACACATTATTTTCATTCTGTATCACGCCTATCTAGCTCAGTTGGCTAGACCGCGCGCTTAAATTAGCACCGATCTGTCGTACGCGAGGTCCGTGGTTCGAGCCCGACTATAGTCAAATTTAAAATTTTCATTTTCGTAGCTTATCTTCAGTTTTCTGATAGCAAATAATGATCCTACAGCCTAATCAGTTCATCAGAAAGATATTAAATTGATTCAAAAAGATTCTAAGATTGATTCAGCAGTTTGATTTCGAAATACAGTGGGATCTACTCAAATAAGCATGTTGCACTGGTGGTTTAAACTAGAACTTCCAAAATGTTGAGTTCCACAACAAAAAGATGATATGGTGAGTTCCTGGCTGTATGGTGAGTTCCTGGCTGTATAAACAAACAATGGTAGCCCTGCAGCGGATTTCAGGATTCCTGGCTACTTTTGGAGTCTGGCAGCTAGTTTGGGAATATTTTGGCTAGTTTAGGATCCCCGTAGCTTTTTTAGGCATGAATGACGCGCGTTTCGTGCGCGTTAATTGGATTCTGACGCAGTTTGGAAATTGCTCCTTTATCAAAACTAGCGAGTTGAGACGATTAGAATTATTACGCGGCGTAAAATAGCCAAATACTAGTATCTAATTTCTTTAATAACTGTCAACCTAAATGGGCTTTTTTTGCTTCGATTTGGGCAAATTTCGGCTGGGATTGCCGCTCCTACAATCCTCATATTATGCCACTGGGCTCAGGAGTGTGATAACTGATACGGTTACTCAGGAGTGTGAGAGGGTTGTTCAGGAGTGTGATAGGGTTACTCAGGAGTGTGATACGGTTACTCAGGAGCGTGTTACGGCTACTCAGGAGTGTGAAACAGTTACTCAGGGGTGATAAGGTAACTTAGGAGTGTGATATGGTTACTCAGGAGTGTGATACGGTTACTCAGGAGTGTGATACGGTAACTCAGGAGTGTGATACGGTAACTTATGTGATACGGTAACTCAGGAGTGTTATACGGTTTCTCAGGAGTGTGATACGATTACTCAGGAACGTGTTACGGCAACTCAGGAGTGTGGAACAGTTACTCGGAGTGTGATACGGTTACTCAGGAATGTGATACGGTAACTCAGGAGTGTTATACGGTTACTCAGGAGTGTGATACGGTGACTTAAGAGTGTGATACGGTTATTTTGATACCCCACACGCTGCCCAAAGGATGGAATCAACGTTTTAGGGTAAAACCAATGGTTGCATCGTTCTTCCCGTCCCAGAAAACCCCTATTTCGATACCCCACACACTACCAAAAGGATGGCATCAATGTTTTCCCATTTTCAGCCATCGCCCAAGGCCAAAAATGGGCGTGGTCACCATAACTCCAGATATTAACGTTTAAGAGTAAAACCAATGGTCGCATCGTTCTTCTAGTCCCAGAAAACCCCTGTTTTGATACCCCACATGCCACCCAAAGGATGGTATCAATATTTTCAAAATTTCAGCCATCACGCTAGGCCAAAAATTGGCGTGGTCACCATAACTCCACATATGAACGTTTTAGAGTAAAACCAATAATTGCATCGTTCTTCTCGTCTCAGAAAACCCCTATTTCGATACCCTACATGCCATGTTATGGAAAAAATATTTTTTAAGTTGCCCCATTTCAGCTTCTGACAGGTCAAAAATGGGCGTGTCCAAAAATAGGTGTCGACATCGAAACAAAAATTGTCGACAAGTCTAGATCGATTCAGCATAGTCTTAAGTACCGGAAACCGATCCTAACTCCTTATTAACATTCCAAAAGCACGGGATTCCATTTCATCCCTGACTATAAAGTTATTTAAGAACTTTCAAAGTTTCTAACTTCAATTTATTTTAACGACCTCCCTTATTATTCTAATTTAAGCATGAATCTTAGATATATTGGTTCCAAGATCATAGAAATACCATGGTTTATGGTTTAAAAAGATTTTTAGTTATTTTTCTCAGCTCAGCAAAATGGAACGTTACAATGGAACAGAAATCAGGCTCAGGCGTGGGAACATTTTTCGGTTTATAAGATTGATGAAAATAAGATTTCACTGAAGTCTTATCATGGGAAGTTTCTATCAGCTCAGCCAAATGGTGAAATGCAAGTAAACAGATCCAAGTGCTTGGGTTGGGAGCATTTTACTGTGCATCCTGCGTGTAGGGTACAAATCATCCAAGATGTGGAAGAAGGTTTGCATATACAGCATATTATTTTAAATTGCATTTGGAAACAAAATATGGCATTTCAAGACATTGGTAACAGATCCAACTTTTGGTTACCAAGATTGATCTTAAATCTCTGGTCAATAACCATTCATAATTTCATAACCTTGGGCACCCTTTAGAAACACCGATTCAGCTTAGGCATATGATTACTTTTCTTAATAATCAGCCCCTGACTGCCTGGTGCATTGATTGCTAGGCACTCCATAGCTTTGCCAAAGGTCCACCTTAGGTCTCGTCTTCTGTAGCTCACCTGATTAGGTCGACTCATTAATAAGTCTGCCTAGACTGGTTTGGCATTTCTCCAGACTGCTTAGTTGGTAGAATTAACGAAAATACCAGTTTTTCAATCCACATTACCTTTTCAATGACAATAGTTTCAGTGGAGGAACTTCTGTGCAGAACTAAAAGGATCACTCTTTTGGGTTGGCACAAGAGGTTTGTCAAAGCTACGTGTGAGGGATGTCGCAATGATGAGACTGAACCTTCTGCGTCCTGTAATATTGAAGTGGAAGTAATCAGAGACAACTGTTTGGCTCTCAAATCCTGCCACGGAAAGTATCTATCTGGTGAGCGAAGTGCACCCAGCGTGGTTATTTTTCTTTTAAACTTTTCTTTGAAAAGGCAACACAAACTTTCCGTATTTTTTTTCAGAAAATTTAAGCTTGTGTCAACTGCATTGACTAAATACAATAAGATTGTTGCTTCATTCTAAAGTCTAAACTCTAAGGCCGTTAGTTCAATTTTCAACTCTATGGTAACCTGCTTTTGTTAAATCTTACATATATTTCTTTTCACTCAGCTCAGCAAAACGGAACATTGAAATGGGACAGAAATGAGCCTCAGACTTGGGAGCAATTCACAGTTGATAGGATTGATGAAAACAAGATTTCACTGAAGTCTTGTCATGGGAAGTTTATATCAGCTCAACAAATGGTGAAATGCAAACAGATCCAAGTGCTTGGGTTGTTTACTTTGCACCCTGCTTGTGATGTACAAATCACACAAGATGTGAAAAAGGTTTTAAAGTGCTCACAGTGTCATTTCTAATCGATGTCGTTTAAGATAAATACTATAAGACCTTTATAGGGGGTGTCACTGTCCAAATTGTCCCAAACTCAAGACAGGGACAAATGGGACATTTGGGACAAATGGGGCCAAATTGGCAGAGAAAAATGGGAGTGTATATGAACAGCAGTTTATCATCCTTTTCTTCAAAAGTCACAACCTATGATATAAGAAAGAACATGGCAATTTAAATGCAACAACTGCTGCAATGTTATTAACATGTTGCAGTAGTAGTGACAATGCAGCAACAGTTGCTGCATTGAAACTGTCACGTTCTTTTTTCCTACCATAGATTTTGAGAACGCTTAACTGCTGCAAACAAACACAACCAAATGTGCTTACAGTAGGTCAGGCAGGACTGAGAAGCTAGTAGGTCAGGTAGGATTAGAAGACGTTAGTACTTTAGTAAGTCAGGTAGGATCAAGAGACGCCAATGGCTAAAACAGTTACCTATTTGAGCTTTTATTTTAAGTTTTACTAGTGGGTCAGGCAAGAAGTACCAGCTGGGTCACAGGTAAGTGTCTGCTGTCACCTATGGTCAGGCAATTTTCGAAAGTATTAATAATAAAGTATGTCAGGTAATAAAGTATGTCAGGTAAGATTCGCAAGTAGGTCAGAGATGATTAGTAAGTAGGTCGGATAAGAAGCGTCACTAGGCCAGGTAATAGTCGCCATTAGGCCAGATAAGATTCCTTATTAGGTCAGCTAAGGTTGTCAGTAGGCCAGGTGAGAGACGCTAGTAGGTCAAGTAGGAGGCCCCAGGAGATCAGGTAATGGGGATTCACCAGTCATTGAGGAATTCAGGCAAAAGGCCTAACTTGGTCACAATTTGGGTCACAATTTGGTCAGGCAAGAATCGCCATCTGGAACGGGTAAAGGTTACCAAAAAGCCAATGGGTCACTGTCAGGCAAAAGTCATAATTCAGTCAGGCTAGAGAGAAAGAGGCCCTAGTTGGTCAGGTCAGAGTCAACAGTGAATTAGGCAAGAGTTGCAAAGCTGGACAGCACTCAGCGTGTCAGCCAGGAGTCACAGCCGCTCAGGTTTGAGGTCCCATTGGATCAGGTCATAGTCACCAGTGAGTTAGGCAAAAGTTACAAGCTGGGTCTGGCATGGGTCACCAGTCACTGAGGCAAGAGTCACCAGTAAGTCAGCAAGAGACACCAGTTAGTCAGGCAATATTGTGCATTTTACTGTTAGCTGATACCTAAGCCCTTCAAGCTCTGAAAATGTGAAAATAGCCGTTTCTATTCACCAAATAAACTTTTAAAGCCACTGACTGTGAAAATTATGTTCAAAAACAACAGATTTTTATGTCAAAATTCATTGGAAAAAGCCCCAGAAATGACCAAAATGTAACCCAAAAAAACCGAAAAAGACCAATAAAAACCTAGCCCAAGAATCGAAAAATAGGTTAGGGCTAGGTTTTTTTTGGGCTACAATCCCCCCATAATTCAAATTGTGGTGGCCTGATCTTAAATATTTTCACACCGATTCAAGGTATATAATAGTATATTATTACCCTCCCGTGGCTCAAACTCCAGTGTGAAAATTATGGATATATCACTCTTTTGTACAACTACTGTACAGTGGCGGAATGATAGAGCAGAATATCGTTAAATAAATTTTTGATTTTATGAAGGAGGACTCGAAAATCTATAAAAACGTTGAATTCAGACGAGGGTCGTCAGACCCGAGTGGGAGGGAGAACTTTTTGTCGGGTAATAATACAATTAACAAACTCATGGATCGTTTGATATCGAAAATTGTCAAACTCGGCTGACGCCTCGAGTGATAATTTTCGATATCACACTCCCATTCGTTTGTTAATCGCCCAATATAACACGAGTGACCTCACAAAATTATTTTCCACACCCAATTAACAAGGGGTTACTACGACAACCGCTCAACGGTTTTTAGGGGCCTAACTCAATAAGATAATACACTAAACCATTCCATTTCCATTTTCCAACCCTCTCATTTGCCTTTTTGTAAAACATAAAAGGCGATTCGCTTGAGGAGTGAAGAAATAAGAGAATTTTCACCTTGACATATCAGTGTTCTATTTGGATTTCCTTTCGTATCGTTCTCGTAATGCATAGAGTTGAGAAGCTCATATCGATCATTAATAACATTACGTGATCCAGTCCACGTGCTTCGAGATAATTCGTAGGTGTAGAGCTTGAAGAAAATCTTATCATGCTCCCAAAATACAACTGAACATTCTTGAATCTTGCCATCTTGCTTGGATACCCGGACATCTTTGAACCTGTACATATAAAGTTTGAACAGGAGGGAAAATTGGTCAAAAGGTAGGCAAAAATACAGTTTGGAGGGCAAGGTTCAAGGGGTTTCCTCGAAAAATGTAGGAGGAGATACATTTTAAAGTTTTTTTCGGCAAATCGCGTCGTAAGTTTGCGTGCGCACTGTAACTCTGTAATTACAGGCGAACTCGCGATTTGAAAAATTCATAACTTCGGCTAGGAACAATATTTTTTGATGAGGTAAAAACCCACTAGTAGCTGGCGTTCAGCTCTATCAGTAACAACAAAAAACCGAAAATCGACCTCAGACCACCCCGGCCCCATTAACTGTGAACTATAAAATGAGGCGCATCTTGCAAGTATGTTAATCGAATACTGGAGCTACAGGCGGAATTATTGCGTGAGGTTCTCCGACACATAATGGGGGGATTGTAGCCCAAAAAAAACAAAAAAAAACAAAAAAAAACCAAGCCCAAGATCGCAAATTTAGGGTAGGGCTTGGTTTTTTTTGGTTTCTTTTGGTTTTTTTCGGTTTTTTTTGGTTTTTTTTGGGTTGGATTTTTTGAACTTTTTGGACATATCACACCAATGTGTTATTTGTGTTATTTACATGTTCTTATTGATACTCAATGGTTTCCAATCATTACAGATGGCTTAAATCACTATTTTAAAGACTTTATTAGCATTTGAGGAGCATTTTAAGAGCCCTCAGTGCTTTTTGATAAGGTACAACGGAAAATCATGAGATAGCCCGGGACCTTGGTCAGCAGTGATAATAGAGAGGAACAGTAGAGGATCAATCGAATCAGGCCATACTGGTCTAAACAAGAGCGCTCTGACCACTCATTATCACGTAGGGGTTAGTCAAGACCCGAGGGTCCTTCAAAAGGTCGTCCTTAGTTCACCAGAGGCCGGATGACGAAGGGCCAAGGATTCACCAAGCGTTACATCGCATCTCAGGGCGAGATAAGGCTTCATGAGGAGGTCAGGCTAGTGTCACCAGAGGGCTAGATAAGTGTTGCAGGGAGTCAGCTTGGAGTCACAAGGGGGCAAGAAAGGACCAACACGGCAACAGGTGAAGGTCGCCAGATGAAGGTCGGCCAGTTGAGAGCAATTTATCATTCTTGCTTCAATTATGATTAACAAAGGTCAGCCACATTGATCGCCAGAAGACCAGTTTGTAAGCACTACAGGAACATGCCAAGTCAGCACTTCTGTCGTGGGAGCCACTGCGTCTGAAGGAACTCTTTGACAAAGACCTCATGGTGCCTTTCTCCCGATATGTGCATGGACTGATGAAGATCCGGTTTCCGGAAGATCCTCCTCAAATCAACATCCATAAGTCAAAAACTAATACAACAGTTTATTAGCAAGTGAAATAACATTTTTGTGACAATCCTGTCTGTGACTTCTATACACTTTTCTTTATTGGATATGGCTCAGGAACTTAATTTCCACTTTTTAGTAGACACTTCAAGCATTTTAGTTCCTTGGCCTCATTTAAGTTGAGATTCCATCCTTTTCTACCTTTTTAACTTCAGTATTTCTTGGCTTTAGAATTTAGGACCTCTAGTTTTGCATACACTTCTTAATCATTCTTATCTTTTGAAACATTTCGGGGATTTTCCAGTAGAAGGTTTTCGGTCTGACATTACGTTATTTCTGTAATCTGACTGTAATGAACTATTTCTATTTCTATTTCTATTTCTAAGCACTTAGTCACCATTCACCAAGCAATGATAAAGGCTTCATCAGTCAGCAAGGCTTGATTATTGATGCTCAGCATATCTTTCACGAGGTCGCAAGTTCATCTGTGTGGCTAAGGGACAGGCAAGTGCCACCAGTTTCTTGCGAGAGTCGACTTGTTGATTAAACGTGTCCTGTGAAGTCATAATTGAGTAATTAACACTGGGAGAAGTGAGTCTGAAAAGGATGACGCCAAGGGTCTGTTCAGAATCTGGTTCATGAAGGTAACTAAGAGGGTATTCGGCCAGAAGATCACGTCAGAATCACCAGTGGGTTACTTGATCAGCTAAGAGACAGCAGTGGGCCAAACAAGAAGTATCAGCTGGGTCATTAGAAAAGTTGTTGTCACCAGTGGTTTAAGCAAGATCAGGAGACGCCAGTAGGTCATGAAGGATCAGGCAGGAGACACCAGTAGGTCAGGTAGGATCAGGAGACGCCAGTAGGTCAGGTAGGATCAGGAGACGCCAGTAGGTCATGTAGGATCAGGAGATGCCAGTAGGTCAGCTAAGATCAGGAGATGCCAGTAGGTTGGGTAGGATCAGGAAACACCAGCTATAGGTCAGGTAAGCAGGTAGGAACCGGAGACGCCAGTAGATCAGGTAGGATAGCAGATACCACAAGGTAAGGTAGGATCAAAAGATGCCATTAGGTCAGGTAGGATCACGATGCTCAGGTAGGATCAGGAGACGCCAGCTGTAGGTCAGGTAGGATCAGGAGACGCAAATAGGTCAGGTAGGATCAGGAGATGCAAATAGGTCAGGTAGGATCAGGAGATGGCAGTAGGTCAGGTAGGATCAGGAGAAGCTAGTAGGTCAGGTAGAATCAGAAGACGTTAGTAGGTCAGGTAGGATCAAGAGACACCAATGGCTAAAACAGTTACCTATTTGAGCCCTTTAATTTAAGGGTTTAGGCAAGATCAGGAGACGCCAGTAAGTCAGGTAGGATCAGGAGACGCCAGTAGGTCAGGTAGGATTAGGACTCCTAATCTTACCTGACCTACTGGCGTCTCCTGATCCTACCTGACCTATAGCTGGTGTCTCCTGATCCTACCTGACCTACTGTGTACTGGCGTCTCCTGATCCTACCTGACTTACTGTGTCCTGGTGTCTCCTGATCCTACCTGACCTATAATCGGCATCTGGACTGATCCTACCTGACCTACTGGCATCTGGACTGATCCTACCTGACTCATTGGCGTCTCCTGATCCTACCTGGGCCTCCTAAATCAGGAGGATCAGTCCAGATGCCAGTAGGTCAGGTAGGATCAGTCCAGATGCCGATTATAGGTCAGGTAGGATCAGGAGACACCAGGACACAGTAAGTCAGGTAGGATCAGGAGACGCCAGTACACAGCAGGTCAGGCAGGATCAGGAGACACCAGCTATAGGTCAGGTAGGATCAGGAGACGCCAGTTATAGGTCAGGTAGTAACCGGAGACGCCAGTAGATCAGGTAGGATAACAGACACCAGTAGGTAAGGTAGGATCAGAAGATGCCATTAGGTCAGGTAGGATCACGATACTCAGGTAGGATCAGGAGAAGCCAGCTGTAGGTCAGGTAGGATCAGTCCAGTTGCCGGTTGGTCAGGTAAGATTAGGAGACGCCAGTAGGTCAGGTAGGATCAGGAGTTGCCAGTAAGTCAGGTAGGATCAGGAGAAGCTAGTAAGTCAGGCAGGATCAGAAGACGTTAGTGGGTCAGGTAGGATCAAGAGACGCTAATGGCTGCAAATGCTTCCCAGTTACCTATTTGAGCTTCTAATTTATTAAGTGTCACTAGTGGGTCAGGCAAGAAGTACCAGCTGGGTCAACAGTTAAATGTCTGCTGTCACCTTGACCTATGGTCAGGCAATGGTCGAAAGAAGGTCAGGTAAGATTCGCAAGTAGGTCAGAGAAGATTCTTCAGTAGGTCATTATTCAGCCAAGCTAGAGAGAAAGAGGCTCTGTTGGTCAGGTCAGAGTCACCAGTGAATTGAGCAAGAGTTTCAAGCTGGGTCTGGCATGGGTCACCAGTCACTGAGGCAAGAGTCACCAGTAGTCACCAGTTAGTCAAGCAATATTGTGCATTTTACTGTAAGGTGATACCTAAGTCCTTCAAGCTCTGAAAGAGTGAAAATAACCGTTTCTATTCATCAAATAAACTTTAAGAGCCACTGACTGTGAAAATTATTTTCAAAAACAACAGATTTTAAGTTAAAATTCATGGGAAAAAGCCCAGAAATTACCAAAATGTAACCCAAAAAAAACCTAAAAAAACCAAAAAAAACCTAGCCCAAGAATCGAAAAATGGGGTAGGGCTTGGTTTTTTTTGGGCTACAATCCCCCCATAATGTGATGGGATATCATGACGCCTTATATTATGCCACGTCGCTGAAATACTAACCAAAGAGAGAAGCGGAATTTGATCGTGTGCGTGTCACGTTTTGTCCCAGCGGCCAAAATCCAGCGCGGATAGATTTTGCCACGTGCATTCGACCACGTGCATGCGCGCGTTAAATCAAGCACATAGGAGAGGGAAATTAAGCGCCTGCATACGGGAACAACGGAAAACAAGAAAAGCACTGGCAGGTGCAATTCTTGTTTAGGAGTTTTATATTGTTATATTGTTTTCGTGGCACAGCAGTGCAATAATATTAAGTTGATGTGCCACTATAATATTAAAGTTTAGATTATTATTATTATTAAAAATGGAAGTTGTTTTTTTACTTCAAATGGCTATAAGGACAATTAGCTGAGTGCAATGTCGTGTACCCTTCATTTATAAAATGAATTAAAAGATGAACAAAAATAAATAAAAAAGTCAGAGCACAGTTCGATTCTTATCAAGTTATTAACCCCTTAATGCCCGGTAGGTCAGAACCTGGTCCGATTTTGATGAAATTTTGGATTTTGTGTCTAGATGAGGTCGCATAACTTCTACTATCAAAATTTGAGGTTTTGGACCCCCATGGGGCCAGAATTCCTCTGGTTGCATATGCAACCACTAGGGGGAAATCGTTGCCAGTCAAATGGTGCATGGTTGCATATGCAACCACTAGGCTGAACTGGATATATTATGCCTGTATTTGTACAGTGGCCTGGTGGTTGCATATGCAACCAAGTGAAGCTTTAGGCAAATTTATCCATATTTCATATCATGATAATATTATCTTTTTTTTACCAATCAATGTGGAATATAAATATTTGCATCTTTGCATAATTTAAGTATGAGCTTATCAATAGAACACAAATGGTAACTGTACACTGTACAGTGTAGGTACAAACTTGAAATTGGAAACACCAATCAATGATTGTATTAATATCAACCTCTTCAATTCCATGCATTGAAAGTAGAATTTGCAATAACTCCTGAAAGACCTTGCATAGATTTTATATCAGTCAACTATTCAAGAGAATTACTGCGGGATTCCCCTGGGAGCCCTGCCAGAGTCCCAAGAGAGTGTTACGGGGGCTGCCGGGAGTCCTCTTGGAGTCCTCCGGGAGTCCCCCAGTAGCCCTCTGGGAGTCCTACAGGAGTCTTTAGGGAGTCCCACGGGAGTCCTTCGGGAGTCCACTGGTAAGACTCCCGTGGGACTCCCGTAGAACTCCCTCGAACTCCCGTGAGGCTCCCTCGAGACTCCCGTAGTCCCGTGGGACTCACGGAGGACTTCTGGGGGACTCCCGTAGCTGTAGGACTCCCATGGGACTCTCGCAGGACTCCTGTAAGATTCCCCTTGGAATCTTGTGGGACTCCCGGACTCCGGAGTACTCCTGGGGGAATCGACTCCCATGGGACTCCCTCGAGACTCCGTGGGACTCCCTCGAGACTCCCGTGGGACTCCCTCGAGACTCCCGTGGGACTCTCTCGAGACTCCCGTTGGACTCCCTCGAGACTCCGTGGGACTCCCTCGAGACTGCCGTGGGACTCCCTCGAGACTGCCGTGGGACTCCCTCGAGACTCCCGTGGGACTCCCTCGAGACTCCCGTGGGACTCTTGCAGGACTCCCGGGGGAATCCCTTGGGACTCCCGTGGGCCTCCTATAGGACTCCTGTAGCTGTAGGACTCCCAGAGCACTCCCGTTGGACTCCCTCGAGACTCCGTGGTACTCCCTCGAGACTCCCGTTGGACTCCCTCGAGACTCCGTGGGACATCCTCGAGACTCCCGTGGCACTCCATCGAGACTCCCGTGGGACTCCCTCGAGACTCCCGTGGCACTCCCTCGAGACTCCCGTGGCACTCCCTCGAGACTCCCGTGGGACTCTTGCAGGACTCCCGGGGGAATCCCTTGGGCCTCCTATAAGACTCCTGTAGCTGTAGGACTCCCAGAGCACTCCCGTGGGACTCCCTTAGGACTCCCGTGGGACTCTGGCAGGACTCCCGTGGGACTCTCATAGGACTCTTTTGGAACTCCCGTAGGACTCTCGCAGGACTCCCGTAGGACTCTTGTGGGACTCCTGGAATACTCCCGAGGGACTCTGGCACCCAGTGGCATAATATGAGGATTGTAGGAGCGGCAATCCCAGCCGAAATTTGCCCAAATCGAAGCAAAAAAAGCCCATTTAGGTTGACAGTTATTAAAGAAATTAGATACTAGTATTTGGCTATTTTACGCCGCGCAATAATTCTAATCGTCTCAACTCGCTAGTTTTGATAAAGGAGCAATTTCCAAACTGCGTCAGAATCCAATTAACGCGCACGAAACGCGCGTCATTCATGCCTAAAAAAGCTACGGGGATCCTAAACTAGCCAAAATATTCCCAAACTAGCTGCCAGACTCCAAAAGTAGCCAGGGAATCCTGAAATCCGCTGCAGGGCTACCATTGTTTGTTTATACAGCCAGGAACTCACCATACAGCCAGGAACTCACCATATCATCTTTTTGTTGTGGAACTCAACATTTTGGAAGTTCTAGTTTAAACCACCAGTGCAACATGCTTATTTGAGTAGATCCCACTGTATTTCGAAATCAAACTGCTGAATCAATCTTAGAATCTTTTTGAATCAATTTAATATCTTTCTGATGAACTGATTAGGCTGTAGGATCATTATTTGCTATCAGAAAACTGAAGATAAGCTACGAAAATGAAAATTTTAAATTTGACTATAGTCGGGCTCGAACCACGGACCTCGCGTACGACAGATCGGTGTGCTAATTTAAGCGCGCGGTCTAGCCAACTGAGCTAGATAGGCGTGATACAGAATGAAAATAATGTGTAACTATACGAGTAAAATTCGTTACTTCATAATTGCTTTCAGCGTTTTATTGTGATATTGATTCAATTCCCTACATCATTTCTCAAAGAATAGTCAAATTTGACGAGCCTTCTCCACAATTCCGTGATTTTGAGACATGAAATCATGATTGAAGTAGTCTTAGATTTTAGAGACGCCACTAGACAGAAAAAGCCATTTTCCCGCTAAATCCTCATTCCCAGCCACTTTTAAAAATTATTCCACTGGGCTCTGGCAGGACTCCCGGGGGACTCCCGTAGAACTCAGTTAGGAATTCCCAGAGGAATCCTAGGGGACTTTCATTGGACTACCGTGGGACTCCCGTAATACTCCCGGAGGACTCTCGGAGTACTCCCGGCAATCTCCCGCAGTAATTTACTAGTATAACTGAACATTATAATATATGAATTAGGAAAATTAGTTTGTGATGTGTGAAATTGCTGCCCTCAACGGAATTCTTGAACTTATCAAACCAGAGAAACTAGAGGGTTTCTAGACTCTTGAGGCAGTTCAGAATATGAATTAGGATAAGGAAATGAAAGACACAAGCTACTATAAAAATAGTACTGGCTAATATCCTTTCAAAATTTCAAAGATTTAGGGAACGCAATTACACCCATTGATCATTATACACTGGGCCTCAAATGGCTCTGAATAACTTCATATTCTTAATCATTTTTGGTATATGGACAGAACCTTGAATGAATATTGCATAGGGCCAAAGGAAGGATAAACTAGTCAGCAAGGATTTTTGTTTTGCTGATTGTAAATGAAGAATTGAGAACCATCTATTTCATCCAAAATCATATTGATTATTACCAAAGGTTACAATTGCGCATTTTGACTAACACAATTGGAGGAATTGTGTTGTTAAGTTATCTTTTCTTGAGTCTAAACTATAAATATAATCTAAGCTTCTGGTAAAAAAATCATTGCTTATTCTTATAAAATCGTTAGGCCAATAGATTGATGTTTTCATGCAGCAATGGCCAACGTATATTAGAATGAAATGACTTATATCAGATGAAATTATTTGATTATGACAAAGTTCCAGATGCAAAATTTAGCGGCATTTTACTCAAAAATAATGTTTTAAACTTGATGCACCACTAAAACTCTACTCAAATTTTAGTTGATATCAAAATGGTGACTGCATAACTTAAATAACAAATAATGTGGGCCTAGTGGTCGCATATGCAACCATTTAGGAAAGTTTCACAATTCAGTGGTTGCATATGCAACCACTAGGCCAGATCTGTAGCCTGGTGGTTGCATATGCAACCGGTTTCATATGCAACCACTAGGCCCCACCTAGCGGTTGCATATGCAACCAGCATAGTTTCAAACATTCTCATGTTCACACTAATCTCCATTTTAACTTGAAATTACTTTCATGCTGTAGAGCTGCCAATTCTGAATCAGGAACAAAATTTCCAAATCATTTGGGGCAAATTTCAAGTTTTGAGGTGAAGAGCCCTAGAGTAGGTCATTTTTCAAATTTTTAACCCAACTTTGGCAGGTTATACCAGCTTCATATCAAACTGTAGCCTGGAAATTTCTGTCTCAAATGAAAATTTAAACAATTTCCTACAAAACGCAATATGAACCATTTTCCTATCTCAAAATTTGCAAATTTTATGGGCGATTGAACTTGGTGGTTGCATATGCAATAATGGGTTAAAAGGGCCTTCAAATGACCCTTCATCAGATCCTCAGTTTTGCAAACGGGCCAATCAACATTCTTGAGTCAATACCGACATCTTAATATCTAATTGCGCCACAGCTTCATTGTTACCAGAAGTGTGACATTGAGTGATTTATCATTTTACTGAATCGAAAAAGTCGATTGTGGAAAAAATGACTGAAATAAAGTCTCTTAACTTCTTAAAGATTAAGGCGGCCAGATAGTAAAGCGACCAGATATTATTTAGGGGACAAGATGTTAATATAAGGCGATTTTATTTTAAACGCCTAAATTTTTTGTCGCCTATATTAATGGTACTTTTTGGCACTTGATATTGCAAGTTTTACTTACTCTTGTCCACGCCACTCAGATCTTGGGGATTTCACTGCATAACAGAGAACAAGGAAACCAACAGTCCTTGAGCTAGCAATGAATGTGACAGTAACTGCTTTCCTACTTTTCCTAGTAGGTCTATCACTGAAACCATTGTCTTTTGTCAAGCTACCAATACATGATCAGAGTATTATGATCAATTGATAAACGATAATTGATGAGTAATTTATTTATTATCTTTTGACTCAATGGTAAAAATATAAATGTAAACGATGTGGTTATTTGATGAACCACATCGTTTACATTTGAATTTGTACCATTGAGTCAAAAGATAATAAATAAATTACTCGTCAATTGTAATCATGCGACTCTTATTTAACGACACGATCGGTGAAATCGATAAACGATATAATAAGGCAGCAGCTAAAATCATCTTCTAATCAGCTAATCAAAGATTACTTTGATTATTGGGGAATATTTAGTGAATAGCTGCAAAGTGCACTAATCCAAATTTAATACTTTAATAATAACGATCCCACTGAATTATCAAAGGGTATGATATTATAATTTCTCTGAAGTCTTCATAGCAGAATCTATGGGACTATGGGTACTAACGGTGTTTGTCGTCTGTCAACCGGTTCATCATCATTCTCGAATGATCTGATTGGCCGTTTGTAGTTTCTGAACGTTTTTCATTTAATATAAGCATTTCCCTTAGTACTGAGTCATTGCAAAAATATTATAGGAAACTAATAAAGGATTTAAGAAAAACAATGAATATTATTCAAACTTCGAAGTGAAGTACTATTTAACAGAACTCTTCAAAGTACTTTAGTATATTATATCTTCACAATACAAGGAGATAAATTGAAGATAGAGTGGAGATAAATTTGTATTCTATATCAAAGTAAAAGCAAATAACAAACTTATTATTGGGGTTAGAAGCACTTTTTCCAAGCAACTGGACGTTCTGATTGTCTCCAAATTGCGTGGCTTTCCAGTTGAAGCTGCAGGTAAAATAATCTACTTTAGAGGATAGGGCCGTATGTGGAGGAGCAACAAAATTTTGGAAAATTAATAATAAGTTAGGGTTTATTGTCTGGATTGTACGCACTACGCATTAATCAGTGCAATTAACAATGAGGCCGAAGGCCTAATTGTTAATGGACACGATTAATGCATTAACTTCGTTCGATAGACAGTTGACACTTGTGCAAAAATATCATGGCCAAGGAAATATCATGGTCAAGGAAAGTCTGTAGGGCAGACTTGGGTTTAGCTTAAATTTTTCACAACAGTCATGTTTTTATATATAATAGGCCTATTTGATAAACAGTATGCCCTAAAGCTCAGTTGACGAGTTATGAGTGAAAATTGGGTACACGTCACCCATTTACCCACTGGTAAGGCTGAACCCAACCTTACGTAAAAAATAGTTGTCTTATAAAGTTATAATGCTGTCTTAAATATTTAAATTTAAGGTTTTCAGTCAAGTGACAAATCGATAAATCAATGTAGGATATGTATCGTGTTCGTATATTTTGCTGCTATGTCTCAGTAGTCAGCACTTTAGTCAGTTGGAAATTTAGATGACGAAATTATCAAAAAAAGGAACAAAATAGTACCTGTCTTGGCGAGTATCGGCAGTATCCTGCTTTAAAATGTCGCTGTATAATGATCTATATTGAGTCACTGCTGGTCTGGAAATTATTGAGTTATATGTATACTTCAATATAAAAAAACACATATAATCAAAGCAACTGTGCAGCAGCGGTGAGCTCTACAGAAAACTTATTCAAATATCATCTGAAAAAAATTCAAAAAAAATCTGGAAACATAAATCAAAGCTTTTTACTTAGATTTTATAATTTTCTAAGATTTAAGTCTTTTCAGTTTGAACTTTGGAGCTTACAGTTTACAGTATTGAACTCGCAATCATGCCGGGGGGGGGGGGGGGGGGGGGCGAGAGCTAATTGGTTGGACCACATGCCAGTTAAGGGGTGGGTGACCCAGCAGGCTCAACCAGTTAGGGTCTGGACCCTAACTGGTAAAATTTTCTGCCAAAAGGGTCCACCAAACCATCTGACCAGTTAGATTTTGCTACCTAAGTGGCTATTTTCAGACCTAATTATTATTGAAATTACCATTTCAATCGAAATTGAAACCAAATTGATTCATTCTACCAGAAAACGCATGATAAAAGAAAGTGAGTACAGTATGCTAAATTGCCAATTTTGTGCTTATTTTTCATCGTATATTCTTAATTCTATTATATATACTGTATTATGCACATATTTATCACTCTCACATAACTCAATAATCAACATCTTATGACCTTATCAATCTCGCAATAACGTTGATGGCATAGGCGCTCGAAATGATAGTGAAATAAATTAATAGGTACCGTTCATTCTTAATAATGATTCTGTGTCATTTTCGTTGTATATTTAACAGAAAGTTGTTTTTTGGAGCTTTAAAATAATATGATGTGCAATGATAATTATGAGATCGGAGAAAAATGCCATAGCTGCCAAACTTTAAAAATTCCTTGACAGGGCATAAAAATGGCCCAAAAAGCAGGGCAAATGCAGTGAAAAACAGGGCATATATGCCTATGTATCTTTTTGAAAAGTGTCCACCTTTTTTTTTTCTTTTTTTTTTGGACGCCACCCTGAAAAGGCCATCCGAGATAGTGCTTAATGGGTATATTTTCCGATTTTCAGGTATATTTCATGAACACAGTGCTCAAAAAGGTATATTTTTACTTTATTAGGTATATTTCCAAAATCCATCCGAGACAGTGCTTAATAGGTATATTTCCAAAATCCATCCGAGACAGTGCTGAATAGGTATATTTCCAAATTCTACCCGAAACAGTGCTTGATAACTTAAGAATTTAATAGGAATATTTCCAAATTCCATCTGAGTCAGTGCTTAATAGGTATATTTCCAAGTTCCATCCGAAACAGTACTTAATAGGTATATTTCCAAATTTCATCCGAGACTGTGCTTAATACTTAGAAGGTATATTTTCAAATTCTACCCGAAACAGTGCTTGATAATTTAAGAATTTAATAGGAATATTTCCAAATTCCATCTGAGTCAGTGCTTAATAGGTATATTTCCAAGTTCCATCCGAAACAGTGCTTAATAGGTATATTTCCAAATTTCATCCGAGACTGTGCTTAATACTTAGAAGGTATATTTTCAAATTCTATCCGAGACAGTGCTTAATACTTAAAAGGTATATTTTCAAATTCCATCCGAGTCAGTGCTTAATAATTCAATAGGTACATTTCCAAATTCCATCCGAGACAGTGCTTAATTTAGTATATTTCCAAATTTCATCCGAGACAGTGCTTAATACTTAAAAAGGTATATTTTCAAATTCTATCCGAGACAGTGCTTAATACTTAATAAGTATATTTCCAAATTTCATCCGAGACAGTGCTTAATACTTAAAAAGGTATATTTCCAAATTCCATCCGAGTCAGTGCATAATAATTTAATAGGTATATTTCCAAGTTCCATCCGAGACAGTGCTTAATACTTAAAATTTTAAAAGGTATATTTTCAGATTCTATCCGAGACAGTGCTTAATATTTAAAAGGTATATTTCCAAATTCCATCCGAGTCAGTGCTTAATAATTTAATAGGTATATTTTCAAATTCCATCCGAGACAGTGCTTAATACCTAAAAGGTATATTTCCAAATTCCATCCGAGTCAGTGCTTAATAGGTATATTTCCAGATTTCATCTGAGACAGTGCTTAATACTTTAATAAAGGAATATTTTCAAATTCCATCCGAGACGGTGCTTAATGCTTAAAAAGATATATTTCCAAATTCCATCCGAGTCAGTGCATAATAATTTAATAGGTATATTTCCAAGTTCCATCCGAGACAGTGCTTAATACTTAAAATTTTAAAAGGTATATTTTCAAATTCTATCCGAGACGGTGCTTAATGCTTAAAAAGATATATTTTCAAATTCTATCCGAGACAGTGCTTAATATTTAAAAAGGTATATTTCCAAATTCCATCCGAGTCAGTGCTTAATAATTTAATAGGTATATTTTCAAATTCCATCCGAGACAGTGCTTAATACCTAAAAGGTATATTTCCAAAATCCATCCGAGTCAGTGCTTAATAGGTATATTTCAGATTTCATCTGAGACAGTGCTTAATACTTTAAAGGAATATTTTCAAATTCCATCCGAGACGGTGCTTAATGCTTAAAAGATATATTTTCAAATTCCATCCAAGACAGTGCTTAATGCTTAAAAGATATATTTTCAAATTCCATCCGAGACAGTGCTTATCGCTTAATACTAAAAAAAGTATATTTACAAATTCCATCCGAGACAGTGCTTAATAGGTATATTTCCCAATTCCATCCGATGTAGTGATTAATAAGTTAATAGGTATATTTCCAAATTTTATCCGCGCCGAGACGGTGATAAATAGACAAATAGGTATATTTCCGAATTCCATCTGAGGCAGTTCCTAATAAATTAATAGGTATATTTCTGGAAATCGGCGACCTTTTTTTTTTTTTTTTTTTTTTTTGTGACCCAAAAATGGTAGTCTGAGTATATTTTTTGCCCCAGAAAACAGGGCAAATTGGTCCAAAAGCAGAGCAAAAGAAGGGCTTCGCAGGGCAAGGGCTAAAAAACAGGGCAAAAACAGGGCATGACAGGGCGCCCTGTCAAAAACAGGGCAGTTTGGCAGCTATGAAAATGCACATATTTAGCCATAGGAAATTAAGTCTCGATAATTTATGGGATTGAATTGAGATATTACATTATTATATAACATTATGGAAATCAACATTAATTGGGTGGGTGGTTATCGTCGATTTTGCCCAACCACTTAGGGTAAGAACCTAACTGGTGGGTGGGTGGGTCAAAATTTTGGCTAACCAGTTAGGTACCAAAATAGGCATGTGGTCCAGCCATTTAGCTCCCGGCCCTCCCCCGATCATGCATAATAATTATTATATTGTAATAGATGGCTATCAACTTCTTTACAAACTTACATTTTTAGTAAAGCCTAATAAGGGCCAAACAACTGCTTTTAAATTAGACTGAAATAAGAGTTAAAATCCTATTGAGATGACAATTCTATTCAGTTTGAAACGTCCAGCTTATGGGGGCTGCCGCCCTCAGGCCCCTGCCTGTCTGCCAACTGGATTTCATTTTCATCTCTGTAGAAATTCGTCATTACAAAAACGGGCCAAATACTTTGAAATTATTCAGATTATTTTAGTCTTTGAATGAGAGGTTAAAATCTTATGGAGGTAAAAATTCAATCCATTGAAAACGTATGGCATAGGTACTGGATTCTATACTTGTTTCAGTCACACATTTTGGATTTAGAATACCCCGAAATTAGTAATGATTAAAATCCTGTTAGTTCTGAGGGCTGCCGCATCCAGACTTCCGCTTCACTAGTAGGAAATTCAGTTCAAATATTTGGAGGATTTTACATTCTGCTAATGAGTAATGGGAGGAAAACCTTATATTGGAAGGCAAGACTTTTAATGACCATTTCGACATGAATATGACAATGGTCAAATTACAAATATAAGAATTAATAAGATTGACTTATTTGGGTGACTATTAGTCATTAACTTAATATTACCTTTTAGCATCATAGTGAGGATTATCATCGGATAGCAATCCATCACCCAAGTGCTTTGCAACTATTAAAAAGTTCCCATTTAAATCTCAGCTGAGGTCCGGGCCGTGGGTGACCAATGAAATTTGGCTGGGACCGGGAGATTACCAACCTATCAATTTAGCTATATTGGGTTTCCACTTTCCCCAGCTAATACACGTCTTTTGGCCAGGGCCAGGCTAATTTCCAAATTTTTCTCGGATAGTCAGGGGCAGTAATTTTGGGAATGGGGCAGGGCCTAAAGGGGTGGGGGATGGGGGGGGCTGTCATTGTTCCACTTCTCAATCGCCCGTCTTAATTAAATTTACTGGGTGTGCTACTATCTTTTGGGACATCTTAGTCTCATTCTTCCTATTTGTCCCAGTACACTATTTTGATCGGCATTTGTCCCATTTTCTCTGTCCCATTATTCCTAGACCGAATCCACTTTTCCTTGGGACAATAAAGTGCTATAAGGAGCGGCACCCACTCCCCCTAGGTGATTAAGTTGAGTCCCGATTAAAAATCATATCAAAAGAAAAACTTTCATGTGATAATTCATAATACAGTCCTGCATCAGAACTCACATTAATGACCGCTCCTCTTCAGTTGGCTCCTCCAAGACAGGTTCATCTTCAGTGTGATCTTCATTATTGCTACTACCAGGAATAGCGTCATTTCCGGTAGGCTCTGGCATCTTTGCTGCAGCATCATCCACCTTTGGCTGCACTTCAGCATCATTTCTACCTTCAGAAACCACTGGCACATCATCAGGAGGCTTTTCGGATCCCAGTGGCAGTGGACCACATTCCTGTCCATCAATCTCGTCAACGGTTGAACTCTTCTCTATGTCCATGACTGTTTCTGCGTTCTCATCTTGACTAACATCACCTTTAAGCTCAACTTTTGGATTACTAGAACTTGTTGCTGGTTCAAAGTGAGTTTCTGACGAGGTTTCGGCTTGAAAAATAAGTGGAACTTTGCTGGGGCCATGCTGAATTTCTAGCGAGTTCAACTAGAGGCTCATTACCGGGTAGTGCTAGGATCAGGCTGCTGATCCGATGAAAGAATGTCAGCCACATTATGACCCGAGGTCGCTTTGATTCATTACCGTCCTCATTAATGCTATTATTACTTCGCTTTGGTTCCAACCTCATGGACACATCAGTGCTCTCCTCTGAGAAGAAGTTGAAATGTTGAAAATTAAAACAATTTTACGATTATAATTTAATCCGCAATAATCACATTGAAAAATCACTGTTTTTCATTCTGATTTTAAATTATTTTAGATATGATTTAAATCTATTAATTATTCTGTTTTAAATAATTGGATATGATTCATAGTATACTAAATAGTATAACATATTATGATTTTAAAATTCTCTTCTTGGCGCAAGGGCCAGTGGCAAAGAGTTCTTAAACTTTGTCGAAATTCAAAAAATTTAATCTTTCAATTTGCAAACCAAGAAGGCGATTTTCAAAATTTATGATAATACGTTTATTTTGAGTTATTTCAAGATTATACATAATTAATTTGTAGAATTGTGACTATAATGAAGTAGTCTACTAAGTACCGTGTGATCACTAATCAGTTGAGATACACTAATTATAAGTTTATAATTGCAGAACCTATTGCGGTTACAATTTTATATTTTAATTTAAATTTAAAAAAGCAAATATTGTGCCAACCTTCTTGAGCAGGAGCATAATCAGAATTCTGTGAATCCAGCATTACGATATTATCTTTGAAGTCTCTATTGAAATCTTCTGCAACAGGCCTGCAGAGAGTCAATGGCATTTCGAGTCAATCTCCATGTGTTCCTGATGGTTCCTCGAAAACATTGGTTCTATCCACAGCAGAGTCGAGAACCACAAAACTCGTCACTGGAAGCTTGATTATTAAAAATAAAACAAACATCTAACATGTCCAAAACATCATTTTTTAGGGGGAACATGATCCCATATCATTTAGTTTTATGACAAATAGCTGCTATTAATGTATGAGCTATTTTGAGGAACTTATAAGACATTCGCATATTATTCAAAAAAGAGCATCACGTCATTCTGATTTAACAGTTTAATCAAAACACAAAAATTTGACCAAC
>WFMF01000145.1:217394-398258 GCA_011033025.1 Beroe forskalii
TTAAGAAATCTTTTTCTGCTTTGGTTTTTAAACTAAAAACCCATTTTTTTAGGTGGATTAAAAACTAAAAAAAAAGTTAAATTTTAAAAAAAAAAACGAAAATTTTTAGAAATTTAACCCAAAAGTCAAAAGGCCCAATTAAATTTTAAAACTTGGGATTAAATTAATTCCCATGAAATTTGGTGGTTTTAAAAATTTAATTTTTAGAAAAACCCAAAGGATGGATTAAAGGTTTTTGAAGAAAAATTGCAAATGGGGAAAATTTTTCCCCAAAAAATTTCTTTTTTTTAAAAGGACAAGTTAAAGGGACCTTAAAACAATAAATTCTTTGGGATTTTTGACCGATCCGCCAAACCTTGGGGTGCTGAACGCGTCATGGGCAATAAAAGGTTCCGATCCACCCCCTTTTCTTATCCTAAATTTTTTAATAAAAACTTTAAGCTAAAAAAATTTAAATTTGCCTTTTTAAACCAAACCAAAATTCCAAGGGGGAAAGAATTAAAAAACATTTTCCCGAAAAAATTTTACACAAATTTTACGACCAAAAGGCCCCCGGATTCCGTCCAGCCCGCCCCCTTTCGGTTTCGGAAAATTTTTGAGTCTCAAAAAAGGTCGGAGCCGAGCCCCGGGGGCCGAGCCGTGAGCGGGGTTGAAAAAAAAAATGAGCTCGAGTCGGGGTGCCGAGCCGATTTTCGTCGGGGTCGGGGCGTCGAGCCGTGGAGTCCGAAGCCGGGCCGTCAGTCGGGGCCGTTCGGGGTCGTCAAATCGAGTCGTCGAGCCGAGTCGTCGGGGTCGAGTCGTCGAGTCGGGGGTCGTCGAGCCGAGCCGTCGGGTCGGGGTCGTCGGCCGGGGTGGGGCCGGGTCGAGTCGTCGGGGAGTCGTCGAGTCGAGTCGTGGTCGAGTCGTCGATTTGAGTCGTCGAGTCGAGTCGTCGGGTGAGTCGAGTCGAGTCGTCGAGTCGAGTCGTCGAGTCGAGTCGTCGAGTCAGCCGTCGAGTGGGAGCTCGTCGAGTCGAGTCGTCGAGTCGAGCTGTCGAGTCGAGTCGCCGAGTCGAGTCGTCGAGTCGAGTCGTCGAGTCGAGTCGTCGGAGTCGTCGAGTCGAGTCGTCGAGTCGAGTCGTCGAGTCGAGTTGCCGAGTCGAGTTGCCGAGCCGAGCCGAGTCGAGTTGCCGAGCTGAGTCGTCGAGCCGAGCCGTCGAGTCGAGCCGTCGAGTCGAGTCGTCGAGTCGAGCTGCCGAGCCGAGCCGCCGAGCCGAGCTGCCGCGAGCGAGCCGCCGAGCGGAGCTCGCCGAGTCGAGTCGCCGAGCCGGAGTCGCCGAGTCGAGCCGTCGAGCCGAGCTGCCGAGTCGAGCCGCCGTCGAGCGAGCTGCCGAGTCGAGTCGTCGAGTCGAGTCGTCGAGTCGAGTCGTCGAGTCGAGTCGTCGAGTCGAGTCGTCGAGTCGAGTCGTCGAGCCGAGTCGTCGAGTCGAGTCGTCGAGCGAGTCGTCGAGTCGAGTCGTCGAGTCGAGTCGTCGAGTCGAGTCGTCGGGAGTCGAGTCGTCGAGTCGAGTCGTCGAGTCGAGCCGTCGAGTCGAGTCGTCGTCGAGTCGTCGAGTCGTCGAGTCGAGTCGTCGAGTCGAGTCGTCGAGTCGAGTCGTCGAGTCGAGTCGTCGAGTCGAGTCGTCGAGTCGAGTCGTCGAGTCGAGTCGTCGACTCGACGACTCGACGACTCGACTAGACGACTCGACTCGACGACTCGACTCGACGACTCGACTTGACGACTCGACTCGAATCGACGACTCGAGTCGAGTCGAGTCGTCGAGTCTTCGAGTCGTCGAGTCGAGTCGAGTCGAGTCGTCGAGTCGTCGAGTCGTCGAGTCCTCGAGTCGAGTCCTCGAGTCGAGTCCTCGAGTCGAGTCCTCGAGTCGAGTCCTCGAGTCGAGTCCTCGAGTCGAGTCGACTGGAGTCGTCGAGACGTCCGAGCCAAGTCATTAAGTCGAGTTGTTGAGTTGAGTCGTCGAGTCGAGTAGAGGGGAGTCGTCGAGTCGTCTTGTCTGACGTCGTCAGGGGGTCAGGCAACGCCTGACAAGAGTCGTCTAGTTGAGAAGAGTCGAGTATTGTGGTCCCAGCACTCGAGAAAGATATAAAACAGTATGTCCTGAAATGGAAAACGTTCTAAACTTGGGCTTCAGATCCCTTTTTACGACCCCTTTTAACTACCCTATTGACGAGGTAGGGTAGTAAATGGTGGCAAAAAGGGAGTTTATAACTATAAGGGAATAAACCCTGGAATCATGATCTAAGACTCTTTTATAAGATATGCAGTAGTCTAAACACTTGAAATAGATAACAAGCAGATTTCCTGATGTAATGTAAAAAACTGTCTAAGGTTTGCATCATAATCCTTTTTACTACCCTATTGACGAGGTCTTATTGACTGATGAGCACACATACGTGTTAGAATTTAACTTTTTTACTCATCATAAAACAATGTTTTTATAATATTTTTCTGCGATGGGCTTTACAACTTCACCACAGCAAAATCACTGTGCATTGTGAATGTGTGCGTGTACCTATATCATGATACATTACTTATTATATGAAGATGACGTAACAGTTACACTATATATTAGTTTAATACACTTACACATGAGAATCGAGAAACGGGGACAAGGATCAAATTAGACCCTCTTCTAACCTCATTACCCGCTATTAAACAAACACGCAATTACACCATTATGAGATCAGAACTGGATGCGGAAGAGAGCTGCAGCACCTAATTCGATCGCATATTTGCATAAAGGGAGGAAGAGAGGAGGATACAAATTGGGCGTTGATTGGATCAGCGCTGAGTAGCTGATTAGAGGCTCGCGAGTTAATTCAATGAAAGCAGTTACATAGATGTCACGTGGGGCAGTGTCACGTGATAAAATTGGTCATTTTCAAATGCAAATATCTCCCTCAAGGAATGAGCTACAGCTTAAAGAGTTAGCTTGCCGGAATCAGCAAATCGTCCTCTTTCAGATGAGCTACGTTTTGGAACGATTCATGATTCACTGGGAGCCCCTACGATTGTGTGCGTTTTTCATTTGATCAATCCATTTGATCGACGCGGAACGATGAAACCACCTTAGCATTACTAAACACGCATACAAATGGGAGACCGACCAACAAATATACCCGGCCCCTGTTTGCATTGTGCCATTGCTGATTGCGCATGAGCGCGCTTTCCATAGGCAGTAGGGACTAGGGATGCGGCGCGCGCGCGTGGTGCACGCGTGAAACTTTAAACTATGGATCTGGTTAAAGCAAAGTTGCTCATGTTGACTGTTGTGTAAAGTAACGCGCGCAAAATTGTTTATAATCGCTTTTAGGTTTATAAAATTTAAAGCTTTATCGAGGACTCCTTTTTGAACAATCTGCACACCTTATAATGTGTATTATGTTTTGCAAGAATCGGAGAAGTTTTTAATATTTGACTAAAAAACATAGCCCTATTATTGCACTCCTCCTTGCACTTTTTAGTCTAAGCATTTGGTTTGAATAGAATGCAACTGTGAATTTATTATTATGACATCTTCAAATAAATAAATAACCTTACAAAAAGTGAAAGTGACAATATGACCTAGATGTTAAATCTGCATCCATAAATATTGTTCCTTGTGTTTTGTATTAATGGTTATTTTCTACTGAAGCTATAGATGTTCAAAAAGCTGACACAGAATATAATTGAATGTCTTGGCCCAAAACAATTCTTGGAGAAAATCTTGCAGCTTGGTGGCCCAAGGTTGTATGTCATTTATGAAAGCACTAATTTCTTGTGTGCCCACCAACAGAACATTGGTACAGTTTTGAAATGATGTAGCATCAAAAATTTTGTATTGGTGCCAACTTTATTTTGATACACATGCAACCTGATAGATTTGTTCTGTATTTTGTCTGAGTAATTTATCTGATTGAATGTGTTTTAAAACAACTATCAGTTATTATTACAGGTTATTAGTTGGTGACAGAGTGTTTAGCCTTGAGAAAGATGTTTGTGTGGTTGGTTTTGGTAAAGCAACCATGGAAATGTTCAAGCCATTGAAACAGTAAGTTTTATTCTTCAATTGATTATTATGACATCTATTTTCAATCTATTTTCATACAACAATAATGGTTGATACACACTTCCACATTGAATTTGCATTACTTTCAAATACCTGCTTTATGAATTAGGTCTAAGTTGTACATAATACAGTAATTCAAAAGATGTCAGTAAATTCATTCAATAGATATTTTAAAAGTTAGCTAATATGTTTGAAGTGATTGATCATTTCAGTGAAACACTAAAGTTAGCTGTGGATATAGTAAAATTTTCAAAGTCAAAAAGAATAGAACTTAAGGTCAAGCTAATTTCAAACAAATCTGAAGGACTTTATCTAATGATATGGCCCCATGTGATGATTCACCTAGCTGAGAATTCACAAAATAAGGCTCATTAATCATCCTTTTGTGATGAAATAATTAATTCACGCAAGATTACTAAGGCTATTAGGTATATTTTCCAAAGGTTCAAAACTATTTGCACAAAATTGCATTTTCCCATAACAGCTCTGACTATTCAAACTAATGCTAATTAGAGCTTAAAGAACTATATGACTCCTCTTGGAAAACAATACTATGGTTAATTCTTTTGTCCTTGAAGCAAATGATTGGTATCAGTAGTGATAAGCTGCAGAGAAGTGCTAAAGTTCCCCAAAATATCCCTGCCCTTGAAAAATCCTCTTTAAACAGTTGGTCAATGAAACCTGCTAGATATGCACCAAGTGCATAAGCTAGACCATTGCCAGCTATCCAAAGAGATGACATAGTGTGCTTCTGGCTATCACTAGGCTCTTGGTTATGTGCTGTGGTAAATAAATGAATCATTGCTGGGGTAGTGTTTATGGTACTATATGCATCTGACATTCCAATGATACATAGAAGTGGGTATATAATGTAGTGTATTGCAGATACCCATGATGTCGAAGCACTCTCTGGTGGGAAGATTGTGTATGCAGCCACAGCATCTAATGTGCAACACATGCATAAGAAATGCAATATTTTGTTACTGTTAGGTGTACTGAAGAATGTTATTATGACATTGATTATTGCTATTGATATCATCATAATAAAAAGTGGCAAACTTGCCTCAATGACAGAAAATCCTAGACTAGCTACTGCAAAATGAGGTAGAGTAAGTTGAAGATAGCTTAGATATGCAGTAAGAACATATGACTGGCCTAGTGGAATATAGCATCTTAATGGCAATGAATTTGTAGAACCTTCATCATCATTATCAAACCTATAGTCAAATTCCTTGATATTGAATATGGTGTGTGCAATGAAAGATAAGAAGAAAGCTATGGCCCCAAATATGTACAGTGGGGGAGCATAACCTCCTAGCGAATGGTAAATGATATTAGCTACTACAGGAACCACCCCATGAGGTATTACAGCTCCCAGATAGTAAGTTCCATTCACTTTACCCATATCATCTCTGTAGTAAGCAGATCCTAAGCAAATACTGCTCAATGTGACTGAGCTCATGAGACCACCCTGGATGGCTTGAAAGATGCAAGTCAAGGCTTGAAAACCTATTTTGTTGTTGTAGGACACCTTTTCATCAGTGGTATCCATAAGTAAGTTGTAGATTAATCCGGCAAGAAGTAAGCAACATCCATGTCCGTATAGTCCAATAAGTATGACACATTTAGCAGAGAGATATTTCAGCACACATTTGTTGAAGAAGCCCATGAGGACATATCCAACTATGTAGTTGGCTTTGAACAGTCCGTACACAAATCCTGGTGGAAAGTTTCTGTGATATAAGTAGTGAAAACAATAATTTTGGAAAACATATCAGTTAATCATAACTGATATGTGTGCTCATCAGTCAAAAGCAGCTCGTCATAAGAGAAGTGAAAAGGGGCAGTAGAAAGAACCAAACAACGAGATATGCCGCTATTTTATTGTATACTTGTATGATTTTCTCCCCACTACTCGAACTGTTTGGTCTATACCCAGGTCTTGAAACCACTCTTTGCTTTTTCTACTGGACCTTTCACTGCTCTTTTAGAAAGGTGCTTTTTGCCGATGAGTGATAAGCACGTCATGCACACATGAAATTATATTATATTCCAGGAATGATAAGAGTTCTGAAATTCTGTGTGTAAATCATTGTCAAGTACCACAAATCGACTGATAAGCGAATAAGATGTAATATGTTTATTTCTTGATTATTTTTACCAACCTGAAATTTGGTTGTCTGCTGCAAATATAGCCAAGTAGCCATCTCTTGCACTGAAACATGTGTTGGTGATGAAACAACACAGTGCGATCAGAAACAAGGCCCACTTCTTTTTAGAATCTTCTATTTTCGGGAATAAAGTGACTTTTTCGTGTGAACGAGTTGCCATTTTTTGGTCCTTTGAGCTCAAATTGAAGTAGGTGTTAAATGAGAAAATTTTGGGAGCTCGAACTAATAATGTCGACATACAAATTAATCATTTTAATAAACTATTGTTTCTCAATTAATACTACTGTCAATAAATTAACAAAAGTGCTGACACTTATATACAGGGTGCGCCAAAAGTCTTGTCCCCTTTTACTTTTTTGATTATTTGAAAAGTACAGCAGATATTTCGATTTTGTAAAAAGTTTCTTTAAATATAACTAAAGAATGGCGGATTCTGAGATTTTCGGGTTGCTGTGACGTCCATAGCGGCGGCACGGGTTCCCATAGCAACCGACCTAAAAATTAAAGATTTTTGACATTTTTGACATATAGATCAGGACCACATTTTATCTTTTGATTGGTCATCTTACAGGATAGATATTTCGATTCTGTGAAAAGTTTCAGTGATCATAACCAGTCTGCAACGCTAAATTCAGAGATTTTCAGGTTGCTATGACTTTCACAGCAACCACACGAGTTTCCATAGCAACCAGACTCAAAATGGAAGAATCTGGGCTTCTTTAAAAAAATGAAACTCGCTAATTGCCATTTATTTCAATTTTATTGCTGGTAGAAAGGGTAGTAAACACTACAAAATGTTAAATTACAGTGAATCTAGCTCAATAGGGGTTCAATGCATGTTCAAAGTAGTCTCCTTGGGTGGAATTTTGGGCTAATTTCAGTGAAAATCCTTGAATTTTAAACCCGGTTGCTATGGAAACTCGTGTGGTTGCTATGAAAGTCATAGCAACCTGAAAATCTCTGAATTCAGCGTTGACTGGTTATGATCACTGGAACTTTTCACAGGATCGAAATATCTATTTTTATGATTAGCAATCAAAACAGTATATTTGGTCTTGATTTATATGTCAAAAATGCCAAAAATCTTCGATCTTTAGGTCGGTTGCTATGGGAACTCGTGTCGTTGCTATGGACGTCGGAGCAACCTAAAAATCTCAGAATCCGCCATTCTTTGGTTATATTTAAAGAAACTTTTTACAGAATCGAAATATCTGCTGTATTTTTCAAATAATCAAAAAAATAAAAGGGGACAAGACTTTTGGCGCACCCTGTAAAAATAACATTCCAGAATTTGGTATAGATTTTTTTCCTCAAGAACATGTAACTACTTTACTGCCATGAAACTTAAACAACTCTGAGCATTGCCCATATCAGTGGTGGCTTAAAAGGTGGAATGATTCTTTCAATTATTTCCTCAATTAAGTGAGATTAGCTACACCTCAACACCGGTCCTCTCCTCCCAACACTCGGTTATTGGTTACTGGGCGGTTTCCAAAACCCCCCTGACATGGACTGTAGGTATATATGCCAGAACTACGTCACTAACGGTCCACACTAAACTATGATAATGACGTCACTCAGAACAGCCTTGAGATTATACGAGCATCTTTGATCCTGGCTTTGATTAAGGAAATCTGGATCATGTGGGAGTTATTACTTCGCCCCCACCTGCCCTAAATCAGGATTTTCACCTACAATTATCATTAATTCACCTCTGTATTATTACCTCTATCACTACGTTACAGCACGTGCATTGCGCAGCGGTGTGATTAGGAAAAACACATGTTTATAACCGTGATTATTTTCACGGTCAGAATGAATTACTTTGACTGGTGGAGATGATTTACTGATTTATTCCATAGCCTCGTGTCTCACATTTGAAGACTAATTAGTGTGAGGTGGATAAATCAATGGTAATAGGAGGATATACTGTGGTTAAAACACCTGCTTGTTATTTAGCACGCGGTTTGGTGAGAAGACGACCGCTTTATCGCAATCATATTCTTTTTCAGAAGGTCATGATAATAATAAGAAAAAGAAAGTTTCGGAGGTTTGTTAAATTCTATACTGGCCAGATCAAGCTGTTTGGTAGGTTAATATTATTATGTATATATAAGTATAAATAACCTGTTTGAATCAGTAGCGTAAATTAGAAAAGTTTATAGTTTGTTTAATTGTAAGTTATCGAGTAATCAATTGCAACTGTTGACTGGCAGATTTTAAATCCATAATATGTAATATTTAAAAATAAAGTTTCCTACACCTGAGGCCTGAGTGGAATTGTATTTTTGGCTTCAAGTTCTAAAATCATAGATAAATATAGGTACTTAGGTAAATGAATGTAGCGATATACTACTGCGAAACGAAACTTGAAGAACAAGTCGAATTACCCATTGGCTCTACGCTGACGAGTTACGAATTACATCCTGATATTATGATAACTGGTGCGAATAATGACAAAGCCATAATATGATGAAGGCGAGAATTAGAAATCTAAATTATCGTATTGCTCGATCGTATATTTCCCGCCCTGGCCGGGGCGGTAACCCCCTGCATATCAGAAAAAGAAAAAGAAATAGAGAGTCGGGACCTATCAAAAACGATTCGTCATAACGTTTTAGAATTTTATCTTCTCCTATCTTCCTGTTTCACAGTTCAGGCGATGATTGCTTGCCCTGAGCTATGCTATTGCTCACTGTAGCTTAAATGAGGGCAACGTAAGTTCATATCGGATCGGACGAAAATTGTTGCCGTGGGAAGCCCCTGAATAATGTCTATGGACCTGCAAAATGGTTAAAATTACGGTCATGGCGAAAATTTGTTACTGTTACAGTGTTACCCTATTTTGTGATACAATGGTGACCTAATAACTTAATAGTTAATTATAGTAATCATGTCTCGCAGTTAATAGGTATAGGGAAATACGATGAAACAGTGAAGCACGTGAGTTCACGTGGACGTTTAGTAGAAATGCGGGAATTTGACGAAATTGCTATTTTCACGTGATTTGCATTTGAATTGAAATGCATTGAAACAAGTTCAAATACGATAAATGTGAAATTGAAGCCAACTGCTGTATTTCAGCACGTGAGTTCACGTCGATGAGTTGTAGAAATAAAGAAAAACGTCACTTTCGTCGATTCCAAGAATAACGTTGTTTCCAACTGCGTGGGGTTTAGTTACATTGGTTACAATTGACAAATGAACTGACCACTCCATATCAGCGGGGGTTACTACGACGACCGTCCAATGGCTTTGGAGATAATATAGATTAGATAACATATTTATGACTAAAAGGGGTATATAAAATTCTTTCTTATTTATACTCTGAAAGACAAGAGATTATGAGAAACACCTGATGGGGTCCAGGGTGCCTGAAATCTGTTTCTTCAGGGCAACAGACTTCAGAGTGCTTTATATCATGGTATCACGTGACATTCACAACTTAAACAACACAGTCAGGTGACTGAGGTGCTGTATATCATGTGACGCATCACATGATATAGGTTTATAATGTAACGTATCATATATAGCGCTCGTTATGCGAAAAAACAAAGGTTCTACCGTGGACATAAAGCAAGAAAAACATGTAAACATGTCATAATATATGTGTTTGTAAAAAAAACAAAGGTCATGACAAAAGCAATATTAGTAAATTGGTTAACATATAATATTGGAACGCTAATTAACATCGCCCCTGACTACACGGGAGTTGTTCCGTGAGAAAACAATTAATAAGCTCACTGAGCTGTGGAATTACCGACCTTCCAAGACAGGTGTTCTGGTGTTTGGTAAGGCATTGTCCCGTCTCAAGGCGTCAAAAACTTAGGAGCGAAAGTTTTATATATTGAATATTATTACTAAGTCAAAACCTGGGTCCCCTACTATACCAACTACGAGCTGGCAATCCACAACGCTGTTGCTGATTTGTAATGTAATGGGATTTTCGGACAAATGTCCGTGTTGGACAAATGTCCGCAAAATTTCGTACTGGGTTTCGGACAACTGTCCGTGTCGGACAAATGTCCGTGTCGGACAAATGTCCGTGTCGGACAAATGTCCGTGTCGGACAATTTCATGTGATGCGCCCTAAAGTTCTTCGTACTTGACATTCACCGTCCATCACTGATAATGGATGATGGGATCAGTGTCCCCTGACGAGTTGCTCATGTATTTAAGTAATGTGATGCGAGACAGGCTCTTCTAGGAACACCATTTATCTCCCTTCTACGGACTTCTTCCTGGAAAGACCACCACCCTTCAGGTTGCGAAGAAGTCAAGATGGTTTCCCCTCAGGTTGGCAATCCACAACGCTGTTGCTGATTTGTAATGTAATGGGATTTTCAGTTTCCCCTCAGGTTACTTAGAGATAAGATCAGTTTCCCTCAAGTTGCTGGGTGATAAGATCAGTTTCCCTTCAGGCCCTTCAGGTGGCTTGCAGATAAGATCAGTGTCCACTCAGGTTTCTAGTAGATAAGATCAGTTTCCCTTCAGGTTGCTTGGAGATAAGATCAGTGTCCACTCAGATTGCTTAGAGATAAGATCAGTTCCCTTCAGGTTGCTAGGAGATAAGATAAGTTTCCCCTCAGGTTGCTGGGAGATACGATCAGTTTTCCCTCAGGTTGCAAGAAGATAAGATCAGTTTCTCCTCAGGTTGCTAGTAGATAAGATCAGTTTCCCTTCAGGTGGCTTAGAGATAAGATCAGTGTCCACTCAGGTTGCTAGGAGATAAGATCAGTTTCCCTTCAGGTTGCTTGGAGATAAGATCAGTGTCCACTCAGGTTGCTTAAGATAAGATCAGTTTCCCGTCAGGTTGCTAGGAGATAAGATCAGTTTTCCTTCAGGTTGCTTGAGATAAGATCAGTTTCCCCTCAGGTTGCTTAGAGATAAGATCAGTTTCCCCTCAGGTTGCTAGGAGATAAGATCAGTTTCCTCACAGGTTGCTAGGGGATAAGATCAGTTTCCCTTCAGGTTGCTAGAAGATAAGATCATTTTCCCCTCAGGTTGCTAAGAGATAAGAACAATTTCCCTTCAGGTTGCTAGGAGATAAGATCAGTTTCCCCTCAGGTTGCTAGAAGATTAGATCATTTTCCCCACAGGTTGTTAGGAGATAAGATCAGTTTCCCCTCAGGTTGCTTGGAGATAATCCAATGTCTTATCTATAGAGGTGTATGGGTATACTATAAACATAACAAAATACTGCATATCGATTTTCCAATTCAAGGATCATTTTTCCCTCAGGTTGCTTAGAGATAAGATCAATTTCCCCTCAGGTTGCTTAGAGATAAGATCAATTTCCCCTCAGTTTGCTTAGAGATAAGATCAGTTTCCCCCAGGTTGCTAGGAGATAAGATCAGCAAGAGCTTTCTATCAGTGCCGCACTCAGGTGCCGTTGATCCACTTGTGGGCCACGATGCTTCTTGTAAGGTGAATTATGTTCAGGAAACTGTTTTCGTTCGTTCAATAGTGAATATAAAGTAAAACCCAGGATAGTTTTTCTTCTTACATCTTACAGCTTTTTCAAGACCCCTACAATCATATCAATCCACGTGTGGTAATCGATTCCTCAGCGTAATCTGGCTTCAGATGTTTGAGTAAATTTGGGCTCCTTTATTATCAAAAAGTGAAGGCAAACGTCCCAATTCACAGGTGGTACGAGCAGCGAAAAACAACCTTCCTGACGATAATACTCTGGATATAACGGGACAGATAGTTGATCACGTGACCACTCTGAAAGAGGGTGATCTCTGCATCTGCCTCATATCAGGTACTCTGAATAGGAATTCAAGGAAATCAACTGGAATGGAATATATCACCGAATTAAATGTCAAATCTAGGGACCTGCTGGAAAACAGTCATATATATGTATGAACGGAGGGTATATCAAAGGTGGATAAAACAAGCATGCTTTTCTGTATGAATTGTTCATTTCACATCAAGGCATCCTAAATTTCAAAGTACGGCATCAATTGGCTAAGAAATGTGTAAGAAAAAGTGTATTGAAAGTTTTGAAAATAATCTGCAATTGTATTGCATATTTTCACTGTTCATACTGATAAGCATGGAAGTTATCAATGTGCCCAGTACTGAAATACACTAGTTTTGAAAACAATAAGCTATCCAAAACTTGACCGACGATTTAGGGCACAGAAGGTAAACCAAACTGTGAAATGAAAGTGCGTAAAATGCGAGAATAGTGTATTTGGAAGGCAATTCCTGACATTCGAAGCAGCCAAATTCATGGTCACTTTTACTAGGTACATTAAGAGTCCATTTGCTTATTTAGTTGTGTACCCCTAGCTCACAACAAAACCAACTTTCTAATGATAAAAGCTACAGTAATGATAAAATTATACTGTTAACATAGATCGCTATATCCGGAATTCTTGCTAATTTCCTCATACTTTTGCTAGTTTAATCATGATAAATGATAATAATCATCATATTATCAGTTTACGCTGATACAGATGCCACCACAAGTTATACGAATGACACCGTAACTCTTCATATCCAGGTGTTATTATTCAGGTGGTGGCTCTGCGTTGCTTTGCGACCCTATCGTACCCCTTCCCGACCTCCTTGACACCATTCGGATCCTGGTGTCAAAATCAGCTACAATACAACAGGTAGAGCAGAATGAAACACAATTAAACCTAGCTTATGTCATAGTTTTTAATGGTTTCATCACACTATCTCAGTCATTTCACCACATTAAACTTGATACACGTAATCGTTATGCTACGACGAGTGGATGATAAATTAAGGTTGTTGGCCTGTTTTTGGCAAAAGGCCAAAAGTGATCCTATTTGATATTCTTTTGATGGTTCAGAGCGCGTTAAGGACGCATCAATCGACTTGATACTGACCGTTTTCACACTTATGTCGTAGTACTTGGTCCATGCGTAGCCCAATGAATGTCCTCCTGTACGGTATGTTGAACAAGGAATTGAAACTGACTCTGAGGGGTCCCGTACAGACCGAACTTTGGCAAAATATGTGGAAATAGCCCTTATTAGTGTAGTAATACATTTACACTGAGTAATAATGCTTAGCCACGAATACTGCAACAACTTTAAGGGACGATCATATTTTAATGTTATCTGTGTTTAAAACGACTCGTTATTAGCAGTTTTGCAACAAAACTTTTACAAATATATGCGTTCTTGCAGTATTACGATTCTAATCTTGCAGAATTAAGACTCTAATCCCCCGCAGTTGAACACAGTCAGGACCTTCCTCTGCTCACTAAAAGGCGGTGGATTGGCTGCCCACATAGCCCCAGCTACCGTAGTATCGCTCATTATCTCTGATGTCATCGGGGACCCGCTACACAGCATAGCTAGTGGACCCACCGTGCCGCACAAGGTTAGTACTTTGAGAGTGGAAGGGAACCAAGGGGGGATTGTAGCCCAAAAAAAACCAAGCCCTACCCCATTTTTCGATTCTTGGGCTAGGTTTTTTTTGGTTTTTTTTGGTTTTTTTAGGTTTTTTTTGGGTTACATTTTGGTAATTTCTGGGGCTTTTTCCAATGAATTTTAACTTAAAAATCTGTTGTTTTTGAAAATAATTTTCACAGTCAGTGGCTCTTAAAGTTTATTTGATGAATAGAAACGGTTATTTTCACTCTTTCGGAGCTTGAAGGGCTTAGGTATCACCTAACAGTAAAATGCACAATATTGCCTGACTAACTGGTGACTACTGGTGACTCTTGCCTCAGTGACTGGTGACCCATGCCAGACCCAGCTTGAAACTCTTGCTTAATTCACTGGTGACTCTCACCTGACCAACAGAGCCTCTTTCTCTCTAGCTTGGCTGAATAATGACTTTTGCCTGACCTATTGCGGCTTACTGGTGAGTGGTGACTACGCGTTCCAGGTGCAGGCGATTCTTGCCTGACCAAATTGTGACCCAAATTGTGACCAAGTTAACAAGTTAGGCCTTTTTCCTGAATGCCTCACTGACTGGTGACACCCCATGACCCAGCTGCCCATCGGACCACAGGTAACTCTTACCTGATCTCCTGGCGCCTCCTACTTGACCTACTAGCGTCTCTCACCTGGCCTACTGACAACCTTACCTGACCTACTAAGGAATCTAATCTGACCTACTGCCGACTCTTACCTGGCCTAGTGACGATTCTTATCTGACCTACTGACGAATCTTCTCTGAACTTCTTGCGAATCTTACCTGACCTTCTTTCGACCATTGCCTGACCATAGGTCAAGGTGACAGCAGACATTTAACTGTTGACCCAGCTGGTACTTCTTGCCTGACCCACTAGTGACACTTAATAAATTAAAAGCTCAAATAGGTAACTGTTTTACTTTTAGCCATTAGCGTCTCTTGATCCTACCTGACCCACTAACGTCTTCTGATCCTGCCTGACTTACTAGCTTCTCCTGATCCTACCTGACTTACTGGCAACTCCTGATCCTACCTGACCTACTGGCGTCTCCTAATCATACCTGACCAACCGGCAACTGGACTGATCCTACCTGACCTACAGCTGGCTTCTCCTGATCCTACCTGAGTATCGTGATCCTACCTGACCTAATGGCATCTTCTGATCCTACCTTACCTACTGGTGTCTGTTATCCTACCTGATCTACTGGCGTCTCCGGTTACTACCTGACCTATAACTGGCGTCTCCTGATCCTACCTGACCTATAGCTGGTGTCTCCTGATCCTACCTGACCTACTGTGTACTGGCGTCTCCTGATCCTATCTGACGTACAGCTGGTGTCTCCTGATCCTACCTGACTTACTGTGTCCTGGTGTCTCCTGATCCTACCTGACCTACAATCGGCATCCGGACTGATCCTACCTGACTCATTGGCGTCTCCTGATCCTACCTTGGCCTCCTAAATTAGGAGGCCCAGGTAGGATCAGGAGACGCCAATCAGTCAGGTAGGATCAGTCCAGATGCCGATAGGTCAGGTAGGATCAGTCCAGATGCCGATTACAGGTCAGGTAGGATCAGGAGACACAAGGACACAGTAAGTCAGGTAGGATCAGGAGACGCCAGTAGGTCAGGTAGGATTAGGAGTCCTAATCCTACCTGACCTACTGGCGTCTCCTGATCCTACCTGACTTACTGGCGTCTCCTGATCTTGCCTAAACCACTGTTGACCCAGCTGGTACTTCTCGCCTGACCCACTAGTGACACTTAAATTAAAAGCTCAAATAGGTAACTGTTTTAGCCATTGGTGTCTCTTGATCCTACCTCACCTACTAACGTCTTCTGATTCTACCTGACCTACTAGCTTCTCCTGATCCTACCTGACCTACTGCCATCTCCTGATCCTACCTGACCTATTTGCATCTCCTGATCCTACCTGACCTATTTGCGTCTCCTGATCCTACCTGACCTACAGCTGGCGTCTCCTGATCCTACCTGAGCATCGTGATCCTACCTGACCTAATGGCATCTTTTGATCCTACCTTACCTTGTGGTATCTGCTATCCTACCTGATCTACTGGCGTCTCCGGTTCCTACCTGACCTATAGCTGGTGTTTCCTGATCCTACCCGACCTACTGGCATCTCCCGATCTTACCTGACCTACTGGCATCTCCTGATCCTACATGACCTACTGGCGTCTCCTGATCCTACCTGACCTACTGGCGTCTCCTGATCCTACCTGACCTACTGGTGTCTCCTGCCTGATCCTTCATGACCTACTGGCGTCTCCTGATCTTGCTTAAACCACTGGTGACAACAACTTTTCTAATGACCCAGCTGATACTTCTTGTTTGGCCCACTGCTGTCTCTTAGCTGATCAAGTAACCCACTGGTGATTCTGACGTGATCTTCTGGCCAAATACCCTCTTAGTTACATGAACCAGATTCTGAACAGACCCTTGGCGTCATCCTTTTCAGACTCACTTCTCCCAGTGTTAATTACTCAATTATGACTTCACAGGACACGTTTAATCAACAAGTCGACTCTCGCAAGAAACTGGTGGCACTTGCCTGTCCCTTAGCCACACAGATGACCTTGCGACCTCGTGAAAGATATGCTGAGCATCAATAATCAAGCCTTGCTGACTGATGAAGCCTTTATCATTGCTTGGTGAATGGTGACTAAGTGCTTAGAAATAGAAATAGAAATAGAAATAGTTCATTACATTCAGATTACAGAAATAACGTAATGTCAGACCGAAAACCTTCTACTGGAAAATCTCCGAAATGTTTCAAAAGATAAGAATGATTCAGAAGTGTATGCAAAACTAGAGGTCCTAAATTCTAAAGCCAAGAAATACTGAAGTTAAAAAGGTAGAAAAGGATGGAATCTCAACTTAAATGAGGCCAAGGAAATAAATGCTTGAAGTGTCTACTAAAAAGTGGAAATAAAGTTCCTGAGCCATATCCAATAAAGAAAAGTGTATAGAAGTCACAGACAGGATTGTCACAAAAATGTTTTCACTTGCTAATAAACTGTTGTATTAGTTTTTGACTTATGGATGTTGATTTGAGGAGGATCTTCCGGAAACCGGATCTTCATCAGTCCATGCACATATCGGGAGAAAGGCACCATGAGGTCTTTGTCAAAGAGTTCCTTCAGACGCAGTGGCTCCCACGACAGAAGTGCTGACTTGGCATGTTCCTGTAGTGCTTACAAACTGGTCTTCTGGCGATCAATGTGGCTGACCTTTGTTAATCATAATTGAAGCAAAAGAATGATAAATTGCTCTCAACTGGCCGACCTTCATCTGGCGACCTTCACCTGGTGCCGTGTTGGTCCTTTCTTGCCCCCTTGTGACTCCCAGCTGACTCCCTGCAACACTTATCTGGCCCTCTGGTGACACTAGCCTGACCTCCTCATGAAGCCTTATCTCGCCCTGAGATGCGATGTAACGCTTGGTGAATCCTTGGCCCTTCGTCATCCGGCCTCTGGTGAACCAAGGACGACCTTTTGAAGGACCCTCGGGTCTTGACTAACCCCTACGTGATAATGAGTGGTCAGAGCGCTCTTGTTTAGACCAGTATGGCCTGATTCGATTGATCCTCTACTGTTCCTCTCTATTATCACTGCTGACCAAGGTCCCGGGCTATCTCATGATTTTCCGTTGTACCTTATCAAAAAGCACTGAGGGCTCTTAAAATGCTCCTCAAATGCTAATAAAGTCCTTAAAATAGTGATTTAAGCCATCTGTAATGATTAGAAACCATTGAGTATCAATGAGAACATGTAAATAAGACAAATAACACATTGGTGTGATATGTCCAAAAAGTTCAAAAAACCCAACCCAGAAAAAACCAAAAAAAACCGAAAAAAACCAAAAAAAACCAAAAAAAACCAAAAAAAACCAAGCCCTACCCTAAATTTGCGATCTTGGGCTTGGTTTTTTTTGGTTTTTTTTGGTTTTTTTTGGGCTACAATCCCCCCACCAAGACAAAGTTAATGGGATTTCTAAAATTTAGAATATGATGAAAGTGAGAAATGAGAATCTCAAATAAAATTTGAAGGTTTTCTTTGGCGATTTAACCGATTCTAAGTTCTAATGTGACTCTTCGGCAGGTAACCTCAGAAGACGTCCTGAGTACCCTGACCAGTATCGATGTCTCACTCCATGCCCTACCTACCTCAGTACAACACCTCATAGAAACGCAACACGAAAGCAATGTTACGTTGCCAGCAGAGCAACCTTTCAACCTGATTGTGGCATCCAACACGGTGAGAAAATATGGTTTATTCGCTGTTCCTAACACCGTAGTAATAAGGAAATGGTAATTGGCAATTGAATTTTTGAATTAGCGTTATCCTGCTATAATTTTATCTAGAATAATTTTGTTATTCGTCATTTTATTCCTACTGTAAGTAGCAGCAATGGTAATTATTTACTGGTTATGTTAAATTTCCTCAGTCCCTCACATTGTATTTCATTGAATATTATTTGAATGTTTAAAAGGATGAATTTTCATGAACAGAAAGGCCTTATAATTAATGATTTGCCCACTTTTAATGCGATTTAGAATTCCTTTTCTTTTCATTTTCAATCCCTAAGCAGGTATAGTAATAATACAATACCAACTGAGCTTCCATTTTCATGCGGCCTGTAAATTGTAAACTTAACTTTGTAAATTGTAATTTTATTTAAAAATTATATCATACGATGGAGAGGTGACAAAATTGTATGTGCGAGTAATAAAAATAAAATGTAGATTACACCTTGAATAGTGAATATATTATAATATTGCATTACATAAACTGTTAGGTTATTACTAATAGTGTTTTAATATTATATAAGAGCAAACCGACTGGTTTGCTCTTGAATGTTTAATTTTATCCTTCTTTTTGGAATGAATTTGGTAAATGCTTATATCTGTCTACATGGAGATCCAGAAGGCTTCAAAAGTTTGATCCATTTTTCATTCGCCCTGTATGTAGTAGTTGTGTCTTATTTGGTACCATTTAAAGCTATCAGATAGTTATAGTCAGAATCAGTACAATGAAATCACCGTGTGAACCTATTATCAGATACTTTAAGTCTGTCAGAACCACGGAACATTGAATTAGTGGACAAATCCAAGCGCTCATGCCCAACGTAAAATGAACTTACAATGAAGCTCTGAGAGCTATATCTGTCTCCTGGCCGAAATGTGCTGAACCAAATAGAAAAGTTCGGAATAAGTAGTCTTGAAATCCTTTTTGTTACGAGAATAATTACATTGAAATGATATGACATTGCTTAACGATATATCAAATCTTCAGATTGCTATGGAAGTGGCTGGGAAGCAGGTTGAAGCTCTTGGTTTTACGCCCTACCTCATGTCAAACTCTCTATCCGGTGAAGCTAGGTACGTTTTAAAACATCCTTATACCTACTTTAGTGTACCTACTTTAGTATACCTACTTTAGAATGTACAATATACTTATAAATCATGAAATTCGTTCGGATTTCCCTCATACGCATATTAATTATGTGACGTTTAAAATTCAAGTCTACCTTATAGGTAGTGTGAGTTTCATGATTAATTCAGTCATTTAACATTCATTCCGAATATAAATGATTGTATCCGCCTAATAAACTGGTGGAGTATAAACATTTTGTATTATCAGATACAGTATTCACGACATTCTAAAGTAATACTTGTAAGTGAGTGAACAGACTTTATAAGATGGTAGACGTTATATACAACAGCTAACTGTTAATTCATAGCACTCCCGTAGTAGCTTAAAATCTAAAATGTCAAACCTGCAAATGTCCATTGTCTCCCAGAGAAGTTGCTACTGAACTGGCAGAGTCAGTGGTGCTCTCGACACATGATAGGACCTTCTCGCACATAGGAAATGATATGGTTCACAAAATACAGCATGCTATGACATCAGGTTTATGTTTGATTTGATAATATACAGGCACATCTCAGAAATCAAGTAAGAAGAGTTCCGTTTGGTTTTGAAGGTCAATGTTTTTCAAGTTATTAAGACATCAAGATCAAGTTTTTAAGACAGTAATTGAAAAGATTTTAAAAATCAAGCGTTCTTGACCTTTTAATTTCAAGTTCTTTCAAAATTCGGGTACTGAGATTTGAAACCTCACGGACACCTCATATATATATAAATATTGTTAGAACAAGCGAAACAACATAACTGAAATTGTTATAATATGTTATATTAAATTAGTCACATATTATTATTATGATGTTGCCCTACCGTTTCAATGGGAGTCTACGGGTGTTGTACTGGGCACGGCGTCTATCGTCTAGCGCCTCTCAATTGTAGAGTTTCAGGTCCATCATGGAATTACGATTTTCATTGTGCGGACATCGCTCTTTTTGCCACTTTGGCTTGCCGCTGCCGGCTTGTTTCAAGTCCAACGCACCATGACCGTAACATTCAACCTAACGGAGATGTCATGAGTACTGAGAACGCCCATTGACATCTCCAAACGACCGCCATTTGTACGCGCGTGATACTGATTTAAACCATGTGTATTTATGGTCCCACACGGCTCAGAAATTTCAGTATGATTCTCATTCCTCGAACTCGCAACACCTTTTTTGTGACACCCGCCCCCATATCCATTGCTTGTCCAGGATATGAAAAGGTGTGTTTCATTTGGGGCGGGGAAACTACGGTAACTATCGTGGGTGACGGGGTCGGAGGCAGGTGTCAGGAAATGGGATTAGCAGCTCTAATAGCACTCGGTGAGTTAGCAAGGATGGTGTGATTTTCAGATAACTTCATGATTATTAGAAATAAGCTATATTCACATACCAAGTAATATATTTGATCTAGTTATATCTGGGGAATCAAAAACTTTGAAGTTCTGGTTTTGAATGCTGATAGATTCAGCTCAGCACTAGGTAGAGTTTGAAAGTTTGCTTCATAGTAGTGCTTTTGTAATCGCAATATTCATCAATTCCACCTCAACTAAAACTAACTTATCTCAGGACGCCACCCAGTTCCCACCTCCTCCCTCCACCCTATGATTACAGTCGTTATCACCAGTACGGATGGTCAGGACGGTCCTACGGACGCTAGTGGGGTCATTGTGTCCTGTAGCACTGCTCCGGAAGCAGAGAACCAAGGGCTGTCTCCCCTCTCGTATCTAGATCGGAATGATTCGTACACTTTCTTCAGTCAGCTTAATGGAGGAGATAACTTACTGAAGAGTGGTCTGACGGGTACTAATCTCATGGATATTGTCATGGTGTTTGTCGAGTTCACCTAATGTATACAATGGAGGTGATTTTTTGGGAAGGATACATTTTAATGTGGATTATTGGTCGTTGGCAGCGCTCTAGCCTCTATTTTACAGTTTTTATCTCAGCTACATTTAAAAAGTATTTTATGTTCCAGCCGATTGTGTGTTAATTTTGATTGAATTTTCAAACATTGAAACATTCGTTTTTAACCCTTTTTAAATCGATTGTTTTATTTTCAATTATTGTATCTATTGTGTTTCACTGAATGAATTCATCGATAATTGAATACAGGTGCGTCCTAATAAACGTTACAAAAGTAAAGAGCTGTAGCTTTTGTAACGTTTATTATGACTCACCCGGTATTATGTTGGAAATTATATAGCTCCATACTACAAACCCAACTCATCACTTTTTCTTTTATTTGTTAAATTTCAATGATCAAAGTGAATACCTTGACTTGAGGGAAGTTATTTTTTCAGCTCTAAAACCTTAAACTGTAATTCTAAACAGAATTAAACATAATTATTAGCCAATAGCTAATACTGAATTATCTCAATCTGCTAACCCACCACATACTGAGTAGCAAGGTGTTTTGTTGATGAGTGATTCTAATCCACCTGACAACACGACACCAACCTCCGACCCTTCAGACCCTCCAGCCTCCTCCCAGACTTCTGACACCAACCCTCCTCCCGCCATTGACACCCCATCAGCCACCATTGACACCCCTGCCATCGACACTGCGCAGCTTGCCAGCGAACTCACCAAAACTATCGTAAAAACGTTAGAGCCGGGCGCCGAAACCGGCACCGCATTCGTTCCCACATCAGACCCAGGCCCCGAGGTCAAGTTTAAGTTGGTGTACAACAAGCAGAATTATGAGATTGTGTTGGGGGAGAATCAAACGGTGAGGGAGCTTAAGGACTATATTGAGGGGTTAACTAAGCTCCCGCGGTCAATGCAGAAACTCATGTTCAAAGGTTAGTCGGTCTGGTTCTCTAACTATCGTGCTTACCAAGCTATCGTCCCTACCAACTTGCCAAGAAGAAGTTAATTATTGATCAACTTCTTCTGTTTAGCATCTTATCGAACTTTTCAAATCCCAACTTCTACCCAGCATTCCTGACGATCGCCCACCAGTTCCCCATCTAACTTCCTTTTTAAAACCAGGTCTTGTTAAGGACGACACGAAGACACTCAAAGATCTGAAAGTGGTGAAGAACAGTAAGATGATGCTGGTCGGAACCACCATGTCTGATTTAGTGGCTGTCACCACGAAACCTTCCTCATCAGAGATAGCTGCCTCCACCGCATCAGTCCCAAAGAGGGAACCTCTCTGCAAACAGAAGGTAATTTTCACAATGACGGAGCAATTAAGATTCAAACACAAGAAAATAATTTGCCATAATCGAATTTGTGTTGTATTTGGATGGCGCGAAGGACTTTTGGTAGATCAATCCGCGCGCACGCGCATTTTTATTGCAAATTTTGTGGATTTCTTGAAGCTATTATCTGATAGTGGTATGAAAATATTCGCACACGTTCCAGTATTACATCATCCGACGGCATTGAAGACAGTGAAAGAATGATATAGGGGCGTGGTGATTGGGTACCACCTGGTACTGCGCAGTCATTGGTCAATATTGTGAACTATATTTAGAAGTCTTATTTTCTGACAACAATGGTTGTCAGAAACCATTGTTGTAAGGGACCAGTTTTTAACGAACTAATCTTGGATTCTATTATAAATTGTTTACTTCTATGATGAGTTTCAGTGTCAACTTTCATTTACAAGCGGAACGTTCATTCCAGCAAACTGACAAACACAATTCATTCAATCGTACGAGTTTTCAACTAACGACATTAGCCAATAGCCATTGCCCCAACCCAATTTAGTGTCGTTAAGTGGAGCACTGAAAAGTTCGTTCCCATCCCCATTGCAGCAACCAAATCAACCTCCCAGGTCCACCAGAAGGTGCTGGAGAAGGGTAAGCCTGAGGATGCAATGCCTGGTGTGCTGGGGGTGAAGGAACCTCTCCCTTCCACGCCCCTCAATGGTATGATCAACAAAACGGGCGGAAAAGTCAGATTAACTTTCAAACTGGAAGAAGATTCCTTATGGATTGGAACTAAAGGTTGGTAACATATGATATTATATGTTAGTTTTGAAACGTTATTCCTCTCAAATTACAGTAGGTGACACCTGAGAAGCATGACTGTGCTGTGTCCGTTTCCAAGCACAATTCTTGCATTGATATGTCAATTCATCCCTTCAGCCAGAACAGAAAAGATAAGTATGAGCAGTATAAGAAATGTTCTCAGTGAGAAAATAGAAGACCATCCTGAATACCATATCCTGGTAAGTCTAGGACTAAGTAAGAGGTTAAATAGAGCAAAGTAGTATTAGCTAAGTAGGCCTTCCGCATGGTGGAATCTACCTATTTGACTAATAATTGATGCGCAATAAACACAGCGATCCCAATATACCACTCTTTTGATTCAACTGAATTTCAACCTTCCCTCATGTCCCAGGGTGTACAGCTAGGACCGACAGAACTTTCCACATATTGGATCTACTGGGTCCCCACCCAATACGTCGACGCAGTCAAAGACACCATCTTAGGAAAGTGGCAAACTTTCTTTTGATCAATAGAATTTAGGAGATTTTATTTGATTCGTGTTGATAATAAGCTCTACTGCACTTGAATTTGCAATACCCGGGACAAGTTTTGTTTTGGATCCAGCTTGAAAATTTTTCTCTCTTTTTTGTTATTTAATTAGTAGGATGTCACCCTACCCACGCGCACTTTTTTCCTAGTCTGCAATATGACCCTCCAAATTTGCGAGTGTTGCGCGCTAGGGATGGGAGAAATCCATCTATTATTTCCATTGCTCTTCGCAAAGTTTTTATTATGGTTAATAATAATATCTCGGTTCACTCATATAATTGAGATCCTCTTTAACTTATGAAGTAAATAATATGAAGTATTTATAGAATATATTAAGCAAGCTTTTTACTCAAGTTTCAGATTCATTACTGTGATTTAGATATAGGATAAAACCATAAACTGATAAATTTACATCAAGGATCATCTTCCTTGCACAACTCTAAGATTTACATACATACATATTTACAAAATATCTGAAAACAAATCATTTTAAATTAATTTAAAACACAATTCATGCATCTTTTAATTGTGCTTTAATGGGTTATAACGCCAGCAACGTTTTAGTTCATCGATATTTCTACCATGAATATTAAAACTTAAGTTAAGCTACACATTCTGAAGTTTGCTCACATATCAACTGTTGCAAGGACGATGTATGATGCCTAAAAAGAGTCTTCCACCATCCTATTTCCTTCCCTCGCTGTTCCCTCATCCCTCACTCCTTCCCCCTCGCTCTTCCCATCCTCCTCCCCTCGTGTCTACATGTTCTGAAGAGTGGCTCCTCCCCTCTTCTTTCCTCCCAACACCTCGTTTATCTTCTACATGTTCTGGAGGGTGGCTCCTATCCACTGGAGAGGTGCTGTAGCTCGGATCATGCTCTCCAGGTTTGCTGTAGGTCGGGAGAAGTGGAGTGCGTTGACTGGCATCCGACATCCTGTGACAACTTTTAAAACTCACTGGGGTGACAAACTGATGGGAATAGACCACAACCATTTTCTGCTCGGGAAAATGCTATGTTCAATGATTTCTCACCGAACTTTGCTTTAAAAGGAAGGCCGAATGTTAACTTTAAATGGCTTGATATTTAATCATAAATATCATTTAAAAAAGCTATGAACATTGAGCCAATAGGGTGGAAACTCTCTTTGGCGTTGAATAGCAGATTAACGAGACAATAAATATCCTAAATTTGATAGCATAACCATGATCAGCCTATGAGAATGTGTAACAGCGTAGATACAATAAAATGGAGTGAATCAATCCTCAGAGTAATTGGGTGAAATGAATATTAATAAAAACTGTAATAATTTCCGAACTTATCCTTACCTAGCACTGTATTCTTGGAGCCGAACTGTCCATAAGACTTGACTTTTGTATCAGCAGTCTGCATGTTTCCCTGCTGCCAGTATTGGAAGCCTGACTCGGCCCTGGCCTTGGCAGTGTTCTTAGGTCGAGGCCGACGTTTGCCAGGTTTGTGCGTGTTTTCAAAGTAAGATTTGGTGCCGAGGGCCGACGAAACATTGTGATGGAAGTCCGAGAGAGATTTTAGACGCTTAGAAACCTGGAAATATAAGTATTTTGATTATAAAGGGTCCATATCCTATCAGCTATGTCCAATATGCAACGCAAATTGACCGTTTATTAACAAGGATTAAGAACAACCGACTGCTTCCTAAAATCACCCCAAACACACACCTCCGGGTTGGGTTTGAACTCCTTCTTGACAGACGGCACAGAGACCAGGTTGTCACAGTAAGACACGATGTAGCCGTTGGGCATCTGGTGACGGGTGAAGCTCCGTGAGCCACTGGAAGGGGTTTTCTGGAGCGGGGGAAGGGTGTACACCCGGTCCGCTAAAGGGTCGTCGGGTTTCATGGCTTCTCAATAAGAGAAAGAGGGATTGATATTGCGTGGTACTATAATATAGGGAGTAGAAACTAAGAATGCATCCAAATTTTAGATAGCAGGTTAGAACTATGAAAAGTCGCTCGTTGCACATTTAAACTATAGCGAGTACCGATTAAACATGTATTAAATGTTTATTATCCCAAGTTATTAGTAGAAATCTGAGGAATTGGACATAAAGTTTAAAATTCACGAAACAAATTGAAATGTCCACTAAATACAGAATACAGATACATGAAGGCAAGATATTTGGAAACTAGTTTTTGAGACAAACTGCAATCACTACAGTACTGAACATAATGGAGATGGAGAGTGTATGTTGATAGTGTCATGCATAGCGATGTTAAGCTTGCTAAGACAGAGTTATCACGTGACTTATGATATATCGAACTCAGCCAGCACACGGTTGCAAATGATGTCATCATCATGCTTTTAGATGGTAAATTGGTGTCATTAAACCGCCTATTTCTCTTGATCGGTTCCTAATATAATACAGAGCTAAGGAGGTGGTGTATTATAATGTGTGGCAGCGTGGCTATATGTGCTGTGTACGAAACTTGATTCTAGCAACTCTGGGGTATTGAATATTTGTGAGGTGCAAGCGGCCAGAACAAGGATTTGCAGGTATTTTAATATTATGGTATGGATTTGTAATGGAATTTATGAAAATTAATGAAATGTCAGTAGAAATAATGGGTTATTAGTAATACTAGAATGGTTCATTGCTTTAGTCATGTGACGGTGAGCGATCTGGATGCAATATGCTGCAGAATTCTGAGTGTTGTTATAAAAGATAGTTCGGTCTTTGCTAAGAATTTAGATAGAGTTCCATTACTACCAAAACTAAGGTCGCAGTTACGGAAGAGAATCAGGTATGGATTTTTATAAGGAAGGGGAAGTATTAAATCATTCTCTGGTAGTGGTACTCGAATACTTGAGTACTCGCCATTAAGATCTGAATTATGGGTACTCTGGTTATATGCACCAACCCACAAACCAATTTATTAATACGTCACTACTTATCAGCTACAATCAAGCCCATTACGTTTAATCACCCATAATAGTAACAGATATATCCCACCACTATTATATAGCGCCAAATCTCCAATAGTCCAATATCGGTAATAACTTAAAACCATTCTCTGAATCTCTGAATTCCCAGGTCCCTGGCTCCTAAGTCCTACCGTACTGAAGATCGTGTGTGATTGACAGAGTGTTGACATCAACTGAACACTCTAAACCCTGGTGATGACGTCACCAATTGAACACTCTAAACTCCCCACCATCCTGACGCAGTCTGTATCCAGTAGTACTTACCACCAGCCGCTCCTAGCTGCCGCCTGCTCCCCCCTGTGTTTGACTGGTCACATGACCCAGTCCTGCCACCCCATTGGTCGCTGCCTCCCTCCCCCTGCATGCTGATTGGATGGAATTAAAGTGTGACAAGCACTCCCAGGGTTACTAATTTCTAGTTTTTACCTAACTCTCCCAGAGTTGATTGATTTCCAAACGAGTTTTAAACTCCATAAATTAGCGCCCCGGGCGGTTCACGGGGTCAAACCCATTGTCTCGTCCACGTGACTTTACCACCATTCAAAACACTTTAAATACCGTCTTAAATCCTGTACAAATCATATTCCTTGCCTCCACAGGACATTTTCAGTTGTGCGATTTCGTCAGTTGGACCCTTTTACAACATTCCTGCTTACGTTTGGTACACGTTTCACTTTGATATACTTCCAAGACCACTCCCAGAAAAACATGATCTATACCCAGGTAAATTGACTGAGAGTTTTGTGGAAGGTACTTTATTTAGTATCTTACATTCAACAGTGTTTCAGCTGTTTCATGGTTGCAAATGACGATCTATAATCAATATAAAAGTAACAAAATGTCGCCCCTTTTCAGAATTTATCTTACGTTATAAGGCGTGCGAATAATGTTCACCGACCCAAGCCGTTAAATCTTGCACCTTTTAAGGGTGCATCTCGGAATTTCAAGATTATTTCCGAGTATACAATCCCTTCCCTTTTTCTGATTTGAATTTGAATACTTGTATCCTCATGGTGATGTTTGATAGATACATATTTTTATCAAAACGTGTTGTCGCAACTTAGCTTGATCTACTCAATGCATGGATTTTAACCCACTTAGTGCTTTTCACCAAGCACTTCCCTCCTACATATCACATGACCCACCCTTCCAGTGTTTGGGAGGGAGATAAGGCGGATCAGCATCATCATGTTACCATTTTAAACTATAATAATGACGAAACTTTGTGTTCTCTGTGATCTAAGTAGTGTGATCCTGCGGTAAAGCCAGACGCCAGCTAAACGATTCAATACCACGTGGTATAAACTCAGTATACTTTAAACCGAACCATTTTTGTGTTAGCCACATAGAAAATCTTCTATCGCAAATGACAGGATGTTTTTGTGTTATCCCTTCCGATCAACTCTTACACTTTGGGTTAGATCATCACTTGAACTGGTTGAACGTGTATAATTGTATTTGTACAATGCTCCGTTGGAACAGGAATAATCTTGGCTTTATTCGGTTTTAAACGGTTTTATACATGCTGAATTCCTTTTGAATCGAAGAAATTCATGAAATCCGTAAATCAAATGATACCTTGTTGCTTTTTCGCATACTATTTGTTGATGATGTCACAATTCTGTCTTTCACTGCCTCAATAACGCGGAAATTCTGGAATTGGTCATTTTAATGATGGACACACGCCGGAACTCAGTAGATAATTGCCAGAATTGGAATCATTCAATTGCTGGCTCAATCAAATGCAGTTTAATATGTGAAGACTTCTGACAAATTTGATTACTAGATGTCTCATTAAAATCCAATTCATTTATTGTCGTGATGTGCTTTTTGACGTTGGAATGGGAGGGCATGAAAAGTCAAAGATGCAAAATTCATGTCTACTTTGCAAAAGTCTAGACGCGTTCCAACTTCTTCATTAAATCGCCATTGTTCAAAAGTCTGTGGACCACACCAGTCGTGATGAATTTGACCCCACTAAATTTATCATTTGCGACCTCATAATTTCTCCCACAACATATTTATACCAGAGAACATATTATCAATTTACCTAAGTATGTCGCCCGGAGTTTTGCTAAATACTCATTTTCCTTCACATTGTTCGTAGTATAATTATATGTCGCGTTTCTAATAGAGGTTTGAGCCTGGTGGGCTCTGCATCATCAATTGAGCATTTTAATCCTTGATGATGACGTCATCCTGGTCCATTAACTAATTTCACTCGACTCCTCGCCATATTTTATTGATTTAAATATATTTTATTATTAAATGTTGCAGTTTGCCGTGCCAATCATAATATAAAGCATGTCTTGTCGCGTAGCAATGATAATTTTAACCTCCCGTCACAATGTAAAACTTTGTTGGGAATTTTCCGAGAATCATTCTTTATACAATCTATCGTTAATTTGAAATACTGTTTTGGCATATGTTGAATATTATTGGGTATTTATTGCTCTAATCTACTGTTAAATACTGTTTTCCATTTATTGAGCTATAATCAACTTATTATTGTCGTTAAATAGCTCGGAATTCGTCCCTTCTTCGGGGTTTTTATATTCTTACTTCAGTCCCATCTTCTAACTTCACTATCGAGTTACATTCTCTCTCAAATTCTTATTAGATCACTCTTCTGCTCTGTAGTCTCTTCTTACCTTTTAAGTGTGGTTGTTGTTACATCTTTTTTATTTGGAAGGTAGAATATCTTCATGATTATCTGACTTTGTTGGACATCTATATGACAATCGTACCGATTTGTACCTAATTGATTTGTATTGCCACATAAAAAGATGGATTTCACTTTATTGATTTAGCACTTCATTGCTTCAAATTTTTGAGAAAATTCTAGCTAGGGCCATTGGCCAAGGCCTCCCCTAAAATTTTTCTAGGGGGTGGGCGTGTTATCCATGTGCTACTACTTGCTTCTTCACGATTCTTTTGATGAACAACTTATTTGATTTTCACAGACTCAATTTCGAGTGACCAGAGATAGTAAAATTCATGCAACACCTATAATTTGTCCCCTTACACCGATTTGTCACTCGAATTCTAGTGGAAGTATCGAGGGTGAACTAGATTTTACTATGGCGTATTCTGTTTCCTTGACAAATTTTAATATTGAGCTACAATATTATCGCAAAGAAAATAAGCTGTAAGACACACCGTTGGTGACACCAATATGCGGTTCACTTAAACTTCAACTTCAAGTGAAAATCCGGTGTTCTGAGTTTTAGCATTATCTTATCTTTTGTACCTCAAAGTCTGTGAAAATTGAATTATGAAGTACATAAACTCGTGGTATTCTAGTCACACTTCAAGCGCGATAGACCGGTGCGAGTGTCAATTATCGGTGTTTTATTTATGTTCAAATTCATGGACCTACCCCCACACTTTGAGAAACACATTAGATAAGGTTTATGAATATAAACGCACATCACCAGATAAAAGTAGAATATTTGCCGACTGTCAAGCGAGCAAGCGGTTAGCACTTGATTTGACAGCTGCTAAAGCGAATGCATTTAAGATTGCCATGATTGATTTTGTTTTTATTATCTGTTGTTCTTTCCTGAATTTTGATCATTGTTTCTTATAATTACCAGGGAGCTCAAGAAAGCATGAAAGTCTTTAAAATTTTGAAATTTGAATCTAAGATTCAATTGCAGTAGAACTTGGTATTTTGAAAAATCTACTTTTTACTCATATTTTACCGTTATTATTTCCTATTCCCATTGAATGGTATTGGCTCTCCCCAACTGATATCATCTAGCATGTCAAGTGGGCTTAAAATCAATGATCAAACATTTCACCTACTCAGTACTGTCTGATAAACATACTTAATACTAGACTGTATGTTGCCTGCTGTCTTAAACAGCTTCCTTGATTGGAGTCTACCTGTTGACACTGAATCATGTCTGCAACATTCCAGACGCACATGCAACCTTGCACCCTGTCAACACCCTATCACCGGATACATCAGATCATCATCCTTCCCACGGTCGTGAGAAAGACTCGAAACCAGGCATGACAGGTCTAGTGTCACGTGATACGCTTCTGTCTTGCGACACGCAACGCAGTTTCCTTGACAACGCTCCATGATTGGGTGTTCTGCTGGTCATGCTATGATTAGTTTTACAGGGCCCCAGCTTCTCATTTGATTAGCTTCTCGTGTTTCACTTTTCACCGAGGACTTAGGGGCTGCTCCCATCACCACTCTTTACGCCCTCTGATATTTTAGCCACTCAGTTTCTGCTAATTTTTGCAATTAACGCCTCTACGCGCCGTAGGTCTTCGCATTTATTTAAAATCGTCACCGTTGATTTTGCCAGTTTGTATCCACTTCAATTTTGTTCTTTCCATCGTAGCTTTAAGTGCGAGTTTGACCTGTCTTTGTTGAACTTTACTTCGTTTAAACACAGGTCAGTAAGAAGCAAATGTCTCTTTAACGTACTCATCCTATCTTTTATTCGCTACTTGTATAAGTTTGTCGTTCATTGCCTTCAACCTTGCCAAACAAACTGTTCCTCTTCATCAAAGCTAGCATCTTAATTATAGTCTCAGTTTTTGTGTTCAAGGAACAAGGCCACCTTATTTATCTACTCACCCAGTACCATATTTCATTTTTTGTATTAATGTTTTGGCTGGTACAGTCGAAAAGTTTATCCTTCTAAAGATTCATCCTCTTTTTCAGAAGAAGCCCATCAGTTTGCTGAGATCTGACAACACGATCGAGCAAATCTACCTGAATAACAAGATGCACATCGTGGCAGATACTTACGTGGTCCTCAACGAGATCAGCAAGTGAGTACTTTGTTATATTTATTTGGTAATGATTGGTTTGATCAGTTTAAAATGATTGTTAAGTCTTAGAACGTTCAAAAGTTTGTCAATCTTCAATTCAACATTCAAAAGTTACAAAATCTGTGAATTGGTGAAAGTTTTATTTCCCCTGAAACTCTGTTTTCTCTAAGGTGTAGGTTCGGATCGGTCCACCTTGCAACTCACATCAAGAATAGACGAGTAGTCACCATCAAGTTCATTCCTACCAACGTGGTCAAGTGTTTTGACAATGCTGACATGTTGGAGAAGCTGAATAAGCAGAAGAACGGGAACATCGATAAGGTGAGGAATTGGGAAATGCTTCAATGAAGATCTAATTCTACTTCTATTTCCTAGTATTATTGAGACTATCTGATGATGAATTATTGAACTGATTAATAAAGAAATTAATCAATGGCAATCAATGAATCACAAGATTTTTCTGGACTGACCCCTTCTCATTGAGGAAGATAGGAGCCGTACGTTCAAACTTCTTCGAATATTCCTAATACAGATAAATATCCTCTAACATTACCTTAGCTCCTTACATCTATTTCGTATTTAATGCACATTAGTTGAAGTTCATCCTATTTTCCTGTTCCCAGGTTCTGGGGAAGCTGCCGGCTGAGTTTGTGTACGGCAGCATTTGTCAGTGTCCTGAGATCATCAGATACGAGGCCTGCTACGTGGACCAGGGCTGCTGGGCTATGGTAAGTGAGACATGGGATTAAGGATTCGTAATCATGTTTGGAAAAGGGTTCCAATAAGAGAAGTTGCTAGTGGAAGCATGGGATGAGCTGAGGTTAATGGGTACTTGGCAGTGGGATATGGGATTAAGGATTAGTAACAGTATGTGGGAAAAAGAGGAGAAGAGTTGCTAGTTGTGTGAGCTACTGAGCTGGGAGCGGGTATTAGATTTTGGCGGGAATAAGGGGATTGGGAGAAGATTACTTTTGATCTGTTAATGGATGTCTTATTGAGTTACCTGGTCCTAATTTTCAATTCATTAAATCGAAATATCCCATTGGTTCGTTGCAGCTACATCAGTCATCAATTCAGTAGCTTCAATCTCATTTCAAAAACCACTTATTTTCTCAGGTAATGGAGTTTCCAGAAGGTTTCTCCATCCTCCGGGATTACATTATTTCTCACGGCCCCCTGGACTACCGATCAACTTGCCGGTTAAGGGTTTCACTTTACTTTTTACTTTCTATAAATCCATTGGTATTATAAAGATCAATTTTGTTTCAAAAAGGGTAGTACCAGATGTATTGAATTTCATGGAGTTCTCATTGATTTACATCTTTCTCCCCCTCTTAGTTGTCTGACGTCTGTGTCACACAACCCTCCGCCCACCTTACACCTCTTTCCTCAACTAACTCCTCTATCCCTCAGTTAATAAAGCAGCTAGCCACCGCCCTGAACACGTGTGTAGTAAACGGAGTGGATCACAGAGACCTATCCCCGGATAACATTCTCTACGATCCTGAGACTAAGCAGATCAAACTCGTGGGGTTCGGACACACAGCCTCGCTCTCATCCAGCAAGGAACCGTGAGTAACTATACTCGGTGACTTAGCACGGGAAGATTGGCGAAATGATGCCTCATTCCTTCTATTTGAGTTAATAGTGGCACTTGTCTTTCTAACTTTGACAGTAAAACTTTTCGTTTTATCTTCCTTATTGTTGAACACCTTATGTTCTTACAGTGAATTACACTGAATTCCGTACTGTCCTGACACTAAATTTTCCTTTCCGCAGATACAAGGCACCGAAGCACTGTAACAACCTGCCTCCTGAGGCTGTGAAGTACGGAGTGTGCAGTCCTCTGCAGACCATCGTCTGGAAGTTAGTATTGTCTTCTTACCCATTTCATTCTCATCCAAGCTACCACACGCTCACGGAAATTTTCAAAGAACGCTTTTAGGTGTATCATGATGCATTTTTAGAAAGTTTTCCTGTCCCAGCCCTTGTAATTTGTAATGATGAAAGGTGGCCGTTGGTAACGCTGTACTGACCCATTCCTCCTTTCAGGTTCGGTTCAGTGGTCCAGTATTGTCGTGTTGGAGCGGGTCGTCTGAGTCGCTTGAACTGCAACACCTCACCCAGTCAACCCTCAACCAGCAAAGAAGACCCAGTGGATCACCTCATCAGAAGATGCCTGGATCAGGACCCCAGGACCAGGATCCTTTACAGCAACCTCCAGAAACACATCAACCAGCACATCTGAATCAGAATGGGTGAAGAAGCAGTTAATTGTTTTCTGGATTGCAAAAAGGGTAGAGACTGATATAAGATTAAGATAAAGATACTGTGGTCTATGGTACTGACCCTATCGACTGTGGTACGACAATCTATGATTTTGTCATGAAGAAACTGTCCTAAAATCGTCACCTGAGCTTATAAAGAGATAGTCTGAATCCTAATCCTATTACATGGTACATTGTTATTGTTAAGCAACTTTTGTGAATGTATTGTTAGATTTGGAATTCCTAACTGGAACAAGAAATACTGAACATGATCGGATAATCTCATTCAACCAATTCACAAATTTAATTGTAAATTTTAATGTTTTTGTAAATATATATTCGATTTATTCGAATGCAATGATGAATTCATGTTTTTAAAAACTTGTATCATATTTGACTACTTTAAGAATCAGAGAATGTGATTTACCGTTTATTCTAACCATCTCTGATGTGGGGCGTCTCGAACTTTTTACCGTTTATTTCGACGGACGTTCGCTTTCTGTTAATTTCAGGGCGTAAGCCGCGCACTGACTGGATGACCGTTAGGTTGAAACTTGACGTCTAACCAGGGTGGAACGTTGCGCCGCGACAACAAGCGCTAAACCCTGGTTTTAACCAGAGCCCTGTGACACTCCGTGGGCGTAACCAAGAACTCGTTTATGTGCGCGGGGTCAGGCCGAACAAGTGGCGGCTCCCATTTCTGTTGATTCATTATCTATGATAATGACGCGTCGAGTTCGATACGCGCACCGTTAGTGCTTTAAAGTGTAGGGTTTCATTCCGATTAACCAGGGCGTCGCATTTGTTAGGGTTACAACAAGTGCTAGGGTTTTGGTTAGGATCGGTTAGGTTTAGGATACAGAAAAATTGACCCAGGGTCCTGGTTTGTCTGACGCGCGAGGGGGTCAGGCAACGCCTGACAAGTCCTGGTTAGAGCAAGACCCTTGGGTAACATCCTACGAGGGTAAACGCGTTTAGCAATGCCCTAATTACCATTATGTGTGCTTTTGCTCAGTGAGGCAAGATGATCCTCGGACCTTCAAATTTCCGAGTGTTACGCCCTAGGGATTGGAGAATTAATCCTTCAATAAGCATTTGACCATTTGGATGATAATAGCACAGATCGTATTTGCACTTTTATCACTGATCAGCTAAGAGAAAATAGCCTAGCAATGGTTGGTGATTTGATTGGCATATTCATGATGGATGTGTTTGGTTCGTAGAGCTTTGCAGAATGCAGAACAGAGGAATTGCAGAACAAAGAAATTTAGTGGTTTTGTGTGTCACAGAAACCCAGAATAATGATATTTTGACTTGCATTACACTCTCTTTGAGTACTTTCAATCCTTAAGTTTAGTTTACCAATGAATTGAATTGAATTGAATTGAATTGAATTGAATTGAATTGAATTGAAGCATTATATTGAATCATTGATGGTTTTTCTGATCCTTCATTGATAATTTGAATGAAACAGGTTGTGAAACTCAATGTTGATAATGAATGGAATGAATCGCAAGAATTTCACACAACCATGCAAACATAGAAGTTTCGGAATTTGTAAAATTCCATCTTCAGGATCGTATTATCTGAAATCATCCTCAAATTTGATTGGTATTATAGTGACTTAAGTTTAAAACTTATTATAGCATTAAAATGAGATTGATGGTTTTTCTGGATGATTAATTGTATTTGATCCAAACAGGTTGTGAAAAGTAGCTTTAAGGCATGATTCATGGCAAGATATATTGTCTAGCCATATAGTAACATAGAAGATTGTAGAATTTTGTTGTCCATTAGGATTTGTCATTATCTGAAATTTTTTCATGATAGGTCAAGTTATATGACTTGATACAATGAGCAGCTCAGTTTGGGTTTTGTGTCCTAATGGTCACAGAGTCAATGTTGAGGTTAACCCTAACACTCCACTCAGCACCATCAAACAGCAAGTGAGACATTTACCACCATTTCATATTTTATATATTTGAATTAAAAAGAAATCTTTCTTCAAGATTTGGATCTGCCTAGCTCTCTGATGAAGGCATTTCTTTCATGGATCCCATCAAAGACTATGGTTGGAGTTGTTGGAGAGTTCTGTGGCTTGACTACAAAGATGACTGTATTTGTTCTACAAAGAAGATCTTTCTTCAAGATATTTGAATTAAAAAGAAATCTTTCTTCAAGACATCAATCTGCAAGACTTTTCTCCAACTTTCTTCAATACATATTTTATATAACCAATTTCATATAACCAATTTCTCTATTTTAGTCATGGAATTTTACTGTTTAACTGCAATTGTTACTTTGGTCGACAATATTCATCATTCATTTTGGTTAAGTGGAAAAAATTCTATTCAAATTCTTACTGCAATTTTTCAGGCCTGTGATAAGCATGGATTCAACCCTACCAACTATGGACTTCGTAGAGAGAACCATAAAATCTTCCTGGACCTTTCCTTTCCCTTCAGGCTATCAGGACTTCCCAACAAGTATTACACAGTCTTAAACACCTTAAACTTTCAAAGTCATTGTATCATATTATAAGATGATCAATCACTAAAAATATTGTTTAAGCTAACCTTTTTGCTATCTTCCCATGTAGAACATAGTCACTTCAATTTCATTTTCTTCTTAAGATTGCAATCTTACTACCATCTTAATCATTAATTATTCTCATTTGATAAATTATCTAGAGCTAAGTTAGAATTGGTTGAAGAATCACAGAAAGATGTAGTGGTAAACATAGCCTTGCAGTTAGATACTGGAAAAAGACTTCTTGGCAAATGTCTTAATTCATGTACCCTAAAAGATGCTATTCACTGTAAGTTATGGTAAGTGGGTTTGGTGTTTTGCTTGATGAAAATGCATTTTTATAAAAGAATTTTCTTAAACTACCTGCTGTACATGTTAGATATAGCCTTCTTGGGCAAAGTAGTAACCCATATGTGTGCAGATCACTCTATTGAAAAAGGTGCCAATAAAGACACGAAATTGTGTGCCACTTTGACAGAATTTATATAGAAAGTTGAAGCACACAGATGAAATCTGCACGTCTTTATCAAGACCTCTGTCAATCAAGCAGTCTGCACACATATGCTTAATGGTACTTTGCTAAAGTACCAATGAAATGATCTCTAATTGATCTGTCAGACAGGAAATTAATGCAATATCATCATTCATTCTTATTATTTCTATTTCTATTTGGCTCATGGTTCATGAGTTCATCATTGCTATCTTTTTCAGCCATTGGGGAAGAAATCCTCTCTGTTTCATATGTTATGTATCTTCAGCGTAAAATTGATAACATAGAGTTTTCTACTCTGAAACTATCAGATCTAGGGATTTTCAAGGTAAAGACAGTTAAAAATTCAAAAATTTATAATGTTTTGCTGAGATGGTACCAGCTTCTAAAAGAATTAGGAAATCTTACTTTTTTATAATGATTCATTTTTTCATACCTTATTTAAATAGGTTTTCATCACTCTTATTTCAAATTATATGAAAGGAAAATGTGACCCCCTTTTGCAATGAAATTTAGAACATGCAACTTCATTTAAAAGTTTAAAGCTGAGATATCTCACCAATTGATGACTATTGGCTAATATGTAAAATTTCAGATTTACATTGAAGGCACTTGCTGATTTTTTGATATCTTTCAGGGAAGTGCCTTACTGAGGCTTCACAGTGTTGAATTAAAAACTGAGCCTTGTTCATCAGCAAAAGGCAATATCATTGAGACTCCCTGTCAGAATGAGTCAGACATGGAAACTGATTCTACTATTGAAAAAGAAAGTGAGAGAACAATTGATTTGCCACCAATGGAAATTGACAAGGAACATGAAAAGTTAGACAGTGGAGAGAATTTACAGGAGAATGAGTTTGATCAAAGTGCCCCAATTCTTTTCAATCCTATTGAATCTGGTCTACAAAGGTTTGCTGAATGTTATTTTTCTCTGAAAACCTACATAGTGTACTTTACCTAATATACTGTAATATTTTAATCAAAGTGATTATAGATTCAACTATAGTTCATCTTAAAGTTACAAATTTTCAGTTCAGCAGCAGATCCTGATGAAGCATTCTATGAAGTAAATGATCGTGATTTAAAGATTATGCTAAGGGATTTGCAGAAAATCTCCGAAAGACAATTTCGATTCAAAGCACCTGAAAAAGAGAAGCATATCCCAGATAAAGTTGTCTTAAGAATCAGGTTCATGATATTGATGGGCTTGTGATTTATGTTATCAGAATCAATGAATGGCTTCATTTTTATTTGTCAAACATTTTTTTTGTTCAGATGTAAAACTGTTGTATGAATTTAACTTATTCAGCCTATCTATCAATAATATACTCTTCAAAAAAGTAATACTTACTCTTCAGATTTCCTAATGGGATGATGTTGCAAAATGTATTCAATGCAAAAGTTGACACAACAGATACTCTCTATGACTTTGTGAAATCATATCTTACCAAGGATAGTTCTGAGCATCTGAACATATACCAAGGTCCTCCAAAGCACATCATTAAACCTGGTCTGACACTATCTGAAGCAGGGCTAACCTGTACTTCCCTTTTACATGCTGGAGGAGAAATAATCCTGAAAAGTGATTTGCAAGTAGAAACTGATCCATCTCGAGCTATCAGTCAGCTTACAGGGGTGATAGGAGGTACCTCAAGTGTTGTCAGAAAGAGTGATGATGCTATTGTCACTAAAGAAGAAAATGCACCTTCCTCCTCACAACAAAACAATACTTCACAAGCTGAGGCAACTAGCAGTAAATCTGGCAAACCAGTTCCAAAATGGTTCAAAATGAGATAATATGTCAACTATTTCATGACTTTGAATATTGCAATATTGATCAGAAGTTAAAGCATACATATCTATTTTGAGTACTTGGTATTTAATTTTTAAGCAATTTTTCTGGCCTTGATGTTGAATAGAATTGAATTTATTTATTGAGTTATTAAACTATTGGATCGTCGAATTGATTTTTGGGAAGATTATTCACTAATTCACTAATTCAGGGACACATGATTTTCCAATTACAATTTTGGGAGGTTAATTATCAATGATGCAATGTGGGTTTGAGATTGTAATCAGTTCTTTTTCTATTTCTATACAATTTCTATACTATTTGGAAATAATTTATGTCTTTAGATTATAACCTTAATATTTTGTCACATCGTCTAGTTTCAGTTAAGCTATAAACAAACTACTTAACTTGATGCTGTATTTTACCAATAAATTCAACAAATGAAGCAAGATATTCGATTACAAATTCACACCATGTAATTATTTTCTCCTTTGAAGCACAGTTCTGGTATGCTGATGAATTCATGCAGCTCTGGAGATTCCTCAGATGAAGATGGTTACATCGATGAAGAAGAAGAAGAGCATCAAAACTTTGCCTGCCTTTTCTGTGAAGAGACTTTGAAATCTCCTAATGATTTCTTTGAACATGCTTCTTCATTGCATAATGTTAAAATACTTGATGTGTTCAGCAAGTTATCTTTTTACGACATTGTGAAAGTTATCAACTATACTAGAGCTCTAAAAATGAGTGCAGATGAATTTAAATCTGTTCCTAACATTGCCAGCAGTTTATCAGATGAATACCTCAAACCTACTATGGCTGATGATGCATTGCTTATGATTGATTTCGAGGAGTTATCACAGAATAACTGTGCATCAAATTCCAACAAAAGTGCATGTCAAAATGAGTCTTCACATGATTCCAGTAGAACAAGTCTACTTGAAGCTAAACTTCAGCAAGTGCAACAAGCCTACCTTGAATTACTGGAAAAAAGTAATAACACCGAATCTACAGATGACTCAGTTAATAATGCTTACTTTGATAGCTATGCAGATTACTCAATCCATTCTGAAATGCTACAAGATCGTGCTAGGACTGAAGCCTACAGAGACTACATATATCACAATAAGGAGCTATTCAGTGGTATGGATGTTCTTGATGTGGGTTGTGGAACTGGAATCTTATCCATGTTTTGTGCAAAAGGAGGTGCAAAGTCTGTGACTGCTGTTGACAATTCTAAAATTATTGATAAAACGAAACAAATCATCAGAAGGAATAATATGTCATCTGTCATTGAAATAGTCGAAGGTAAAATCGAAGACTTGGAATTCGATAAAAAGTTCGATGTTATAGTGTCAGAATGGATGGGGTATGCTCTTTTGTTTGAGTGTATGTTGGACAGTGTTATCAATGCCAGGGATAAGCACCTTAAACCAGGTGGACTCATGGTACCAAACCGAGCATCATTATTTCTATCAGCTGTCAGCGATACTGCAGCTTATAAAAACAAATTTACGTTTTGGGAAAATGTTTATGACTTTGATATGAGTGATGTTATTCCAGATCTTTATAAGGGCGCCTTCATTGAAACAGTTGAAGCCAAGAATGTCGTATCTAGTGTTTGTGGCTTCAAGCATTTTGATTTGAGTACTGTTAAAATACCTGAACTCGAATTCAGTAGCCCATTTGAGCTTCTTATAACCAAATCCAGTTCACTGACTAGTTTCACAGTTTTCTTCTCTTGTTTCTTTGATGGTAATCATTCCATTGTACTCAACACATCCCCCGATAGTGTCAGTACTCATTGGGTTCAGACAGTGCTATATTTGGAATCAGTCATCAAGGTGTCAGAGGGAGATGTCATACAGGGAACTGTCAGTTTCAAGAAGATATCTGCTGAAAAACGTGGCTATGTGATAAAGTTAGAGGGAAGCTCCGAAACCAATAAATTCAACCAGGAGTTCTTTGTTCGGTGATTGATGTAATTTGGTGGGAGCACGGTTTTTATTAATTTATTTGAATCCTTTTATGAGTTTCTTTTACATTGTATTGTCAAGTTTTTCTTATCTCATTCACTGGTAGTTTCTCATTTAAACCCAACCTAGAGTAGATGATTTTTTCCGTTTATGATATGAATGAACATTTCTGTGAACTTGGTCCCAAGTTAAATGCCACTTAGCTATTTTCAATAACAGATCAGTCATGAAGAGTTTCCTTGCTGGTGTCTTTGATTCTATATTAGTGATATTCAATTCAATTTAATTCATTAATAAATAGTGTTCATTTGTAGGATGCCTAGTGCAGATACACAAAGCGCCACAGTTTCTCACGTTGCAGATGAGGACATCAAGGACATTGGTCGCTATATCAGCAATCTCTGGAACGTCAAAGAGTTCGACATAAACACTGAACGTGATGATCAGAAGCTCACTGAGATCATAAACTTCTATCAGGAACAGCCTCATGTGTTAGATCCTCATCTTCAAACTTGGATAGACAAGTTGCTAGAGATTGTTCTCTCAGAATTGGTTTCTCAGATGGCTGCAAACCTCGGGTTTAAATACCTTTATCTCCTAACAAAAGTCCGGGGTGAGAAGTACATTGTGAGACTCTTTCCACATGAAGTGGCTGATATTGAAACTGTCTTGAAGTTGTTGGAGTCAGATAAAAGTGATGTTTGGCAGGCCAAATATGTGCTTTTTCTTTGGCTGAGTATTCTGGTTCTCATTCCCTTTGATTTGAAGCGGCTGGATGGAGAGAGGGAGGAAGGGTGGAGCATCAGACGTATGCTAAGCATTGCTACTGTGAGTTAAAAACTGAAGATTCATCTAACAGTTTTATTCTTTACAATCAACTCCTGTTATTTGTATGAATTCTGTCTTTGCAAAAAATGATACCTGTGACTTTTTAATACTTACTTATCTTACTTATCTCCCTTTATTTCCCCTCAGAGTCGTATTGAAGGTTCTGATAAGTCGAGTGAAGCTGCTGCTCTGGTGGTTGCTAAACTAGTCACCAGACCCGATCTCCATGCCGAGCACCTTCAGAACACCATATCTTTCCTCATATCGTCCTGTTCTGAAGCTCAGGATGATGTTGTATTTGTGAGTTTTTTCTATTGATCATTTTGGACCAAACGGAATGAAATCATTGCAATGACTACGGCATTTTTTGCAAATTGAATGTATTTTTCCTCTGAACGGCTCTGAAAAATATTCTCATATATATTACTCCTCCATTTAGGGCTCGAAACAGAAGCTCGGCATGTTGACATGTCTGTGTCGTATCTACAAACTAGGTCGGAGGGACTACCTCTTGCCTCACTCCCGTCACGTCCTCGGAAGAAATAGGGAAGCTACAACTCAGGAAAACCAGAATACTCTCCTCAGGAAGTTCGAGATAAAGCTTGCTCAGAGGATTGGTACGTTAATTGGGCATTTCTTCCCCTATTTTGATTATTTTCATGCCGTAATCATCGTCTAATTTATAACCTCTGTCTCTACTAAGCTTGTGATTAACTCACCTATTTCACTCAGGTCTATCGTTTCTGGCACCACGAGTTGCTAAGTGGCGGTACAAGCGAGGGACACGGGTCCTGGCTGACTCCTTCAACAACAAGAACAGCCCCCAGAACGGTGGTAATGTTAATGAAGGAGCAGGGGAGGAGGAGGATGAGGAGTATGAGATACCGGATGAGATTGAGGATGTCTTGGAAATCCTCTTCAGAGGTGAAGTGTACTGTAATTTGTGTTTTAAAGTCCCCATTTCTAAAGATGGGGAACGAAAGAGGTTGGGTGTAGCATGTGGAACTAGTTACAATTTGCTTTTTTCGGGAATTACGTCGCTACCATCTCATGAATTGATACCGTTTTGTCATAATTTATGAATATGAAACGATAGGTGTGGCTTAATCTTCTTACTAATTTGCAGTACAATGGGAAAACGCGCATAACATAATGTACAAAAGTACAAAGTTGCAGTCCGTTAATTTAGGGAAGTTAGCTGGCTTCATAAAATCCACAGAGTATAAAATCACGAAAATTCCAGCGACAAAACAACACAAAATTCTTCAGATTAATACAAAGTTGCCCAATAAAATGATACTCAGCAACCGGCAATAACACTACTAAATCTCACTGTTCAAGTTGCACCCCCTTCGTTTCCTTCTTCAATAACCACAGGAATATCGTCCCTACCAAGCTTAGAACCTGCAGAAAGCCAGTAGTCAGGTCAGATGTCACTGTGTACGTGAACGGCACTACAAACCCAGCTATTATGGAAGCCACTGCAAAACAGAAGGCTACAACTGAACTCGTAAATGAGCGGACCGATGTGGGGAAGTATTCAGCACCGAGGACGTTGGAAGACCAGCTTGCTACAGCTAGCAGACCTCTGAGGAGGGTTAGGATCATAATTGTTACAGTGGAACCAATGTGGAAGTAGAGAGGAGTTAGCATCAGAAGTGACAGAATAGCAGTGGTCAGGAAAGTTGGCCGTCTGCCAACAAATTCTATAGCCAAAGCACCGATGAAGCAGGCAATGGGGTCTGCCAACCCAACCACTCCCAAGTCAAACAGAATAGCATCGTCCATCCTGCAGTTTTTCGTAAGTCCGGTTGCGTTTTCGGATTTAATCCCGTTCATGTAGTAAGGTGCTGCGAATATTATGGCCGAGTAAGCGAAGTTGATTGTCAAAGAGACCCCGACAACCTTCCAGAAATCAACGGTCTTCTTCCTCGTCTTAAGCTCCTTGTAGCTCTCCCCAAGATTGCAAAACCCGTCTCATTTTCCCTGTCTCACCATCCCTTCAGTTAAACTGATATCGCTCGATAACTTCTTGCAGTTTAAACGAGATATGACTTTTAGAGTACTCTCTGCTGCTTCTATGTTTCCCTTCTCTGCATCGTATCTCGGTGACTCAGGTATGAAGAAGAGTAGGATAACAGAAGGTAGGAAGATAATACTGAGTGCTATGAGGAGACCTCGCCACCCGAAGGTGGGTACAGTAAAATACGCAATCCCTGTCCCAAAAGCCGTACCGATCCCCCAGCCCACCCCTTGCACTGCCAGTGCTACTGCTCGGAATTTCATGGTGGATATCTCAGCAGCATAAGCAGTGGACGGTCCATTTCCCATACCAGTTCCTATTCCCTGTATTCCACGACATATCAGCAGCTCCCATTCGTTTCTAACGAATCCTGAGACGAGTGAGAAGACAAAGACAATGACTGCAGCGATGCAGATGATTCGTTTCCTGCCGTATCTGTCACCGAGATGGGATAGGGAGATGGATGAGAGAGCGTGAGTTGCCATGCTGAACGTTAGAAGAACTGACAGCCAAATGTTTGTTAAGCCCCACTGACACTTGACAATCGGTCCCACTATCGACATAACCGCCACTTCGGACCCTGCGATGATGGAAAATATGTAGCAACCACCGCAGAACAGGACTGTTCCAAAGCCACAACCCACCATCTCTATTGCTTCTTCAACCCTGTAAGATCTCTTTCCCTGTTCATTGTCGGGTAATGATTCCTCTTCCGATGTATTGTAATCGCTTTGGAGCTTCGTGACGAGATACGTTTCTTCTGTGTCGACATCTGCCATGTCATTAATAGGTTGCTGTATTGCTGAAAGTTTTAAGAAATGATGAAAATGCTTGAAATGTCTTTGGGGGATGAAATACTCATTTGAGAACAAATAATAAAAGCTTTGCTTACCACCTAATGGCAAGAGCAGAAAAAATAATAAAACGAACTTTCGATCTGGAGAAAACTCCTAGAGCTTCAGAGAACAATAGAATGTATGAAACAGCACGAGAAAACAGCTGCAAATTTCTCACAATAACACGTACAATGTACAAATATACTTAACAATGAATTATTACATAATAAATGTTACCTTACTCCATGAAAATTGTAGGTACCTCACTTGATGCGACTTTTTTAATTTTAGTTCTTAATTTTAGGTATGAATTTTAGGTATGAATTTCATTCATGATTACGCACATAATTTTTGCAATTTTGACGAAAGATGCACGATTAAGTGTCCCAAAAAGTTAATGTTGTAAGAATGTAAGGTATTTGCGATTATTATGATCGTGTTTTGATATCAAATCTCGATGCTAAATAACAGGTAACTGGAGAACAGTGAGAAGAACTGGGTCAGACATAAGGGGGGGGGTTTCACTGTCCCAATTGTCCCAAACTCAAGAAAAAGTGGATTGGGACAGGGACAATTGGGACAAATGGGACATTTGGGACAAATGGGACAATTGGGACAAATGGGACAGAGAAAATGGAACAAATGGGACTCAAAAAAGTGAATGCTGACTGGGACAATTGGGACATTTGGGACAAATGGGACAATTGGGACAAATGGGACAGAGAAAATGGAACAAATGGGACTCAAAAAAGTGAATGCCGACTGGGACAATTGGGACATTTGGGACAAATGGGACAATTGGGACAAATGGGACAGAGAAAATGGAACAAATGGGACTCAAAAAAGTGAAAGTGGACTGGGACAAATGGGACATTTGGGACAATTGAGACAAAAATGACAGAGACAAACACAACCAAAATATGTACTTAGTATACTTGTATGAATATAACATTCATTTCAATGATTGAAAAAAATTGATTCAATGTAAAAAATGCTAAATGACGGATTTTTTCAACTTTTTGTTGGTCCCAATTGTCCCAAATGTCCCAGTTGTCCCAATTGTCCCAAAAACCAGTCCCAAACTCAAAAAAAAGTAAATTGGGACAGGGACAATTGGGACAATTGGGACAGTGAAACTCCCCCCCATAAGACCCCTATTCGATATTCATCTTATCGCGTTAATTAATATCATGGCGAGAATCAAGAAGTTCTAGTATAAAAATGTACGCCAAAATATTACTATCTGTTTGGCCATGATTTGAATTTAGCACGGTTTTTCGGATATGCTCGATATAGAAATATGTAACCTAATCATTGCACGAAGTGACTTGTGCAGTAGACCGAGACGTCTGATAAACAACTTCTAACTGTTAACAAAATGAACGAACTGGTAACAGAAGGAGGGTGGTGTTATATACCAGTGATGAGGGGTTAACATTAGTTATAGGCAGTAAAGAGTGACGTCATCATGATGGTCTATAGTGGTGACTTGATGATAAAGAACTGTGTGTTATTTGGTGCAACAGTAAAGTTGATAAGGGTCTGGTATGGCAATAACGAGAAAATCGTGCTGTTAAAATTAGACAGCAACAATAATTTGCTATAATTAAAACGAATTATATGAAAACTGAAAGATAACCTGGGGTCAGGTATAATCTTATAATGAACTTATTTAAGCGAATTTAGGTATCACTGAAACGATAGCATGAAAGAAGGAACTCTTGTCCAAAATCCAAGTGATAACAGCTTAGGAGGACACTGCTTTTTTGGCAAATAGAAAAGGAAGTGGAACTTTCTAGAAGAATCTTCAAGAATTTCTAAAAACCTCTAAACTTCGAGATCAACTTTACTGTAATTGTCCTAACAGTGGCAAAGCTCTGCAACAGAACCTTCAGAATAATATAATGAAAGAACTTCACAAAGAATTTAATTCCACAATTGCAACACACCTTACAGTCACACTACTAGGTTGAAATATACAAGATCATCTAAGGCGTTGTACTCAACATTGAATGATCTCAAGTTACCATAAGGTAGGTGTAAGGTGAAGTTAATGGTTATAATAGGCAGCATTATACACAACACATGTAACTATTGGCGTTTAAATTCGAGGAGAGTTAATTAATGGCACTGCAGAGAAGATTAGTGACTGATAAGTAACTGACAAGCTGCGAAATAAACCTTCAAACAAAATGAAAGGGTATTGTGTTCACCGAATCTCGGCCTCTAATTTGTTTAAAAGTTTAAACAAACAATATTTTTCAGTTTTAAACGTCATAATTATTAACGTGTAGAATGTAAATCATATACGAAGCCAATGTATGAGCTTATTCATTCAACGCAAACTTATAACAAAGCTTGGTAAGACCCCATGCATTCCGGAAACTGAAATAATTGGCAAATTGAACAAACGGAAATAATTTTGCTGGTTCATATCATGAACTTTACTTTAAATCTACAAACTACAGTACAGAAGACCATTGGCCATGATCTGCCATATTTCCGTGTAAGGGTAGTACCGAGTAATGAAGATAAAGGGGAAGATGTGTAGCGCATGTAAACATCTTTACAGGTGACAGGCAACATATATAAACATGATAGATATATGCTTAATGAATAATTCTAAGTCAGAAAAAGCAGCAAGTACTCTACTCGGGACATGTACGGGTCACGAAACTTCAAATACGAGGAAGCAATTCTGGTCAAAGGTAGAAGTCTTCCAACGTTGTTCTATTCTTTAACTACAGAATAACCATCTATATTTCACTATTTCAGGTCTCAGAGATCCTGAGACGATTGTAAGATGGTCTGCTGCTAAAGGAGGTCGAGCTACGTCACTTTTTATAAAACAAATGTTCTTGTTTCCTCTTGAAAAACCTGTCCTTACCCTAGCTTGGAGGTAGGTGGGGGTCTGGGAAATCATCTGGGATTTAAAATAGATTGTTACCCATAGGGAACAGAAAATGGCATGAAATTGATTGTAATTCCTTTGATAGTTTGATAGATTGCTGCAGACTGTTTGGCTTTTGACACTAAGAAGTTGAAACTGTTATTAGGTTGACCTTTTAGGTAGTTGAAACCCTTATAATCCTACCGCATCTCTCCTAGGTTGTTTAGCCCTAGCAGAGCTAGGCAGGCACGGGTTTCTGTTACCTGAACACCTTCCTGAGGTGGTTCCCATCCTGGTGAAAGCCCTGCAGTACGACGAGAAGAGGGGCAACTTAGCCATAGGTGCGTGATTTAGCATCAGAGAGAATCTGAATGTGCTTTAGAATCCAGAGAGTCTAGGATTCTAGTGAACTTAGACCCTGCTGAATTGGTACAGCACTGCGATGGCTTTGGTCTAATAATGTTGTAATTAGCACACCAGCTTGAAATACACATCTGCCCTTCAGCTCAGGTTAAAGTGATCACAATATTTCTACCTAAGTCTCAATCCACTACATCACCATTTAAATTAAGACGCTAAATGAACTTCAAATGCACCTTATGTTTGTGAAAAGTGGCATGGAGTCACTAAACGATCTAACACCCAGGTGCGAATGTTCGGGATGCAGCCTGCTACATGTCCTGGTCCTTCGCCCGAACATACGACCCCGAACAAATCAAACCCTTCGTCAACGACATCGCCATGGTAGTTAGTGCTTCTATCGATGAAAAATAGGCGGTTGTTCACTACATTGGTAAGTGACGTCATCCTACCAGCCTATTTCTTAAGTAAGAATGGGCTATTCTATGACAACAAATCACAAACTTTACATTTGATCTTTCATCTTGTTCGTCCCTCACACTGAACTGTAATATTCATCTAATCAAACTCCACTCGCAGGCATGTTGGGTGTCGTCGCGCTGCCTCCGCTGCATTCCAAGAAAACGTAGGTCGCCAAGGCTCCTTCCCCTTCGGAATAGACATCCTAACAACCTGTGACTACTACGCTGTAGCCCTACAAGCCAACACCTATCACAAGCTTTCTGTCAAGATAGCCTCCTACGAACCGTACAGCAAGCCCATCATAAACCACCTGGCTCGCGTTAAAGTGGGTCACTGGAACCCCACCATAAGACGGGACGCGGGTGTGGCTCTGGGGCTGCTGTGTTCCGTGCTCCCCGACTACATTTCCTCAGAAATCCTACCCTATCTGTTAGACACCATGCAGACTGGTGATTTTAACGCCCGACATGGTGCTCTCCACGCTACCAGTGATATCTGTGTGGGGTTAAAAGACAGACTCCATCTACTCTCAGAGGAGACGGTGGAGAAGATTAACGGAGTTTTGGGGGTGCTGGAGTCCCGGAGTTCCTTCAGAGGATCCGGGGGAGATGAGATGAGGAGTGCCGTCTGCTACTTCATCGAGAAGATGTCCACTGCGGGCGTCAGACTGAACGACGCCACCATCGGGGTCTGGCAGGAGTTTATCAACGTGTGTATCGTTAATCCCGAGCAGTATTTGGGCGTTCAGAACTCCTCGGTTGAGGCGTTACGGGCGTTTTCCCGCCACTACTACACGCCCTCCAACGCCGGGCTGTGGACACACCTCGTTGAGTATTACACGAGTCAGATCCGCCACGAGTTCACCGCAACACGGGTCGGATCAGCCCTGGCGCTGAGTGTGCTGCCCTCGTGTGTGCTGGCTCCGCATACCATGTCCCTCGTTAAAACCCTCGCTCCCTGCACGAGGGTTCTGAGCAAGTCGGAGACAAGTCTGGCGGAGTGTAGGGTGAGTGTGGCAAACCAACGGTTACAATTTCTCAATAAATTCGGTTTGGGTTGGCTAAAACCGACCGTTCGTTTATCCGGTTAACGAAATTTCGGGTTTCGGCTTGGTTAACCACCGCCCGGCTAAACTGTATATTTTTTCGGTGAAATGAAAATATTAAGTTAAAGTTTCAGATGGCTAAAAACTCTTGGTTATCTGGTATTTCGAGTTTGGTTAACCGGTTGTTTCACAGAGTCTGCTGGACTGTAAAAGCCATAACAGGTACAACTGGGAATCTGTATTTTCATAAACGAACTCACAAATTTGATTGATGGTTTTTGAAAGTCGTTTTCACGGAAGACACATCTTTTACCTTTCATCCAATCTGCTACTAACAAATTTTGAATGATTTTCAGTACGGACATGATTGATGGTTTTGTCAAGTTATTTCACGGAAGCTGCCATTTTTTGTCCAAACTTTGGACATATCATACATCATGTCCAAAGGTCACCCAACCAGTGAGTATATCATGTCCAAAGGTCACCCAACCAGTGAGTATATCATGTCCAAAGGTCACCCCACCAGTACATCATGTCCAAAGGTCACCCAACCAGTGAGTTATTGAAACGTGGCATGAAAACTTGGTATTATAATAACACGTGTGTGTTTATAACTGAGTGCAATATAATCGACTCAAATTTTATCAACTGTCAGAGTTGTCAGTTCCTGAAGACGATTCGATGCATAATAACTTCCTAACATATTATTATCATGGGTGATCTCTAATCTCTCCCAATACAATAACATTAATAAAACACACTTCCTCAGTTAATCTGACCCTGACTCGTGAGATGAAACTGTGGATTAACCCCCCCACTCTACCCAGTTAGCCCTGACCCTGACTCGTGAGATAAAACTGTGGATTAACCTCCCCCCCAACCTCCCAAGTTAACCTGACCCTGACTCGTGAGATAAAGCTGTGGATTAACCCCCCACCTTCCCCAGTTAACCTGACCCTGACTCGTGAGATAAAACTGTGGATAAACCCCCACCATCCTCAGTTAACTTGACACTGACTCGTGAGATAAAGCTGTGGATTAACCCCCACCCTCCCTGTCCCTTGTTAACCTGACCCTGACTCGTGAGATAAAGCTGGACCTCGTGAGAGGGTTGCTCCAGCAGAGTGTGGAGAAGATCGATAGAACGAGGCAGAACGCGCTGGATGCCCTGCATCACTTGGTTCACAGCGAGGTGGAACTCGTGAATCACGAGTTACTGAAAGTTGCAGTCCCACACCTTCAGTAAGGGTTGTTTTCTTTGTTACTGATAATCTGTAATAAAGATCCCGAAATTTTCCCTTACTACTTGTTTTTGAATAGAATAACTGCCAGACTTTTGGCCGATATAACATTTGTATTTCGTAAATTTTCTCTTACATTTCTGATCAAGCCACCGCAATATTTCAATAACATCCCGATCATGAAGACCCCACAGGTGTCTGACCATTGAAGACGCACCCCTCATCATGGACTTGGGAGACATAACCAGCACGGACACGTACAAGAACTTCGTGCTAAACGTGGACTACTTCGATCCGAACACCCTCTTCACTCGGTCACTGACTCTGGTGGATGCCCCGGAGTACATTCATAGTCTCATGAGGGGACTCGTAGTCAGCATAGGTTAGTAATTAAGTATAGTCCAAGTATAGACTATTATAGTACTAGTATAGTCCTAGTGTATTCACGGGAGGTGTCAGAGACAATATGCGAGCGGTGTGATTCCTAGTCCATTAAGGTTATTCGCGATTAAATCTCAATGATTTCATACAAATCTCATGATCACCCCTCCCTCCTTCAATGAAAATAATTAAATAATTAACACCCTTTCTGTCCCCTCTCCAGGTGGATTGACCGAGTCCCTCGTGAAAGCCTCGTCTGCTGCCTACATCGACTACCTAACCGAGCACGAGGACCGTCACCAACAGATCTGTGACGCCCTCGTTGGTATCATGACCTCGGACGTTAAGAACGACCGAGTTATAGTTCCCCTCCTCAAAACGGTGGAGTTGACCCTGACTAACATCATGCTGGAGGATGAGGTGGGGAGGGGTTTTGCAGCTCGGTTTGTGGAGCGTGTGAAGGTCGAGGTGAAGGGCTGCGGGAGTGTGGTGAAGTTGCTGGCTGTCCTCGGACCCCTCGTGAATTGTCTTCAGTTCTCGGAGAATAAGAGTGTTATTAGTCAGATAATGCTACTGCTGTGTCACAGGTGAGTGTGATAAAGTGTCACTCAGTGTTAGAAGTATTAATTTCGTGCTAACCGGAATCATATACAGGTGGAGTATCGAGAGGTCTCTCAATCTAGAGACTCGATATAATATATCCAGCAGAAATCATGCACTCTTCTTGTTGCAAAATCCATTACCCTATTTTCCTGTCCTCTCAGCCGTCTGACATCTATCAGTTTTAATTGTCACGGTAAATTACGACCGAAGCTAGACAGACTTGCTCGGCACACGGAAACCTTGCAAAATTAACCCAAGATTCACTTCCTCAATTAGTCGTGCAATTTGACCAAATATGGATTTTTCATCGAGTCTCCCTTCATTTGTGTCCACTTCAATAAAGAAAATAGTGAATGATATGATATTGGTTGGAACATAAGTCACGACAATTTCAACATAAGGGACTCCTCTATGAGAATACTGTCTTGACTAATGTTTCAACCAATAATCATTACCATATCAAATTCATCATTTTCTCTATTGAACCAGGAAATGAATAATTTCGAGAAATCATTTCAGAGCTTCCATATAATATTGATGTCAAAAATACAAGATAGTAACGTAAACGGCAACGTACACAGCACACCTGGGGCACACCTTGGGCAGCCGGGGGCTGGGGCACACTTGGCATATCGGAGACTCTGAGGGTCGGCATCATATTTTCGAAATTATCCCTCCCCACCTCACAGGTATCCCCGGGTAAGGAAAGGCATGGCAGATGCGTTCTACACGGCCCTGATAACGTTTGATGACGCTGTGTCTAACGTGGAGGAGGTGTCTGGCATACTGGAGGAAACTGTATGGGATGACCCAAATGTGAGTTGAGGCATGATAAATTATCAAATGAAAACTTGGGGTTCCTTTTTAATTGATGAGGGACCTAACTATAGTTCATATTATAATAGTTCATAATTCAACTGATTCTGTCTCTGATCCTTGAGAAGGTACTGGACTTTATTTTCAGTTTACGGACCTTAATAGACGGACCTTAATTAGAATCACGCACTTAATTTCCGCGTTCATTGATTGCATTCACGGTGAAGTACTCAGCGTGACTGTAATGTCCGTGATTATTACGTCTCATTGGGTATAACCCCTTATATAAAGAATATTTCCCAAGAGATCAGATAACCCCCTTGGCCTTATATTTTCGTCTCCCTTCAGGATATGGATGGCTTGAGGAGTAAACGTAATAAAATCTGTGAGTTGGTTGGAGTAAAAGCCCCAAAGTTACTCGCTGGAAACAAGCCAAAACCTGTCACTGCAACCAACGAACAGTTTGATAGTTACAGCGATTTAGTTGGTAGAGCAGGCTATTAAATCAATCACTATCCCGCTTTGCCATATTATGACATTAGTGTGGCGTGTGAAAATTCTGAATTCAAGAGAGCTTGATATATACGAACAGAAAATTCTTTAACTTGTGTTGATGTTGTTGAGGCGTTTCGTAATTTTGTTTGATTACACGGTTGTTGTTCTGACTAGCGATGTTAGCGGCTGGAATTGCCGAATTTTACTATTTTTTGGGGCCCAAATGTTTGGATTTTGCCTGGTGCAATTGTCTTGCTTTTAACTTTCAGGGTTGTATGATTTGGAGGAAAGTTTTATTCAAATGTATTTGTACTGTATATGATTTTCTTTGTAAATAGGAAATGTTTATAAAAAAAAGTTCCCTTGCAATATAATTTGTTTCGATTTAACTGTTGCTTTACTTGTAATTCCGGTTCCATTATTGCCTGTTGGATTTAGGCAATAATTCCTCCTATATATTCCAGCATTATCACCATTGCTGTTGACCCCATTACTTCAGTCTTCATGACAGCGCAATACAATGTTATACATCCGTAACCCCCTTACTTCTAGCTTTAGAATGTTACATCCGTAACCCTCTTACTTGTAGCTTTAGAATGTTATACATCCGTAACCCTCTTATTTACTGACGTGTGTAAATAATAATATTATAATACATCCGTAACCCTCTTAGATCTAGCTTTATAGCATGCTCCGGAATGCCAGTAATTTGTCGTATGCCATCCCCGAGAAGATCAAAGATGATCAGAGACATGCCATTAGTTCCCTGGAGTCCCACGATGTCAACGAACTAATACGATACCTTCATGACAACGAGATTGGGAAGGATCAAACGTTCTTGGGTCCTTTTGGTGGACGTAAAATAGGTAAACTATGATGATAATTTAATCAATCAGTTCAGGGCTCAACATGCGTAACACACTGAATTTCCGGCTAGTAGGGCCCTTAGACTTTTTCTGGCTCGGCCCTCTTACGGAGTCCGTGTAGACCTTTGAATGATAGCTATTACGACTAGCCCTCATCTCCCCCCTCCCCCAGTGTACTGCGACTGGAGTGCGTCAGGGCGGGGTCTCTCCTTCATTAACGAGTACATCACGAGGGAAGTGTTACCTTGGTATGCCAACACCCACTCACTGGCTAACACTACCGCTACTCAGATCAGCATGTTCAGAGAGGAAGCTCGCCAGATCGTCAGGTGGGTGGGTAGGTAGTCTGATTGATGGTTAGTCAGGTATTCAAGTTGTAAGGTAGTGAGATAGTCTGTTAGTTGGGTAGTCAGGTAGTCTTTAGTAGGGCAGTCAGGTAGTCAGAAAGTAAGTAAGGTAGGTGGGTTGCTGGGTAGTTAGGTTGTAAGTTAGTCAGCTTGTAAGTTCGTTAGGTACCTAGTAAGTTCGTATAAAGCAGTAAGTTACTCAGTTACTAAAGTACTAAGTTGATCAGGTAGTCAGGTAGTAAGATGGTCAAGTAGTCTTGCCTTGTAGTAATCCATGGTTTAATCTATGTAAACTTTGAAGGTGTATTGGTAGATGAGAAACATAATATGACAACTTTAATTGATTTTCTAGGTAGTCAAATAGGTTGTTAAATTTTTCTTGCTTCTTTAGAAATATTTAAACTTTTCAATGGTCAAAGATAATAGCAGAATATTTAGCTTTTTAATACAGTAATATTAGTTACCGGAGTACTAATGTTGTAAAATGAATCCTATTAGAGTTTAATTATAATTTCTAGATTTCTATTTCTAGAATCTGGTAATGAATGTAAGAGTTGAAAGTCTGGGGCTATATTTAGCTATTTAGTACTTAAGTATGCCATGTTGCAGCGCATTAACTCAACTCAAGATTTCACTCTGAAACTCAAGTAAAATCAGTTGATAAAATAAATGATTGTGCGCTACTTCGTATTTATCGTGATATGAATCTATCAGATAAATAAAACTACCGATATTTAGAAGCTACTTCAAATAAAAGCTGTTACGCCCACCAGTGTATTTCTGGGTATTATACCCTTAACTACAACTAGCACCCCACCTTCTTATATAATAACTGTTCTTTTAATAGTTCAAGCTTTCTAGGTTCCACCATGGACCTCCCACGTAGAACGAACCTTACATTTGGCATTCATAACTTCACATATTGTACCCAACCGGATTTAAAAATCAAATCAGTGCCAAAATGTAGTAATTCAAGTGACAAAGTAATGATGAAATAAATGAATAATTCCGATATTTATGCGGGATCTTCTAGATCAAAGTTGCTTCCGTCAGCGTTGGAACAAAAAATTAGGAATGATTCATTTTATGAACATTATATTGGAGTACATGAATGATTGGTTCACTAGTTAGTCGCCTTCGATCTTAATAAAACTTCGATACTATGAATCTATGACTAATTGACTCTCTCACTCGTTTACGCATTTATAAAATCGTCTTATTAAAGTTCTCCCTCCACAGGCACACTGTGAACGCTAACTCTGACAAAGACAGCGTAATATTTCACGGAAATGGAACCACAGGAGTCGTGAATCTGCTGCGTCACATCATTCTACCCAATGTTACCGCTCAGAATACCAGGAATAATCAGAAAAACTTGCCAAAACCTCCACAAAACTCTCCAAAATCTCAGAACACAAAATCACATACTTCAACATCCTCTACGTCTGATTACGCAAACAATTCCGCAAATTCTCGAACAGCAGACTTCTCTAATTCTAAATCAGACTGTGGTGTGAACGCTATCTTTATCGTGGGGGAGGAAACCCACCACTCCCTCTACACGCCCTGGTGTGACGTCACAGATGACGTCATTCTCCTCCCAGACACACCTACCCGAGAAGCAGAACTAGAACTCATCCTCTCCGAGATACGATCATCAGACCCGTCCGTGCGGGTATTCGGGTGTTTTGCGGCTGTCAGCAACGTCACGGGTAAAGTGTACGATGTGGACAGACTGGCGCAGATCCTCCACTCCTACGACGGGTATATCGTGTTGGATTACGCTACGGGGGCACCCTACGTTGATATCAACATGAACCCCGTCACCCCCGGGACTCACAAGGATGTCGTGGTGTTTTCTCCGCACAAGTTCCTGGGAGGCGTGGAGAGTCCGGGGGTGTTAGTGATCAAGAAGAGTCTGTTCCAGAACCCCACGCCTGTGGTAAGTGGGGGAGGGACGGTGTTCTATGTCAAGGAAGATGAGACGAGGTATTTCAAAGCTCCGGAGTTGAGGGAGGAGGGTGGAACACCGAATATCCTGGGGCTATTCGAGCTGCTTTGGCGTGTTTTGTAAAGCTAAATGTGGGGGTGGGTACCATCTCGCAAATAAACGAGGGGATTGTCATTAAGATCAGGACTGCGTTATACCAATCCCCCAACATTATTCTGCTCGGAGACTCTGAATCATCCCGTACGATCCCTCTATTCTCCTTCCTCATTAAACACAACTCCCTCTACCTCCATCACAACTTCGTAGTTACTCTCCTCAACGATCTGTTCGGGATACAAACCCGCGGCGGGTGTCTCTGTGCAGGTCCCTACGTTCAGCGTCTCCTGGGTCTCTCTCCCGAACTAAACACCGCGTATCTCAACCTGCTGTCCGAGGATCCTGCACTGGATCGACATCACCTCCGCAGGACTAAGGAGTACAGTTCGTATGAGGTGTTTCGTCCGGGGGTCGTCAGATTGTCCGTGTGTTACACTACTCCACCGGAGACTGTGGATTTTGTGGTGAGAGCTGTGGAGATGGTGGCGGAGTCGGGGTGGAAGTTGCTGCCTTTTTACAGGTACTTGTCTTTGATGACATACTTATTTTACAGGTATTTAACTTGTCGTTTATAAAATATCCTTATTCCTCATGAATAAATATGCATAAACTAGAAATGGAGAATATGACAGAAATACACATTTATTATTCCAGTCCAAAAACAGGTATTTTGCCATCAATCATGTCACAATCATCTGTCATCTAACACCTGTTCTCCTTACAGATGTAACCACGAGACTGGCGAATGGCACCACCTCAACAACCTCCAATTCAACAACCGGCGCTGGCTGAGCCACCTCAAACTCGAGGCTGGAGGTGGAGTGAAAACCCGGACCTTTCCCACCCAGGACCACCTTGAGGCGGACCAGTGTCTGGAACGAGCCAGGGAGATCATGGATAACATCACTAAGTACAGCAGTACTCAAGACACCAGTGCTGTGTTCGAGGATGCCAATGATTTGAGGTGGTTTGCGCTGCCGGCTGATGTGGTGGGTCAAGTTAACAGCGGGAAGGTGTCACCTGCAGCAGCACCTTTTACACCAGGGTCTCTGTCAACGGAAACTGCTGTCTTTCATTTGGAGAAACTCAAGGGTGTTCTGGAACGTCATGATACTTCGACGGAGTCAGAGAAAAAGGATTCAGACTCGAAATCTCTCAATTACAATAGTTTGATATCATCGATATCAAGATCACGGACTCCATTGCAGTCATATCCCAAAGGCTGGACTTCCGTTCTGATTTATGCTATATCCCTCCTCAACTCCCTCATCTCGTGGCCCCTTGATATGATGCTGAAAGGGCTCATTTACATGACACAAGAGTCAGTGACGGAGGGTAGTTCAGATAGTATTGCTTCCTTATCAGAAGCTAAGGTTGATAATTCAACTGTTATCAGTATCCCAGAGTCCACCTCAAATCAAATAGAGTCCACCTCAGATCGCCCTGAACCTATTAAACCTTCAGTAACTGAAGCGGACAGCACACAGCCTGTGTGTAAACCTGTCGAGGTTGCTGCTTGTCCGTTAGTTAGGACTAACTCAACTGTGTCAGGTTTGAAATCCATGGTATCATTTGCATCATATCTCAAATATGTAACTTTCATATTCCTGATAAATCATCAATAGGTATTCAAGTTCCTGACGAATTTTCTCTAGAAATAGTTACTAATTACTATTCTCAGAACCTGAAGAATCATCAACAAGAATTGCGCCTGCCGGCATATTTCTTGTCCATTGTTCCTAATGTGATCTTAGATATCTTAAAAATGAATAACTCACTCAGAACCCGTGGTAGCGAAGTGGCACCCACCCACCAAGAGCATCCTGAATCCCATGGTAAAAGCGATAGAGGAATACGAGATGATAACGGATGGAGACAGGGTTCTGCTCTGTCTGTCTGGAGGCAAGGACTCCTTGTCTCTGCTACATTCCTTGAGACAGTACCAGTTCATTGCCAAAAAGAAAGGTGTAAGTGGTTCTGGGCAATCCTTTGTTATTCATGGCAGAGAACATCAAATTATGAAAAGTACAACTGACTAAGGTTTATCATAAATTTGAAGTTTTTCCATGTCCACTGACCATCGTCCGTCTCCCTAATCTCAGGTGTAAGGTTTGAGTTGGGAGCAGTAACAGTGGATCCCATGACACCTACCTACAATCCAGCCCCTCTTATTCCATATCTGAAGGAGTTAGGGGTACCGTACTTCTACGAAAAACAGGGTATTCTGAAGCAAGCTGAGCAGATGGAGGAAGTTACCAGTATCTGCAGGTAAAGTTTTGGTTGTGTATTATAGCTTTTTGCCTCCCGGGATGGGACAATCATTATAATAAGTACTTAAGTACCTAGTATTTAAATAGCCCTAGTGTTCTAACTCTATAAGGCCAAGATTTTTTCGCATTCTGGGTGCTAAATTTTCTTCTTTCTTGATTTCCTGTCCTAAGAAGCTTCCTAAACCTCCCATCCTCTCAGTCTGTGCAGCAGGATGAAGCGAGGTCGCATATACAGCGCTGCAAGGAGTAACGGATATAACGTAGTGGCGATGGGGCAACACTTGGACGACCTAGCAGAGAGCTTCTTCATGTCGATATTCCATAATGGACTTCTTAGGTAGAGTTGCAGGGGTTGGGTGTTTGATGTCATGGTAGATTAGAAATGGAAAGTGAAGGTGTTATGACAAGGAAATAGGAATTTATCTTTATTATTCCTTTATCATGTTCATTAAAATCTGACAGCAAAATTTATTCGATAACAAATTCATTGACAGGATCAAATTCTTAGGTCTTTGAATTTAATCCTGTCTATGAAGCATTGGCCGTTAGGATGATCGAGATTCGACAATCGAATTATTTACCTACTGATAGATTTAAAACCATCTTCCTTCACCCATCCTCACATCCTTACTCTATTATACTTGGCGTATTAGATATTAGCGGATTGCTCCGATTGTCCACAGCCAAACACGTGATCCTTAATGGACCTATCAGATGGTTGTATCTGATCTTGCCAACGTCAGCAGATACAACTGTCTGATAAGTCCATTTGGTATCACCTATGAAGGGTATCGCTGTATGTGATAAGCTGTCGATTCGAGCAATCCGCCAATTTCTAATATGTCGAGTATAGTCTATAACAAAGTTCACTCCAAAACCCCTTCACAACTATCTCTTGCTCTCTTACGCACCACACCCTTTAATTCTCTAACACACCCCACCTTGTTGAACTCTTACTCTTACACCCATCACTTGAACTACACCCCACCCTTTAACTAACCCCACCCTTTAATACCTCAACACACCCCAACTTGACACCTTATGTTCTTACTCTCCCATCCCCACAGGACCATGAAAGCGAACTACTCTGTTACGGAGGGTGACCTCCGGGTTATCAGGCCGCTGATTTACGTCAGAGAACGGGACCTGCGATCGTTTGCGGAGACCAAACACCTGCCCGTTATTCCGGAGAACTGTCCGGCGTGTTTTGAGGAGCCCAAGGAGAGACATCGGGTCAAACAGCTGCTCGCGCAACAGGTTGGATACTCAGTTATGTTATGGTAATGATAGTATTACATAATCAATTTATAAATAATGCACGCACTCACTAATCTAGTTGAAATCGGAGGATAATCTCACTATTTTAGTATGAATTTGAATGTAACTTAGGCATGACCGCTATCATGCCAGATATAGGTACTTAGGTAATAACTGCCCTCAAATAACCATTATCCTGGTCTAAATTTCCCATTCCTGTCCGTCAACTAAATCCACTTAAGTGTCCTGGTCGTTGATTCCTTACACGGTTATTTCCTACTTCCTTGTCCATCCAGTTCTACTGCTGTTCACATAATCAGGAACTTGACGGTTACTATTAAATCAGCTGATGTATTTAAGGATTATATTAAAGTATTTAAGACGGAAATTAAACTCCAAGGCCCCCCATTACGATTTAAATATAATTCTAATTATAGCCCTGATATTTCCGTCAGGAGTTGCTGTTTCCTCGACTTGCAAACAGTCTGCAGCGAGCCATGAAACCACTTTACTCCAAGAACAGAGTGGGGATGGAGTCCCGGCCCATGTTGGGGGTTGTTAATGGTAACGGTGTCTGCAGTAGTAACCATGGTAACGGAGCTGCTGTCTGCGGTGATAACCATGGTAACGGAGGTGCTGTCTGCAGTGGTACAGACAGTGAGGAGGAAGATGATGATGTCATCACCACACCATGCAGTAACATCGCTAACACCTCGTGTGGTGGTGGTGTCGTTCAGAATAACTGCAGTGTGAGGAATGTTGAGTCTGAAGGGGATGGAGAACTGTTCCTAGACGGTTGCTAGACGGTTGCAAAGTTATGTTTGAGGCTGTTTAAAGTAGGCTTTAGACTTCTAGTTTTACAGATTTATTAAGTTATTTCCTAATTAAGTTAGTGAAGATGTTTATTTGATAATTTCAGGTTTTTAAATTTTCCTTTAACTTATAAGTACCCTGGGTTCTTTTAAGCATTTCGTGACCTTTTTTATATTCCCCTGGACCTATAGGAAATAAAAAGATAATTTATGACATGTCTTTTATCTTTGTTAGAATAATTTATGATCCTTCACTCTTACCTTTAAATTATCCATTGCTAAGCTGCCATGAACTCTCTTGACTTTTCTAGAATTTTCATTCATAATCCATCGTCTTCATACAAAGATCTTTATAATTTGTACCAATCTGTCGATTTTTTACAAATTGTCTGGGGACCTATGTGTCTTAGAACTCTTTAAATCGCCATTAATGGATAACGCATGCTAAATTCTCTAGGGTGATCATGCTATTGCCGGTACATCTAAGAAACCCCTCCTTGCTCTGTTCACGATGTCTCCACCACACCGCCAGATATCAGAAGCCTCAGAACCGCCAATCATCCGATGTCTCTCCCATCTCTCATCCTTCCAATCCTCAGCGAAGCTTATCAAAACACTACGCTTCCCTCTTTCAGACTAGAATATCTTTCAGCATTCCGTCTAAAATATCTTGCAGCGTTCCGTACATCCCGAAAACATTCTTACACACAAACCCACCCCTACATAACATCGGAAATAAACGACCTACACCCCGAGAAACATCAGGATTCCGCGCTCTCAACCCCCAATCAAACGTCATCGGACTGATGCACCCTGAGTTCATGAACCGTCAGAAGTTCCGCTACCCCCTGGTCTGGTTATCCTGTGCCGGTGTCTGCACTGCCAGCACCTACCTCCTCTACAGCCACGCAGACTTCGCTCCTATCATCGGCACTGCTATCCTCTTCTACCCTCTCTTCATGATATCTACCATGTGGTATAACTCCAGGTGTATAGGGAAGATGGTGCTCAATGACGATAGCACGGTCACGGTGTCGTATCTTAATCTCTATGGGAGGAGGATTAATAAGACGGTGCCGTTGTCAGATGTGCAGTTGATGACGAGGAGCGATCATAAGCAGTGGATTGGAGGGAAGATGCTCTTCATTGATTGGGATAAGTTTAAGGTTGATGATAAACTCTGGGAGCGCGCTATACCGGCAACCAAACCGAGGGTTTTAATTGCTGATGATATGAAAAGGAGAAAATAATTTGGCTTCAACAAATGTTTTTTATGGGACATGTTTATATTGAGTGAATTACTTTGGATGTCATATTATCATGATGATTGATGATGGCCTGAAGACAACAATCAAATAATAAGTTATTTTAGATTGTGCGTGAAATTTTGTAATTTAATTCTTATTTTAACTTTTTTATTATCGCGATCCCTCTTTTCTGAAGCTAATGATGTATATTTTCACGTCTTAATTGAAATTGAAAATCGCTCTCTCAACCAGTAGCAAGATGGATTGGACATGATAGGATCACAGGACGATGTAACTCCAGACCCACCCACCAAACCCTCAGACCCGGGCCCTAAACGTGTACAGAGACACGTAACCGAGTGCCAGCGAAACACGCTTTTTGCTAACCGACTCAGTAAACGAGCACGATCTACGGCATCCCGAGGTCGGATAAGTGTGGAGGAGGTCTGTAAGAAGGTAGCTGCCAAATACGATCCACTGCTCACAACGAACAGATATCGGAGTTTTATTGCGAAAAATACCCTTGAGTTTCAGGAATTGGCAAATGATGTCAAGACATCAGAAGATCAAAAACCGGTGGTGTCAGAGATCAAAACTGTTCAGAATGATGAAACTGCAATGAGTGATATCAGTTTTGACGTGGAAGGTGTCGATAAGAATGAGCCGGGCAAACTCATATCAGGACTTTTAGATGAGATGGAGCCTGTCAATAAACCTCCAGTTTTGCCTGAAGATAAAGAGGTCCCCGTGAAGCCAAACAGTCCAGATACATCAAAAACTGATATTCAAACAAAAATGGAACTTTTGAAGAAGAAAAACCGCAAAAAAGCTCGCAAAATGAAAGAAGCCAATTCTGTTACCACATACATTCGAGCGAAATACTCCAAATACGATAAGAACTTCAAGAACATTCTGACTCCCCAGCAAAAACTCCACTTTATCCGGCTTCGTGACCCGCGATACCGGCGGTTCATCTCCCTCAAACACCCTCACATGCGGTCCCACGACCTCCACAAGTACTCCGCTATCAGACGAGGCTACACCACTGCCCGAACCTCGCCTCAGAAAAAGGTGAAGAAACTGAGTCCGGAACAGGAGTACCTGTACTGGAGGTGGAAGGAGCGGAAACTCCCGGAGTTGGTGCACTCTGGAGAACTGCTGAGGGAGGTTACCCTGCATTCTGTGGCTGTTAATGAGGCTTGTAAGGGGGAGGGAGAGGGGGTGCCGCCCCTGACTGTAGCGGCAGCTGATGTCATTGCTACTGCTATTCAGTGCTTTATAAGGGATCAAGTCAGGAGGAGGGAGAGGCGGGCTGGTGAAGCTAGTATCAGGAAGGGTGGTGACTCTAGGAGGGATGGAAGTGAAATGAGTAACATGAGGAGTGGTGAATGAGGAATGGTGGTGAGTGGCTTTGATATGTCACTAACAGATAAGGTGTCTTCGTTGTTTCCTAGAATTATTGGATTTTCAAATTCAGGAACTGAATGTTTAGTAATTTCAAGGGGTTGAATCTTCGATGTTTTTATCGTTCTTTGTAGAGTGTGTGATATTCAGAAAAATGCCTCTTTCCTCGAAATTCGAATGTCGCTGGATATTTTTGGATACTGTTTTCTGAGGCCTTTAGTGTTTTTAAATTGTTCTTCATTTATAAAAGCACGACTTTTGGTCTTCAAGTTTAATCTTCTAATCTTGGAACGAATAGTAGTAATTATAGCAGTTGTTTGTTTTCGTGGTTTTTTAATTTATCATTTTAACGGAATGTGTATCTATTTTTTATGCAATACTGATTTGATATTATAGTTGTTTTGTAATCATTGATTTCTTCATCCCCTTTACAGCTATATAATATCAACTATCTGAAAGTAGCCTATCCAAAAATCCAATACCTATAAAGCTATAAATCTTGCTTTTTGGATCTGAAAAGGGTTAGTCTAATTTCATTTATCAAAAACATAAATTTGTAAGCATCAGTCTTCACCATGTCATATTATTCCTATCTCATTTCAAATTTGAGACCTCGTTGCTAGGATTTAGCAAGGCAATCTTATAAAGATGTCGAAGAAGGAAGATATGTCAAAGTGGCCCCATGACAAGGATGCCAACAGATTTAACGGGATGACCCCTAACACAAACGAGGAAGATGCCATCAGATGTCAGCCCCTCAGGGAACGCTACTACAAGTGTGTCAGTGAGTATCAGAGGGCTTTACTTTTTCACTGCCAAATGGAAGATTTATAGATCTGCGAATAATTTGGCCGGGGACTGGACCTACAATCTCTAACTCAATATCAAATCATCATAGCATAACGCTTACGTACAATGGCCTTAAAGTCAGGAAACTATGAATGCCGAAAGTATGGACAAGAACAGATGGGACCCGGTAAGCTTAGTTAGCGTCCATGATAATACTAAACCGTTTATGCCATCACTGACATAGCATCTGTTCAACTAACGATTTAACAAACAAAACAAGATAATCTGAAAGGTTGAATTCCAAAGTACTAGCTAGCTCTGAAAAGAATTGAGTACCGGCTCAGAAGGCTTGTCGGGGGCATGAAAGGTGCTTTTCGAACTCTACTTCGCACGAGTGTTTAGAAACACTCTCTTCTTGTGCCGTTCGAACTCTACTAGGACACTCGAGTGTTAAAAAACACTCTTACCTTTGGCGAAAGGTAACAAGCATTAACAAATAAAATTGCACCAAGGGCTGGCTAGACCACTTGATCTGACTTCCTATCTGAAACCGGTTCTGGCGATAGAGGTCACAGAGTTGCCATATTAAACAATGCGAATAATTTGGCCGGGGACTGGACCTACAATTTATCGATTTGATTGCATTTCAAAAAGGATCTGATAAGTCGAATTACAATTCGTCATTGTTATGATCATGAAATAAGTTGAACTGGCAACAATTATTAATTATGAATACATAAATTCCCAATCGCTCTGACAAGAATGAAATGCTAATATACTGAATTAAACTCTCAAGAAAATGATGCAGAAATTTTTCGTTTTACCCAATTATTACTGATTAATCTCCATTGATTGGTCAGCTGCGCTAATTTAAATGGAATCTCAAAATTGTCGTTCTACACTTCTACTGTGTTGTATTGCTCGGACATTAATTGAAAACAAAGTTCTCTCTAGTAACTATAATAACCCCTCATAAAACCTCGGTGGATATCGAAAAATGGAAAATGGGGTTTTAATTTTGGGGGTTTATGGGGCTTAATTTAGTTAAATTTTGCTGTTTTATGACTGATTTTGTTCACGATTTTTGGCATTTTACGGAATGGTACCATTTTTGTTGACGATTTTTGGCCTTTTTTTTTGAAATGGTACAATTTTTGTTGATGAATTTCGGCCCTTTTTCTGAAATGGTACCATTTTTTCAGCGATTTTCAAGCCTTTTATGAAATGGTACCATTTTCTGTTGCGCATTTTCGAACCTTTCCTAAAATGGTACCATTTTCGGCCATTTTTGAAATGGTACCATTTTTTGTCGGCGATTTTCAAGCCTTTTCTGAAATGGTACCATTTTTGTTGACGATTTTGGCCCTTTTTGAAATGGTACCAATTTTCATTGAAGATTTTCGACCTTTTCTGGAAAATTAAACCCCCATAAACCCCCAAGTGGATATCGAAAAAGGCAAATGGGGGTTAAATTTTTGGGGGTTTATGGGGGTTGGCCCCCCCCCCCTGTAACTAACCGATTAAATTCCTCGCTCAAAAGCTCAAATAGTCACCTATGCAACTACTCACTTAATCACATTTGAGGCTCGAAAACTGTCAAATTCAACGTCTCTCCTTCCCTCAATGCCACCACTTCTCTTCTGCTCTTCTGGTATGTCAGCTACTTAAGTTCTAACCGCACAGTCTATGGAGTTGGAATGGCATGATCAGTTGATGCTTCTATGCCAACTCTTGACATTTTCAAAGACTCTTTGCTGACTGTGTTTGCCTTGGTTCTAATTCTCCTCCACTTCCCAGACGCTGCCATCATCCTCCTACCAGCCTTCCTCACCCCTCTCACAAACCTTCCCAGAGGATCTGTCGAGCTCCTCATCTCCAGAACAAGGGGTGTCAGGGTGGAGGAAACCAGAAATAGGGTGGTGCCGGAGAAATAGATCAGCCAGAGCTCGAACCAGCTGAGGGCTTTAATGGTTTTCCGTTCAAGATAGTCGTAGTAGACGACCAACCAGATGATGATGGAAGCTGAGTTGCAAATGAGGAAGATGAGAGAAAGGATCAGGATGGTTGTTGATGCTCGGTGTTTGGAAGACTTCCTCTCCTGTTGTTTCAGGGCACTGACTTGGCGACTGCTTTGCCTCAGTTTTACTACCTGGGGAATAATAAAGAGAACTAGTAGTGCAATTAGGGCTTTCTACATTAAATAGGAAAAGGAGTTACTCTAAACATTTTGAGACTTTTTCAACAGAAAGGAAACTGCATGCAGATCTATTTTAGTAACCAGCAAAAAAGAATTTAATTTTGATCTGTAGTACCTGGAGAGTCGTTGATGCAATCAGGATAACCACTGGAACAATAAAAGGTGGCACAAAGAGACGCAAAATGTGTCATATTATTTAGTGAACAACCGAATACCTTGGCGATAGCACCAGACCCAACCTCTGGCTTCAAGACAAATGATTTTATCACGTATAGACCTGAAGTAAGTCCTGGTTGCTTTTCGAACCAAGAAATATCCCAAGCCACCATAGCCACCCAGGAAGTGGCGTAACAAGCCGTCATGGTGATCAGAGCAAAACGAGAAATATGGCGGAAAGGCAAGATTATGTTGATTGCCCGGACTGTGCAGAGAAGGAGATTGACAAAAGTGCTGGTCCTAGTTGATACACCCACGAGAATGTAGCATACGGCTGCAATGTAACCCGAAATGTTGTACTCTTTTGAAATCAAAGGGATGATGGTCAAAGTTTGGAATGCAACTCCGACCCCTACTGTCATATCCACAGTTGCGTTCATGAAGTACAAAGTAGGAACGACTTTTGCAGTCTCTTGCAATACCTTGCAATGATGGATCCATTGAGGAAAATGCAGGCACAGCATAAAATTGCGTTGGTTGGTATGAGTTTAATTGGCAGATTCGAGTCGGCGATCGTTTGTTCAGTTCTATTTTCGTTACTTTTACTTTCACGTCCATCTTTGCCTTCCTGTGTAGGTGGGAAAGGTGATACTTTGCCTCTATCACCGGTATAGGGTATTCGTGACTCATAAAAGATTTTCCACTCATTGGCTCCCGAATTATTCCCCTCTTGTCCTTCTCCTTCGTGTCCATCTCAATGTTCGTACTCTTATCTCCTGATCCCGTATACATGTCATCCAGTATCCCTTCCTTGGAGTTGGTTGGTTGACACTGAACCCGTGGTATCTTTACCATGCACATTGTAAGGAGTAAAAGTGTGTTGACGCCAAAACATGATAACACCATTTTATTGGAGTGTCCTGTTAAGTACCATTGTAAGTGATAAATAAGCCAAAACAGCAACATCTATCCAATATTATCACCAGATTTTTATTTGTGACGTTTCTAATCTTTCTATTACTAGATTGGATCATAATCATCAAAAAATAATAAAATTTAAATGAAGTGATATAAATTTTTTAGTTTCGAGCCAGTTCATCAAATTCAAATAGCTATCGGAGCGCTTCTTTTCTATAAGTTAGAATATGAACTGTAATATGCTGATTGCAGTTGCTACACGACAACGAAATAATAAAACTAGAAAATTTTCGGAGAAATGGCACAAAAAGAACCAGAATCGCTGTTAGTAACCGTGATATTCTTCGCAAAGCCTTAAAGAGTTAAAGCTTATTATAGCAAACAGGATAAGGTAGTGTTTTAAGCGTTAAGTGCAATCTCAATCTATGCAAAGCCTATTAAGCTTATTATAGATTTATAGCTAGCAGGATAAGGTAGTGGTTCAATCGCTTAGTGCAATCTCAATCTTAAGTAACTCTTTCATAGTATGAAAGTATAGAAAATAAGCAGTACTAGCAGTCAGCATTGACACAAAAAAATCATTCATGATACGAAGGAAGTCAATGTCCTCATTATAATCCTGGAGCTTTCGTCCTAACACAGTATAAACGCATTTGAAATTATTGCTTGACATTATCAGAAATTTTACAAAGGCGGGCTATAACCAGATCCTGAGATCCTGCGTATTGGCTCCAGTGAATCTAAATCCTGAAACAGTCAAACCAATAAGTCCAAATTTCTGATTATGGAATCAGAAGGAAAATATCGGCCCATTTGCATTTTTTACAAAATCCAACACAGCCAATCAGATACCAGCAATGCTGGTCCAGCTCTGAATCTATACGCATCCGCGTTGTCCTCTGCCCCTGCCGACCCACTGGGATATCCTGGCTCTGTGGCTGCCCCAGATTCCCGTCTATTGAGCCTATGCAGATTTTAATTGAGAAGTCAGAGGATACTTTCCAAGTTCCAGACTTGCGCACAATTGCAGCAAAATGTCCTATGATAGAGCAAGTTGCCTCCTAGCCTAGGTCCTACGGCATGGAAATGACATCACTTGATGCTTCCGTTCCTACCCTCGACATTTTGAAGGACTCGGTGCTGTCTGTCATTGTGCTACTACTTCTCCTCCACTTCCCAGACGCTGCCATCATCCTCCTACCAGCCTTCCTCATCCCTCTCACAAACCTATCTAGGATGGGATCTGTCGAGCTTCTCATCTCCAGAACAAGGGGTGTCAGGGTGGAGGAAACCAGGAAGAGGGTGGTGCCGGAGAAATAGATCAGCCAGAGCTCGAACCAGCTGAGGGCTTTAATGGTTTTCCGTTCAAGATAGTCGTAGTAGACGACCAACCAGATGATGATGGAAGCTGAGTTGCAAATGAGGAAGATGAGAGAAAGGATCAGGATGGTTGTTGACGCTCGGTGTTTAGAAGACTTGCTCTCCTGTTGTTTCAGGGCACTGACTTGGCGGCTGCTTTGCCTCAGTTTTACTACCTGGACCGGGGAAGATGGGGTTGGGTGTGATTAAGGAAACTAGAAGAGCTACCTAGGAAAAGGGTAAAAGATCTTGAGAATTTTCAACAAATAAGAATATGCGCGCAGTGTCACAGTACTAAGTCTGTATAGGTGAAATGTTAGTTACTTGGTTACCTAAGTAACCATAAATTTTGTAATTGTACCTGGAGAGTCGTTGATGCAATCAGGATAGCCACTGGAACAATGAAAGGTGGCACAAAGAGACACAAAACATGTGTCATATTATTTCTTGAACTGCCGAATACCTTGGCGATAGCAGCAAACCCAACTTCTGGCTTCAAGACAAATGATTTTATCACGTAGAGCCCTGACGTAATTCCAGCTTGCTTCTCGAACCAGGAAATATCCCAAACTGCTAAAACAACCCAGAAAGTGGCGTAACAAGCCGTCACGGTGATCAGAACAAAACGAGAAATATGGCGGAAAGGCGAGATTATGTTGATTGCCCGGACTGTGCAGAGCAAGAGATTGACGAAAGTGCTTGTCCTAGTTGATACACCCACGAGAATGTAGCATACGGCTGCAATGTAACCCGAAATGTCGTACTTCATTGAAATCGAAGGGATGATGGTCAAAGTTTGGAGTGCAACTCCAACCCCTACTATCATATCCACAGTTGCGTTCATAAAGTACAAAGTAGGAACGACCTTTTGCAGTCTCTTGCAATACCTTGCAATGATGGATCCATTGAGGAAAATGCAGGCACAGCATAAAATTGCGTTGGTTGGTATGAGTTTAATTGGCAGATTCGAGTCGGCGATCGTTTGTTCAGTTCTATTTTCGTTACTTTTACTTTCACGTCCATCTTTGCCTTCCTGTGTATGTGGGAAAGTTGTTACTTTGCCTCTATCTCCAAAATTGAAGGGTATTCGTGACTCATAAAAGTTTTTCCAATCAATGGCTCCCGAATTATTCCCCTCTTTGTCCTTCTCCTTCGTGTCCATCTCAATGCTTGTGTTCTTATCTCCTGATCCCGTATACATGTCATCCAGTATCCCTTCGTTGGAGTTATTTGGTTGACACTGAACCCGTGGCATCTTTACACTGCATATTGTGAGGAGTAGAAGTGTGTTTACATCAAAACATGATAACACCATTTTATTTGAGTGTCCTGTGAAGTAACATTTTAGATTATCAATAAGCCAAATCAGCTATATCCCCCCCCAAATATTATATCGCCATATTTTTTGTTTGTGACTTTTCTAGGGCAGATCAGGATATAATCATTAAACAATAGAATAATTTCAATGAAGTGATATGAGGTTTAAAGTTTTGAGCCAGGTCATCGAAATTAAATAGCTATTGGAGCCCTTCTTTTCTAAAGAACCTATAACCTTCAGAAAGTTAGAATATGAACTGTAACATGCTGTTGCTTAATCACAACGGAATAATAAAACTATAAATTTTTGGAGAAATGGCACAAAAAGAACCATGATCGTTGTTAACAACCGTGATATTCTATGCAAAGCCTTATTAAAGCCTATTATAGCAAGCAGGATAAAGTAGCTGTTTCAATGGCTTAGTTCAATCCTAATCTTAAGTAACTTTTTCATAGTATAGAAAATAAGCGATACTAGCAGTCAGCACTGACACCGAAAAAATAACTTATGATACGAAGGAACCTTCAATGTTATCATTATAATCCTGGAGCTTTCGTCCTAACACAGTTTAAACGCATTTGAAATTATTGCTTGGCATAATCAGAAATTTTACAAAGACGGGCTATAACCAGATCCTGAGATCCTGCGTATTGGCTCCAGTGAATCTAAATACTGAAGCCTATAAGTGAACAATTCTAGTAGATAATGGAATCTGAAGGAAAAGATCGGCTCATTTGCTTTGTTTTTAAATTCCAACACAGCCAAACAGGTACCAGCAATGCTGGTCCAGCTCTGAATCTATACGAATCCGCGTTGTCCTCTGCCCCTCCCAACCCACTGGGAGGTCCTGGCTCTGTGGCTGACCCAGATTCCCCCGTATATTGAGTCTCTGCAGTTTGAATTGGGAAGTCAGAGGAGACTTTCCAAGCCGTGTGCACAATTCCAAGCTGTCTGCTGTTCTAAAGCAGTGTAATGTCCTTGAAAAAGGTAACAGCAAAATGTCCCTTGATAGAGCAAGTTTAAGGTTTCCTAAGGCATGCTGGATTTTTCTTACTAAATCAAAAATGACATCAGTTCCATTTTGAAGGACTCGCTTGATGCTGGTGCTGTCTGTCATTGTGCTACTACTTCTCCTCCACTTCCCAGACGCTGCCATCATCCTCCTCCCTGCCTTCCTCACCCCTCTCACAAACCTATCCCAGGATGGGATCTGTAGAGCTCCTCATCTCCAGGACAAGGGGTGTCAGGGTGGAGGAAACCAGAAAGAGGGTGGTGCCGGAGAAATAGATCAGCCAGAGCTCGAACCAGCTGATGGCTTTAATGGTTTTCCGTTCAAGATAGTCGTAGTAGACGACCAACCAGATGATGATGGAAGCTGAGTTGCAAATGAGGAAGATGAGAGAAAGGATCAGGATGGTTGTTGATGCTCGGTGTTTAGAAGACTTGCTCTCCTGTTGTTTTAGAGCACTGATTTTGCTGCTTTGCCTCAGTTTTACTACCTGGACCGGGAAAGATGGGGTTGGGTTCGATAAAACGAACTAGGAGAGCTACATAGTGAAAGGGTAAAATATCTTAAGAATTTTCAACAAATAAGAATATGCACGCAGTGTCACAGTATAGGTGAAATATTAGTTATAGTTACTTGGTTACCTAAGTAACCATGAATTTTGTAATTGTACCTGGAGAGTCGTTGATGCAATCAGGATAACCACTGGAACAATAAAAGGTGGCACAAAGAGACACAAAACATGTGTCATATTATTTCTTGAACTGCCGAATACCTTGGCGATAGCAGCAAACCCAACTTCTGGCTTCAAGACAAATGATTTTATCACGTAGAGCCCTGACGTAATTCCAGCTTGCTTCTCGAACCAGGAAATATCCCAAACTGCTAAAACAACCCAGAAAGTGGCGTAACAAGCCGTCACGGTGATCAGAGCAAAACGAGAAATATGGCGGAAAGGCGAGATTATGTTGATTGCCCGGACTGTGCAGAGCAAGAGATTGACAAAAGTGCTGGTCCTAGTTGATGTTCCAACGAGAATGTAGCTTACGGCCGCGATGTAACCCGAAATGTTGTACTGTATTGAAATCGAAGGGATGATGGTCAAAGTTTGGAGTGCAACTCCAACCCCTACTGTCATATCCACAGTTGCGTTCATAAAGTACAAAGTAGGAACGACCTTTTGAAGTCTCTTGCAATACCTTGCAATGATGGATCCATTGAGGAAAATGCAGGCAAGGCACAAAAGTATATTTGTTGGTATGAGCTTATCTGGCAAGTTCGAATCGGCGATCGTTTGTTTAGTCTTATTTTCTTTATTACCATTTCCATCTTTGCCTTCTTCTGCCTTGCTATTGTCTGTTGAATTCCCATCATTGTCATCATCATCCGGAGAAGGAGGTGTGACTTTGTCAACGATAGTCCGATCAGTTCCCGGAATCCACCGAGTTCTGCCTGTGTACATCATGGTCGTAGTTGTAGGGAGAGGGGTGGTTATGTGGGGTGTGGTTGGGTACTTCATGGTACGAAAAGGACCCGATCCGTAGTAAAATGGGTCATCGTAATGGGGAGCTCGGCTTTGAGTATCTGGAGCGTAAGGATCCTGGTAACTAGGATCATAATAAGGATAATAATTAGGATCATAGTAGGGATCATAATAAGTATCACTTTCAGTAAGTCCGTTCTTGTTAGGTCTTTGCATGTCAAAGCTTTTTGCATTGGGTTCGTTCTTCTCCTTCGCATCCATCCCTATGTTCTTATTCTTCATATCCTGATCCTGTATACATGTCATCAGGTTTTTCGTTGGAGTAAGTTGGTTGACACTGAATCCGTGGTATCTTTACCATGCATATTGTGAAGAGTAGAAGTGTGTTGACGCCAAGATATGATAACACCATGATATCGGAGTGTCCTGTGAAGAAAAGTTTTAAATCATTTTTTGGTAATTGCAAACGGTTGTATCAGTACTGAAATATAACTGTTTCGTTCATTTGTAAGCGGCTGTTATATATCCGACTGGGTCATGGCATTAATAGAGTAATAATGAACTTTTATTATTGACACGAATTATTTTAATCTACAAAATACAGTCTTACAGTACAGAATTGCTGTAGTTTGGACCGTTCATATTATCTCAGGGTTACAAATGGCAACATAAAATTATATGCAAACAGATCGAATTCAAATAGCATAATATACGTGAACTTCTGTTCTAAAACGATATGAAATGAAGGATTATAAAACTAGGGACTAGAAACTCTCGGTGAGATCGCACAATTATTGGCAGAATTTCTGTTAATCGTCAAATTATATGCACAAATGTCACGTTGTCGTGTTAAATATTTAATCTTCCCAAAACATTTAGAACAAATGTAAAAGTGGTGCGGAATGAGCGATTTTAGAGCCTAAAACTCTATTTAAAATCACGATTAGGTGCTGTTTCAAGCGCTATAGATATCATAAGTTACTGTGGGGTTATAGCAAATGTTAAGATGATAGGTCGTCTGATGTCGACCGCCCTAGGCGTCAGGTTTTGTGCCTCGAAGCCCAAATCATTAGTATTTGCTAAGCGTCTGGAAATTTGGCGGTACTCCTATCGCCTACAAAAGGGACATCTATAAGTATATATCATGCTAAAGTTGGCTATGTCCTTCGGTCTTATCACTGTACGATTACATGTGTACCATGTAACTTCATATAATTATAGTACTGCCATTGACAAAAACGTGTAATTACCAGATCGTGAGTGCCCTATGATAGCAACTACTGCTCCCCTCCTCTCGTTAACAAGTCACGTGATCACAACATCGTCTTCAATATGTAAACTATAATGCTAGTACGGTGAAGTCTGCCGCGATAAGCCCATTGGTCCGACACCAGAGAGCTCAATTCGTGTAGAGGACAAGTTTGTCAATGAGTTGACGGTATAATATGAGAGGTATTGAGTATTATTCTGTCGTAAAATAAGCAAATTATGGAAAAGATCTTTAGATAATTAATTAAGTAGGTAAATATTCGCTTGGCAGAAAACAGATAATATATTAGCAACAACCGATAAAGCAACAACAAAAGTTCCGTTACTGAACAATCAGCGATCTAGTACTACTGAACAATCAGTAACAGCAATCAAACAATAGCGCCCTCTCCTATCACCACGATATAATGGAATCAGAAACTCATATAAATACTATGTACGGTAAAGCTGAGTGCTAGCAACTGTCACGCCAAAGTGACGTCAGCACCATGGTTTTTACTGGCTTATGGATGACGCACGAGCACACACTTTTTGCGTGCCCGGTACTATATATTTCATGAAAGGATACTACAGCACGTTCTTTCATTTGGGGCCAGATGGTAAGGTATTAGAAGAACTGGTAAAAGAAATGACAAGGTTAATAGGTCCGATAGTAACTGTATGATGAATAGCATGAAAAATAGTTTCACTAGTACTGGCATGAACTATGGCCCTATGGGTCACGTGACTTTTACTTTAGAATTTGTTAACGTTGGAGTAATCGAGGAGGATGCTGTAGAAAGACACATGAATTCCATCAATTATATAATTGGCTGCCCCACGCTTCGTTGCGGCTGGAAAAAACTCACAAACATACTCACAAACATACTCACAAACATACCCACAAAAAACATACTGGCGCTGGAAGAAAGTCTTCCATGAGGGGGTAAATTGAGCAAAAACTGATGCACCAATTCTTGGCATAATGTACCATATTACCTATGTACGGTTGCATGAAGGGCACGGTAAAAACAGGTGGCATGTCAGCGTCATCATGTCACCATTCAAAGCTATGATAATGATGTCACTTCATCCCATGAACAATGGTATCGTGAATGAATTTAAGGGGATGTTTTGTGCTCTAATTCTCATGGTCAATCTGACTTTCTTCATGCATCGAAATAATCCCTGAAATTATTACATGAATTAGTGATACTATTTCAGTGTGGTCTTGTAATTTTTCTATCGAACTCGATCCAACCACACTCATCTTATTGACAGGCATAATATGCCGAGTTACTGTATAATTGAGGAAATATGCAACTTTTGTCAGACTAAATTTCGTGCCTAATGCTGTTCATTATCACTTTATAACATGTTCCTAGGTGATAGTTATAACTATTCATTATGTAATAAAATAAACCATCAAAGTCTTCAAAACTTTTATAAACATAATGCACGATTTCATCGATTATTTTAATCCTACCGTGATAATTATCATCACTTCTGATATTCAAGAGTTCAAGAACCACCCGACAATTTTGAATTGAGACCTATTCCCAGTTTGGTCGCCTCCTGAAAAATGACGTCCAATGTTGATAGTTGATTACAATCACAGTGGTTTCTATATAATATTTTGCGACCTATTCCCCTCAATAATTTGTTATTATTTTACTCGTCCCCTCAGTGAACACCCATCTGGACAAGGTGTTTGAGCAGTGTGAGTTCTGGTGGGATGACTACAAGGAGTGCTTTGCTGAACGCAAACTGGTGGGTCGCATCTTTCTGTCTTTTTCTTAGTGCCTTTTCTTAGTGTCTTTTAAATCAATTGTCTAGTCCAAGGGTATTTTTAGGTTCATTTTCAACTTCTCTGTGTCTTTTTTCTCAATGGCTACTAAAAGCTTCTTTTCTTTGGCTTTTTCTGATTTACGTTTCAGCTTAAACACGTCAAAATTGTTAAAGGTGTTTGGTCATCAATTTTAAGGTACAAGTTAATCGACGTAATTAGATGCACCTTTTCATTACAAACAACACGGTGAAATTCCTGTAGCGCTACGCCCTATATAGCGGAAGATATATGCATGTTAAGATTTCTGCTGATGACGTAGGCTCGGTCACCGCGATATTCTATACATATCCACAGCACAGAATAAACACTTACATCTGCAATATTATAACATCGTAATTCCGTGTTTTTGTTTGTTTTGCCGCCCAGCTAATTTCACCCAATTATTTCACATAATTATTATGTTGCATTAATTATTATTTACTCGTATTATCAAAGTCATTTACTTCGTATATATCATAATCTTTACTTAAATAAACAAGCGTTTTTCAAACTTATAAAGCAATTGTTCCCGTACTGTACAGTGTACACTGTACAGCCGCCTGGTTTGAAGGTTCTTGGTAGAATCAAGAATGGTATCCAGAGATACGTCAATGAAAAGTAGATTCATTGGCGACTAGTGTCAAAGTGTTAAATTATCTGGTTTCATAGCGATCAGTATCCTGGTATCAGTTTTAAGCGAATTGGTGTCAGAGCGAACAGCGAATCATTGTCAGGGTGTTGTCGGTATGATCAGTAATCAGGTATCGGAGTGATCAGTGAATTGATGTTGGAGTGTCAGTGATCAATGAATTGGTGTCAGCGTAAGCAGTGTGAGTGAATTGGGGTCAGGGTGAGTAATGAATTGGTGTCACTGTGCGCAGTGAACTGGTGTCGGGGTGATCAGTGAATTGGTGTCAGCGTAAGCAATGAGTGAGTGTCAAGTTGATCAGAGAATTCGTGTCAGGTTCATCATTGATCAGTGAATGCGTGAGCAATGATTTGGTGTCAGGGTAATCAGTGAATTTGGTGTCAGGTTGATCAGTGAATTGGGGTCAGGGTGATCAGTGAATTGGTGTCAGAGTGATCAGTGAATTGGTGTCAGGGTGAGCAATGAACTGGAGACAGGGCAACCAGTGACATGGTTTAAGAGTGATCAGTAACCTGTCATCAGATTGGTCAATGAATTAGTGTCCCGTGTCAGGGCGTGCATTCAGATGGTGATTGTTGGACTGGTCTGGTTTATGGCTGACCAGTGAAATATTAACAAGTGATCAGAGAAGACCATCAGATTTATCATTAGCTGGTCTAACTCTAAGAGTGATTTCCGATCTGTCTGGGTGACCAGTGAAAGATTAAACCATACACCACGTTGGAATTAAGCCGTTTTGCCAAAGTTAGGCCTTTAGGGGTCAGGGTAAGGAGTTATAGGAAGGTAGAGATGACACTTTCATTCCAAGGATTGATTACTGATCACTTTGTGATCACTGATAACTGTGTCAGATACGAAAATCCTCCAAAAATAGCCGACACAAATAATGCCCTTAAAATGATCTTTTTCAAAGTTTTACTTGCATCCGTACCTACAATATTCAAACTTTAGAAAAGAACTATCTCCCATGAATAAAACTTGCAGTTTAATTCTCAAAATTAAACGTTATTTAAGTCAGATACGGTAAAACGAAACAAGCACCCAAACACACAATAGTGATATTTTGCTTATACATTACACAGGATACGGGCTGCTGCAGGGGTGTTGCGGTCGTATCACTTACCTTGATTACGTCACGCGCTACTTTATATAATCCCGGATATCAAGTGACACAGACATGCTAGAAACACCGGAATTTCACTGTTATACTAACAAAATAGTAATGCACATATTTTTCTGTACTAGATCATAATTTAAGAAAGTGAATTATTCATGACCAAACACCTTTAATTCTTGTTAATTGTAAGGATACATTTGTCTTGTGTAACATCTTAATTCTCTCACAGAATTTCTAAACCCATGCAAGGGAGTTCATTACGTTACAATGTATCTGTGACTCGTGCAATATCTCACGTAACATACCTTCTGGAATGTGTCAATAAGAGGCGCGCCTGTTACATAATGTCATACAAGTACACACGACTTTTAATTTGTTTACGTTCTGCAATGTTTGGTGTGCCGTCTTGCTATATTTGTCTCTGTCAATACACGCAGGGAATTCCTTTAAAAATCTAATTTGAATTTTCCCGTTTATATCCTAGGTATTGCTTGCTTGCGTTACAGTTGCCTTTCTTCAGATCAAAAAGATGGAAGCATTCGAGACAGCCAAGGAAGCTAAACTTAAAGCCGCCGGCTTCAAGCGACCTCTTTGGGGCGGTCACCAAACGGAAATCTTTGCCAAAGGCCACGCCTCAGTAGCTTCCTTCGGATTACCTGTGCCGGCTAAACATGAGATAGGGGAGAAAGTCAGTCTAAGTCTCTGAGAGGGGGTCCTGTTTTAGGTCCTTCGGGTCCTGATATAGGTTGAAAACATTAACAATTTATACCCTCGGTGTTTGTACATAGAAATTAAATGTATGCATGATACGACCAGAGTATTGTCCATGTTTATGGTTGCGTTATCACGACATTTTAGGTGCTAAAACATGCTGTGATGTTGTATGGAACATTGTAAATGGTCTCTAACTTGGTGATTAATGATCAGAATCTGTTTAGTAAACAGCTGCTAAAAGCATATTATGAGGCTGATTTGTCAAGGACCAAGTTATAATTTATTAATTCGATGTTGTCTAATCTCTGAATATCTCTTTGTATCATAACCGTATCTTTTACTGTTTCCCGCACTGCTGTAAAGTTTCCATGTTCTTACCCCTTATCTTAAATTTGAGCAATCCACAGCAATGGGCCGAGGCCGAGGCAGACCTAAGTTCAAGGGACACAGCCGTCACTTCACCAGCAGGGAGGAACTCGAGGAGGAGAGGAAAAAGGACGAGGAGAAAGCGAGGAAGCGAGAAACCGATATATGTGTGTGGACGGCATAAGAATACATTTTGTTCGTGTTCGCTAATTAAATTACCTGGCCATTTATCTTAGTAATGGGTACATTATTAGAGGCATTAAGATATTTCAATTTATGACATTGTCATACGATAAACATTAAATCTAATTGTACATTAAAGACGAATACCTATACTTCTCAAATTTTGTATGGATATAAATTAGTGAATTACACTTTTTCAGCGAGCCGAGAGGGGATACGATTCTCCCTCCGATTCAGAGAGCTCTGAAGAAGAATCAGAGGTCAGTATGTTTAATTTGAGCAATAAATAGTTTATGAATTGCCTGACACTTGGGTCACTTCGTTCCGAAAAGAACAAAGATGCTGTAATTGATGATTTAAGGGTTCCAGTAGAAATTGCCACATTGGAATTTTATAGCGAAAAGGTTTTGTGAGAGGCTGTATTTTTGTGACTTCTTCGCGCGATTTGGCTGATTAACACGCGCGCGCATACGTTTTGCATGCGCGCGCTCATTAAAGATGAATCTCGACGTACGCATTTTCTTGAACTCACCGTCGAGACTCAAGTACTAGCTCACTTTCAAAATTACCAGTTTTTCCTGTAATTCATTCTTTTTCAGTCTGGATCTGAAGGAGAGGAGAAAGATAAGAAAAGTAAAGGCGTGGAAGGACTTATTGAAATCTCGAATCCCAATCACGCAAGGAAAGGCCAAGTAAAAGTTCAAGCTGTGGAAGGGCAATCGTCTCAACTCACTAGGAGACAAAAGTGAGTATACGCTTGATCTTTTGAAGTAGTAGCATTCACTACCATTCTTTTGATGATGATTTCATACAGATAGTAAAACAATGTATTTTATAATTCTGTCTTTACTTATTTCCCATCGAACATGGCCATAAATGCTTTGCGTTTCAGAGAGGAGCTAGCGCGGCAAAACTACCAAAAACTCCAACTCGAGTGTAAGACGGACCAAGCCCAGAAGGACTTAGCCCGGTTAGAAGTGATCAGGAAACGGAGAGAGGAGCAGGCGGCTGCAGCTGACGCCGGCGGCTCTGCCGCCAAGAAATAACGGCTGGAGAAGTAGCGGTTTCTTTGTATTGCAACAAACTCGCGATCCTACAGCGATTTCCAGTGTATCTGAGATGGTCCCTGCTATTCGTACAAAACTATAAATACCCTAAAAATCCAATGAAAATAAACATAAACATGTATCAATAAAGGGCATTTTTTGACGCAGCTATTTTGGTGGAATTCTGCGAAGGAGAACATCGGAATTGACAGGGAACTTTAGATTTGAAACTTCACAAAAAATCATGCAGGACTTATATTGGTGAATTATCTTTGTTCATCATATATATGAGTTTTGAAGGAAAAAATAAATGAAATCTTTGCCTTGCATTTCCTGTTTTCTTTCCAGAACGTTTTAATATGTCTTGTTGTTCTAGTAAAAGCATGCCACAATTTAAATGTCATAAACTAGCTAAAAATCATCTTTTGGTGAAGCTGTGAGTTAAAGTTACGCATTATTTCGGGATTAATTTGATTTTGAAAAGGGTTTGTAATCGTCCTCTCCAAGCCTTTACCTCGAGCATGGCCCATGATTGTAAGTTGAGTAAAGTATTTAACTGAACTGAGATCTATTCCTTTGGGGACATTCACGTATTACGTCATAATTTCTGGCAGAAATCTTAGAATCTACCCCAGTCCCTCCGTAGTTTTAATTGAATAATTGCTTCGACTCGCACAAACCACCAGTTTGAAAACTCTCTCCCTCCGCTAGATGATTACGTAATATGTGAGCAGTCCCTTTCTTTTTAGTCCTTATCAGTTTCTACAGGGCAGATAAGTTAGTGTTTAAAGTACCGATTTCCAAGTTTTTACCGGATTGTTAAAATTTCTTCACTGTCATAGCAACTAAGTTTATTGAGCCATTGCATCAATGAATGTTTATAGCTGATAACAATTACCGCATATCGCCATATCAACTGTAATTTTGAGCTTTTCATCTATGGACAATCATTATCATTTAACATTGTTATTGGCGTTGGCAGAAACGCATTGCGTATTTTCAACTAAAACTTGTAGCAATTATTGACTTGTATTGAGGGGATGGGGCCATGTCAAACTCCTATGTGCTGCTTTTTCGTGCGCAGCTCAATGCCTTTCATGAAAAGCCAGTGAGTCGCGCATGAAAAAGCCGCGCACGTAGAAGTTCGAGAATTCCGCGCGCATAAGAGATCCGGTCAAATTCAGAACATATTTGCCATGAATTGTGCCATAAGGCGTATGGTATGTGTGCTCATCAGTCAAACCCACCTCGTCAAAAGGGTAAAGACTTCAATCAAATTTAACATAAATTACATGATTCATAATCATTATTTTGGGGCCTTTTCTGCAACGCTTTTTATTACTGATGAGCACATGCCAGTAATATTGATCGGATTGAAATAATACGAGGAGTTAACTCTGAACAAAAAAACCAAAATAGTACAAATTTCAATCAAATTTAACATAAATTACATGATTCATAATTAAATTGATGTGATAAATATGCAAAATTGTAATTTAAATTTTGAAAACAGGTAAATATCTTGCGGTGTTTTAAAACTCTCCCATCTCTACAGAAACTTGACTTCGCCGTTGGTGAAATGTCAATCCGTTAATGGTAAATGCCTAACAACATTCAATAGGGGATAAATCACTTTATAGCAAGTTTAATTCTTTAGATAAAAGGAACTAGATTCTTGATTGCAGTATAATTTTAATGCGTGAATTGTGAAATCAAATCATTAATGTACGCCTGAGATTCATTCACAATTAAACTTTAGTTTCTTCCGCTAAAAACAAGATTTTTCATGTTCGTTGCTCGTTTTAGTCAATTAAAAAATTCGTTATCTGTATGCCAAATCACTCCATTCCATTTAAGTCTTTCGTTTTCTTTCTTCACGAGTTGGAAATTATTTCAAAGCCATCTGAATCGCTGGCATCTTCCGTATTCACTTCGTCGTACTCTGCTGCGGGCACAACGTTTTAAAGTAATAAAGTGGCAAAATAAGAGAATGGTACCTATGGTGTCTATCTTTGGTAACTATGGTGTCATCATGGTGTCTATTGAGACACGGATGATTTCTAATCCTGATTAGCACTTCCGTACTACTAAAGGATGAAGATACATACATTTAAATCGAAATTAGTGTTGTTCAGCGTCCACGGACGTTACAGGGGCGCCGGGCGGCGCGTGACGAACTCTTAGTCCTAAGTGCGCGGCGTAATCGTGCGCGGCTTACCATTCAGCCTGTCTGCCAGTGAGCCGCGCATGGAAAAGCTGCGTACCCAGGAGTTTGAAACGCCACCGGTAGTTAAAGGGCTGACCCTTAGACAGCCGAACACAGTCGTGCGTCAGAACAATCGTGAGCTAATGATGTCATGCACGATTGTACACATGACTCGATGACATTTTACGCGCGCGCGTTTCAGCGCGTTCGAAGAAGGTCTTATCCTAAACTATGCGCCGCGCGTTACAAAAACGATAATACTTTTTGTGACCGCCCCAAACCAATTCACATGATGTACAGTCAAATATGCTGGGCAGTGTTTTGAATTTAAATAAAAATACACGTACCTGTGTAGTTCTCTGGTATTTCGGCAGTTGTGCGTGAGGGTGGGGTCATGTACGCTGGTCGCTTAGCAACCATCTCAAATAGGGGACCACTTCCATGAGTTATGGTCTGAAAAGAAGGAGATATTAGATAATTTCTCACTGAATCATACCTTTTAATTACAAAATCAATCAATGAATCTCGTAAACTTTCATTGGAAGGAAGATCCGATTGGACTAACATCATCGAATTGTCGACAGAGATCGTCGAATGATTCCTCGGTTTTGCAGTAGAAAGCAATAGCAATGCTGGGATCAAGTTGTTCCCAAGGTAACAGGTCTACTTTGGTAGTATGATACGTCTCGTCGGGTATACTGCGAGATGGAATTAGATAATACGAATAACTGGCAAATAGTTTTTGTCGACTTGAATTAAGGACAGTGAAAAATTTAATCTGATTTACCCCTTATAAGATTAGTTAAAATACGAAACCGCATGATTGCGTAACTCACTTTTCAAGGTCAATCTCGAGTGGGTTAAGGGATTCTTGAGTAACATGGGGGTCTAGGTAGAGTAACTTATCGCCTTGATATCCAATGAAATAGAAGGCGGAGTTAGGGCGACCACCTACAGCACCAACACTTTGCTCTATCTCGAAACAAAACTTGATATTGTATTGATAATAATTAATAAGTTAATAATACCTTGATGATTATAGGAATATCTTGGTACTATTATACATCGAACTGGATTGTTTAATTCTATTGGAGGATTTAATAACTCATTATTACCTTGATATTGTCGATGTAGATGTTGTTACACTCGTTTAACCCCAGACGTAGTGGTATTATCAATAACAGTGGGGTCCACACGTCATTCTCTTTGCAGTAGAACTCTGAAACGACGGCGACATTTGATTGACAGAACGCAAAATTGCGTCACATAAAAATGTTCTTAGAATTGAAAGAATGGACATTACAGACTGCAACAAGAGATGTCGACTGACTACTACTAAACGGGGGATGGATCTACTAGAGATCCAAACAGAGTTCCCAACACGGGACCTCTCGCTGGGAGGCCCCTGTTGCCAGGGCTACTGTGGATGGGAACGAATCCCGTACCTGCCGGGATCTCAACTGAAACCTTATTGAAACTTAATCTTTAGCAGCAAGACAGATTCAAGTAGACAGCTCGAAGGGATTTCAGTACAACTTACTGATATCCTCGATGCACATGAAGTTATCCATGACGACTTGAACCGTCAGGTTCAGTTCCTTGTGGAACTCCGTGAGGATTCTGATGGACTGAGCGGCAGTGTTAGGCCCAAACCACGTACCAACGTCCTTACCAGCGGAGCACCCTGCTTTAGCTGCGAATATGGAGTTGAAGAAATGGAGTAGAACAAATAAAATAGTGAATTGGTTATAATCATCACGCCAATCTCCTTTAGCGAGGCCTAAAAACCTGTGAAATTTAGAAAGTCGCTATGTATGCCTCTTAGCTATCTGCTGTATCGAGTAGAGTCCATCTGGATCATCTAGAAAGTGCCTGAGAATATCGTTGTAAGGCGGACTCCGCGCCCAGCGCCAGTCCCTACTGAACGTGTGTCGTATGAGGGCGTGGCCGTAGAGCATCTGTATGCAGCGCAGCATGCACCCCCAGCCCCGGTCTGAGGTGTACGTCGTGCCTCCTGACCAAAGAGAGGGGTTAGAAGAGACATTTTATATATGGTGATTTAGAACTAAATCATTACTAAAACCACTACTGAAACAGTAATTTGCGCCTTATCCATGTCAAAATTTCAAAGCACCATTGCCAAAGTTGTTTCTCTGCTAATTAATAATCAATAATCATTTGACATTTCCGTTCTCTCACCGATGGCTCTGAAGTTTCTCCTATAAGAGAACCAAAGGAAGCTCTCGATGTCCCGTTCCAAGATAGCCCGGTCCTCTGGTAACTCGTAACTCCGGTTTAGAACCTAAAATTCAGGGTGGTTCTGAGAGGGGGTCAACCCAATTTCAAACAAATTTGGGGATTGATTCTTATAAAGAAATCTCCACTGGTAAAAATAAAATGGAGTCCTCGGCTCATGCGAGCGTCGATAAAATATCATGGTTATAAACTTATACGCAAAAATAGAATTTTAAGAATCCCATCATTCAGACATAAAAGGAACTAATGAAATAATCAGTGAAATCACAGGAATTCAGCGATATTTCAACTTCGGTTTAGAACCTGTATGTCTACCCTCTCAAGTAACTGGTTCTTATCATCTGGTATCCGGCTGAAGACGGGCGAATAGTCAGTGATGGTGTTGTTTATCGTATTGTTCAGCGTATTCAGAGTGTACTCTAGGTTATCTCCCATCCTCACATTCTGAAATATCATGATGGGATGTTACATTGGTGTTGCTACGAACTGCTCATTTTGCGTCTTTTTGTGCGCGCGGCTTAAGTTTGCGCGGCGTATAGAAATTTTAATAACATGTCTGTACGGCGTACGCCGAGCACAGTGAAACATAGAACTCAAGAGATTGAAGTTCAAACGAGAGAATTGTAATCAGAAGCTTTCGAAAATCATGTGATTATCGTCGTCAGCTGAAGCACAGAGCTTTGGTAAATAAACAGAACATTTTTGTTTACTTTAGTGCATTAGAAATATGAAACCCTTCAGAGTTTGTACACACTGTGTACTACACAAGCTACGATGTACAATATGTACATTTGTTTATTTTGGTGCATGATAACATTACACATGTGTAAATAAATACATAAGTACACATAAAAGCAAGTATTTCACATTCTGAAATATGAACCGCTGAGTTTTTGTATATGAGACACGTGGTAATTCCGCCCAAGGGTATGCTTTTGACGCTAGTGTAGGGGTAAAGACAGTCGGAAACGGGCACCATCCCATTTAGATATGCTACAAAACTTCCTCAGAATGCTAACATTCAAATTTCGCGCAATTCACATCAAGAAATCCTTCACATTGCCTGAACCTAGAGAATTGATAAATAATATATTCTCGTTTCTAGCATCCCAGGAGGCAATCAGTTATTACGGTCCATTGCTGAAACGACGAATGTGATTATTATATAGCCACGCAAAAGATCGCTATAACACGTAGACTATTCACTAAGTTCAATGGATGGCATTGTCGGCTACCGCAGTCTTCCCGCTGCCCTCTTCGGCGGCCTAAAGAGCAGTAAAAGGCTTAGTTTTGTAGAGAATAATAATGCCATTTTCATATACTCCAGGCGCTATAAGCAGATCCCAGGATCCTATAATTTTGGTATTAGGCTAGTCTTTCTAGTTAGGTAATATTTAATATATTTAAATACGCTTCCAACGACGTGCCGTGCCATATGACAATACGTGACCCTTCATAATATTTCGGTAAGCGAGAGGATTTTATTAACACAATGAATAATCGGCAAATCCATTTGATACTATAACATTACAATGAAATTCTCAATGATCGCTAGTCTCTTCAATGGGGGCTATGGGAGCATGATCTGTTAAACGATCGAAGAGATCAGGCAGGCAAAGCGTGTCACCTGGTCTTTATATAGAATGGGTTTTAGATGGCTAATTTAATTCATTTTGTCAAACCACCAGTTTTACATGCACACTGCCTGAAATTGACGGATAGCCTCAGTTCGAGGTCGATTTCCGGTTTTTGTTGATTCTGATTTAGAGGACCAGCAGCAGGTATGTTTTTACAGCTTGAAAATATTGTTTCAAACCGAAATTATGAATTTTTCAAATCGCGAATTTTCCTGTTGTAACTTTATAACAGTGCGTGCATAAAGTTCTTAAACAAAAATTGATGAAAAACAACTCTTTTGCATTGAGCCCATTTAATTAAGGCATCAGGATTGAAAAAATTGAAAATCACTACTTTCGGCTATATTAGGAGCCGACTGTGAGTATTGAGAAAATCATATTTCAATTCTGATATGAATCTCATTATTTTTTTTTAAGTTAGAGTCGCATTTAGTTAGGAGACCGCATTCATAAAATGCCAAACTAGCACAATGATGAATTTCCGTTAAATTTGAATATCTCTCTCAGTTGTGATATTATTAACAATGAGAATATACCTGCTGAACTTACCGGTATTTGTTTGTAGAAGACGTGGTAGGCAGAGTAGAGCGTCACAGCAACCAGTGTCGTTACCCCCAAGTGGTAGCTGTAACTGTCCCACAAACTACTCCAGCTCACCATCCAGTGTCATCCTACAGAGATGTGTAACCTTAGCTTCCGACCTTTAAAAATCCGTTCGGAGGGCAGATTTTGGCCCAAAAAGGAGGGCAAATCGACGAAAAAAGAGGGCAATATTCTACTCTAAAAAGTGGCGGCCTTTTTTATATTTAAATGAGACTTATAATATTCAAATAGGGGACGAAATTCGGGGATTTCTTTCTCTCGTTAAGGTTTTTTTCTGCTATTCCAACAGCTGTACAGCCAATGACAGGAATCGAAGGATCCAATGTAATCAAGCCCGAGACTTCGCTGCAATGGGCAGTTACTCATTAACCCCTTTCGCACAGTTTCCTGTACGCTCGGCTGAGTGAATCTTGGGGTTGCATAGACTCGAGATAAATCTCTCACCGGCACTGGCCGGGATTCGAACTTAGGATCTTTCGATCCTGCGCCAAAATCGATACCACTACACCACTGACCCCCCCATCGCCAATATTACCACAGCAGACCGGCAGATATCTGCGTGGAAATTTGGGAAAAAAGAGGAAATTTCATAATTTCGGTGGAAATTTTAAGCAAACGACAGAAAATTATTATAGAAATTGACTAAAGTCCTTTGCTAGGAGGGATTTTTGAATTATGATTACAAAAAATTTATTAATCAGGAAAATTAATCAGGAAATTATGATTACAGACAGAAAAAACTCTATTAGTTCTCAAAAAATTTTTACCCCTTATGCCGAGGGCGATTTATTGAGGTACAAACTCATAATAACTGATAATATTCATGCTATTGAATTAACTTATGAAATTTATCAAGTGTTCACACCTTCTATCACATACTCTGCCTTCAATGATCAACTTATCAACTTATTTAGATTGCCAGGCTTTTAGGTTTCTTGTAATTTCGGCTAAAATTACAGTTAAAGAATCACTATGAGGCGCCAATTTCATCTATTTAGAACGCCTGGCTTCTGGGGGCTGCGGCCCCCAGACCCCTGCTTATCATTCGAAATTCATTTCGTTTAGGCTTCTAGTGTCAGGCACCTCGAAATTTCTGCTAAAATAAGTTAAGAATCACAATAAGATGAAAGTTGCATCTACTCAGAACGTCTGGCTTCTGGGGGCTGCCGCCCCCAGACCACTGCTTGTCATTCGAAATTCACTTCATTTGAGATTACATACATCAGGCGCCTTAAAATTTGGGTAAATTTAGGGTTAAAATCATTATCAGGCGACAATTTCGTTTACACAAAGCGTTTTACTCAGCTTCTGGAGTGGTATATTAGCACTATATGCAAAAATGTAGCCAACCTATGCGAGCGAAGCGAGCGGGCCTCAGAAAGTGTAAAAATTGGTCTGTGTGGAAATTTTAAATTTTTTGGATATGGGCTGACCCCGGTCTTTCATTTTGCGCAAGCAAGAGGTCAATCAAAAATTTTGAAAGTTAACTGCAGAACATGCGACTCATATAATTATTGCCCCTCTCAAGTTTTAACAACTGTGCAGCGCCAGCCCCTGAACGTAAGATCGCACAGTCAGCAGCATTCGGACCGATTGTCTTGATGATATGAAAACTGTTTTATTAAAACACGAAATATGTATTATCATAAAATTTGCACACAATTCACAGCTATTGAGATCTAATATTCTAATACCTAATATTTGATATTCCATATCTAACAAGGTGCACTGCAATGCACTGAGCAAAGTGTCTGAAATTTGGATTGTACCCAGTGTCCACTTTCCCCTGTATTCATCATCTGTTGCTTATCAAGACAACAATTGATCTGATTGAAACCGCCTCAGAAGGCGTGTGAAATTTAAGAAGATCTGTCAGTTTAAGCAAATAATAGCCCCATGATATTTAATACCATGATCATTGATCTCATATTTCATTGCACCTTCATGATCATTGATCTCATAGTTCATTGCACCCTTCATGATCATTGATCTCAGTTCATTGCACCATCGAAAAGGGCAATTTTTAAAAAACGAACGGGGATTGTGTCAGGGGTTTTTACGCTTCCTTTCTCTGCCCGGGGTAGCCCGTATCCCCCCCTTTTTTCCCCCTCATGCCAAAAAGGGTAACCCCCTATTCGGTTAAGGGGCCTTTTTTGAGAAAAAGGAGGGGTTTTATTTTTTAAAACCAACTTAACAAAAACCAAAATTTTTTTTACAAATTATTTTTAATCCATATAAAGGGGTCCAAATTATGAAATTTTTTTTTAGTTTTTGTGAAAACTTGGTTTCATTTAAAAAAACAAAATTATCCAGTTAGTGAAAAAAAAATATTTTGGGTTTGGGGATGATCAAATCTTAGATATAACGTTTTCGACCTTTTAAATGAAAAAAATTATGGCAATATATCAAAAAAACTATCTTTATTCTGATAATGGCAGAATTTTAAAAGGCCCAAAAATATAAATTTGGCAATCGCCCAATTTAACACGTTCTCAATTGATGATAAAAAAAAAAAAGTTGTTTTCCCAATTTTATCAATTAAGGCCCTTGCCAAAAAAAGGGATAAGGGTAATTTACCCAAATTATTTTTTGCTAAAAAAATTTTTAAAAATTTAAAAATGATCCAAACATATTTAATTTTTAAAATTTTTAAAAACGATGTTTCCCCTAATATTTCTGAAACAGGGCTCTTTTTGCTTAAAAAACCCGAACCCAAAAAATGGGTATTCATGGAAGCAACCAAAAGCTTTTAAAAACCCAAATTTTTTATGAAAAATTAAAAACCCTTTTGTGGGACCTTTAAACCTTTGGGAAAAAGTCAAAGGGGAAATTAAATTTGGGAATTATTTTTGTTTTTGGTAAGTGGAAAGTGATTCATCCTTTTTTAATTCAACGGAAAAACATTTTTTGGGTTTGGGAAAACTTTTAAAAAAAGATCCCCAAGCTTTAAATTTAACCCAAAAAGTTTTTTGGGAGTTAAAAAAAACCTAAGGGAAAATCTGGGCTTGGGAAACCCAAACCCGTCATGGCCACCCATTTACCCCCTTTAAAAGGGGGCAAAGTTTTTATCATCGATACGGACGAGATTTAATAAAGTCTTAAGAAAAGGAATGATTGATACGTCCCTTTCCCCTTTTTTCAGGGAAAGGGTGAAAATTAAAAACTTTGGGGATTTTTTTAAAAGGATTTTTTTGGTTTTGATTTTGAAAAAGCCCAAATTAAAAAAATTAGGGGTTGGTTTATCTGCAGGTTTTTTTCCCCAATTTTGCGGTTAATGGTTATTAAGATTCCAAAAAGCGTTTTGGGATTTTCCTACATTGTTCACTCTCGCAGCAATCAGCATTGTCCACCTCTTTTCCAGCATTGTTCACTCTCTGTTCCAGCATGGCTCAGTGTTCATTCTTTGTTCTTTCCTCCGTCAGACACGCCTTTGAGACTGTTCACAAGAACTCGTGATATATACCTGGTGCAGGTACAGGTTAATAAGATTGTGTCAAAGCTTTTTTGTATCATCTCGACTTAGAATACACGTTGGTGATGAAGGCAGTCATTGCGAAATATGCTGGTACTTCCACTATATTACAGCTGTACAACTCATCAAAAACAATATCCTCAAATGTACTCGAGTTCAAATGATCATGAAATGGCTATATCATTCGGATTTATGATTTGGAATATGATCAGGTCAAAGGGCAGCCGGTTCACATCCCCTCACATCATGGTATTGACACAGATTTTAATGAGGATGGTGGTAATAATAACCCCCACCCCCTATGGGGTTACTTCTAGATTAAAGATTGTGAATACCATAAACATGTTAAATCACCGATGCACATTGCACAATCTTAAGTTGGTGAACCTAAATAGCCTATTACGTCATGTTACCCTTGTAATAATATTGGGGGGAATATTGAGCTAGTAATATAAGAATTTGGAATAGGACAAAGTGGCAGACCAGCTTGCCGTTCTACACATTACACAACTGTTGGTATTTTATCGGTAGTGGCCACAAGATCAAAGTCTCTTGATATTCCTGCTACGCACGTTGCTAACACTTGTCGCTCAGTCGTAGTTTAGGGAGACTTCCAGGCGCAGAGGAAGTACAACACCCCGTACTGGGTCCACCCAACCGTATCTAGATTTGACATGCTGTAGACAGAAAACAGAAATATCCACATTTCTCATGTTTTACACAGCGCAGTACAGGAACATCATGTGGGTGTGAAATGCAGGCGTGAATTATTGAGTAACCACTCTTGAGTGGATATATTCCACTCAATCCTAGTATCTATTCTGTAAAATACGTAGTCTGTACTTTCTTTGAAAAACGTATCCGGGGGATGTATTGTTAGGACCCCCGCAGGGGGGGGTTTAAAACCCAAAGGGCCTTTTTTAAAAGGTGTTTTCTATAATCTCTGTTAAAATTTTAAAAATTAAATAGCCTATGTCAAGGAATGTTAACATGTACTATGTAGTCTGTTTTTTTGAAAACCCTTTCTGAGAACAAAATTTTATCTCTAAAATTTTTCGGGATAAAAAGTTTACTCGCATTGTTCAAAGCCCAGGCAGTCATACTCATACCCAGATACAACAGGACATTATTAACCCATATTATATATTCAATAAATTTTCTTATTTTTACCGAGTTTGGGGGGTTGTCTACCAAAGCTTGTAGAGGGGGGGGTGAGAAGCAGCCGGAGGAATGTAAGGAACCTTTTACACAGCAGACGCGGTTACCCCCGACGCCCAAAAAGTTCAGACCAGGAAAGTGTTTATTGAAAAATTATAGGGAACAAAGATTAATAAGTACAAAGTGGCTCAAAATGAACAATCCGTCATCTGGCAATGATCTTTACCTCGAAAGCTATCACGGAATCAACACTTGTAAATTTAACCATAAATCGTCCATTTTTTTTCGGTTTTTTGTTCCAGATTATTTAAACCAAGAATTTAGAAATTTTCACAATTTATGTCCTCAATTTGATCTTATGGACCAAAGTTTGAGTTTATGTGGCAAAAAATCGGCCATCAAAAAGGGATTTTAAAACATGTCATTTTTTTCGTAAAAAATGTTCAGCTCTGTGGCTTTGTCAAAACCTTCATATAGTGTTTTAAAAAGCCCCCCTCCCCCCTAATGAAAAGTGTTTAACATTTGATTTTTCCTGCTTCTGTTTTAAACTTAGCCCATAATTATTTCCCCTACCCCCTTTTTCAGCATTAAAAACCTGTTGTTTGGGGTTTATTTTCTTATCTCTTGAGCATATCAGTTCATATAACCAGGGTCACTGCCCCTTTCGAAACCCCCGGTCACCCTTTAAATTCTCCTGAAATCGCCGGTTTCACCATTGAAATCAGCATTTTTGTCCCATGGGGTTTTTTGTGTCCCGAAAATTTCTTCCCAATAGGGATTGAAATGAGTCAATTTAGAATGGGGAAAAAAACCAAAGGATTTCTCAAGTACAGCATATCCTTCCCGGACTACAATTTTATCTCTTTAAACCCTTTTTTTTCCCTAAGCAAAAAAGATATTCAAAGGGAAAAATACCCAGGAAATGCTGAAAAAAGACTTCATCGGGTTGGCTCACCAGGAGAATGATGTTATAAAACCCCTGTGACCCATTAGGGGGGTGATTCAATTTGTGAAACCATTCTACAATTTGAATAGAAACCTGATTGTTTTAAGCTCCTCTCTCTCCTTTGTTTAAGGGTGGTAACGTGTCTGGGAAAAACCAAAGTCTCAGAGCTTGAAAAGATCTAATTGTCAAAGAGCTTGTAGTAAATATGTTACAAGTTGATTAATTGGATCCCAGGCATATTTCCATTAGCAAGCCCTGGATCCTGGTAGACAGCAGGGCTCACGGAGCTCAGAACCGTGATAGTAGACTCAGAGAGACATCTCAGTGAGTTCACAGTCCAGGCAGAGCAGGGCTCACTGCTCAAAACTGTGATGGTAGACTCAGAGACATGTCAGAGTGTTCAGACAGACTCAGAGTGCATGTAGACAGGCACATTTAACTTGACTCCAGACGCCAGTTAATCATGTATTTGACCCATTTGAGTGAACGCAGAAGTCGATTTATTGTTTCGAGGATTCCAAAATTTGACTGTCAAAATGGTTTGTTATCATTCCATTCCCAGAACTTAAAATCTTTACAGACATCAGATCTAAATAAAACTTGTAACGTAAGATGGGAAATGGCCCAATCGAACCTGGTATAGAACAGAAGAGTAAATTACTTCAGCCCTTTTTCAATTATCAACTAATTTTCAGTTGCAGTTGACTGACTTTAAAATCAATTTGATGCCATTTAGTTAGATGAGGTGACAGTCATTTCCCATCTTCCACTCATTTACAACAAGTCTAGCTGGTGCCAGATAAAAGCTCACTCCCCCTCTTTGGAATGTATATTCGGTACATTGGTATACAAAATAATATAAAATTAACGTGAAGACATCTGTTAATGTGATCATGAGGAGTTCACCAGATCTAATGGTGACAATGAGTTGATCCTATATTACGTATATCAGACATTTCGAAAGGATTCCGTCATCTGTAATCGTTCAAGGCCAATGAAATTATTAAATGCTTTACTTTCCCTGACATTTCTAAGGAAATCGTCTCTAAATTGTGGGACATCCAGATTTTGACCTCAACATTGAACTATATAATTAGAGTAGTAATTGGTTGATTGACAAATCGAGCGCCGAAGGCGCAAGATTTTGTCAATCAACCAATTACGCTCTAATTTTTCACTGAAATGAAAATACGCATCGAATGGCGTCAAAAAATTTGACACAGGCATGCAATTTCGGGCACTTCCACCCACGTGACTCGGAGCCAATAGCAGCACGCCATCAGCCCCGCATGACTGTGTCCTATGGCTCTTACGCGGTACAACGTGACTGAAAATGCCTAAGCGCTATTGGTTATTATGATACTCCCCGCGTGACACTCATACTGATCCTTTACGCCACGTGACGAGGTCACGTAAAGATGCCGTTAAATAACGGATCGATGTTTCATAATAGCGCTCTATCGTTGTTATTACTAAATAATTTAACGGTCTACCAGAAAGAGCATTGGATTACAGTAGAGGAAGTTGAATCATTTCCTCTCGTCCGTAGTACAAATTTGTAGCTCATTGATACCTATCCTGAATTCCAAAACTTTTAACTCCAAGCTTGCTTCCTCCTTCATGATCAAATTTTTAGTCTATAATCATTAATCAAACCAGAAGAATTCATGCTTTTTCTGGAATAGTTTCTATTTTTAATTCCACCCCATGAAAGCATGAAGATTTTACATGTTTCGATAAGCAATGCCGTTGTGATAGCATAAATCAAAATGTTCCACTTCCAGTCGAGGAATTCAATGCGCCTTTTTTCATGAAATTATGTGAGCGGTGATATCGACCACATATCCGAAGCTATGCTGGATATTACAATTTAACTTTTTAGGTTTTAAAAATTGGGGCCGGGGCGTATCATTATCACAAATGTTTTCTCATCAATCGCCGGTTGGAATGACGCCAGTATCTTTTATTGATCTAAAAGTGAAAAGTTGATTACACCTAAACGCCACTGAAGAGAATTAGGCAAGTAGGATGACGTCATAATCAAAGCTCAATGTAGAGTTGATGGCGCTGATTGTCTAGCGCAGCGTTTAACCGCAAGTTGAGCTGAGCATACAGGATACAGTTGCAGTATGTTGAGAGCAGTTCGCGTCGTTGTATCTTATTTGTTGGCAGTTAGAGTGTCGTCGGTATGCTATCATAGACAGTGAGTTAGTGACGTTTTAACCGCATGTTATTTTTTTATCAATCTATGGGTTAAGTGCGTGACGGGCCTGCTTATAGTTAATGTACACCACGTGCGAATCAGCTCACACAAGGTATGTCATGTGAGCATCACATGGCTACCACGTGGTTGTGACGAGGTTGCGCGGGCAGAACGGTGAAAAATTATATATGATATGATCAAAATGATAGCACGATTGAGCTCAATTTACTGGACAGTGGACACTGGACAATAGACAGTGAACAATGGTGCCTATGATTTGATTGCAGAGAAATCATCTTAGTAGTGATATGATGTCATTTCCAACACGAATTATTACTGTAATGCACTCTACATTTACATAACACGCACCTGGTTAGATTACTGCACAGCCACTCACCACTCAACCACAGTGCTAATTGATGACGTAATCAATGACCTAATACATATTCCATCAACTCTTTAGCTAACTGAGTCAAGTCTGTATTATAGCAGAGGTCTCATAGCTCAATGTTTGCCAGTGTACTTACAGTGAACCATTTCCAACCACTTCACGGTACTTACGTTATGTAATTTCCTGGAATCCACTGTCACTGTGTACGGACCACGTGACTTTTCATATCCAAACCGGAAATTTTGCACTCATACGTAGTGCACTTCCGAACTGAAAACTGACATAATATGTTCCGCATAATGTTACCACCCTACAAAATATGGAACATATTATAATGTATCATGTGGTGGGATAGTAGCCATACATACCCCGTGTTGCCCTGTTGTTGACATGCGATCTGATTTGGTGGTGAGAACTGTTATCACTGAAGGAACACAGACACATACATAATTCATTAAATGTTTATGTATGTCGAGCACACGTACCGGATAACACCTAAAACACTACTGTCGGGATTACATCTAAAACACTACCTATACTGTCAGGGTAAACTGGCGCACAAGCTGACTGAAAGTACACACCCTAACATATTATAATGGCATAGCACTGCCATAATATGCCCTTCTGTTGAATATCAGACTCAGGTATTGTCACGGGCTTGCTCCAGTCTACCTGACTGAAGTCTTGCTTCAACTCTTCAAGTTCAATGAACTGTTCAGCAGCTTGGATGGCCTTTTATTGTGTCTGGAAAGGTATTAAAAGCGAATGATAATAATGCCGTATAAAACAGAGAGGTATTCAGAGCTTTCTGGGATATCTGTTGGTATTAATGTCCGTGAGAGTCTGTTTATTGGGATGGAGATCTGTCAGACTCCCCTTGTAACCCTTGGGGTATTTGGATCTACAAACCACAGTATAATTTATCATGTCGTAGTAATGTTCCTGTGTATTCTTTGACTAATGAGCTCCTACAATGTGATTAGGAACAGATTAGAAGTTATTAACTTAACATGATTGATAGGTTCCTGCCACAAACCACGTACCAATTGATTTGACAATGAATAGACAACAATAGTAGGGATCCGGTTGAAGGTGGGGATCAGAATTTAGTAGGGATAGGAAAGGTTAGATCGAATTGGCGATAGGTAAAGATGACACTTGCTTATTTGAACTGTCACAGTGACGTAGCTGGCAGCAGCAAAATCGTAAAGATCCAAACTATTCTGAGTTATAAAGACAAATTTAAATGTGCTCTGAAAACTTCAGATGTTCAAGTTTCTGTAATCAATAGTAAACCTTTTTAAATACTTTTTACTCATGCCGTTTTCAATTTTCTAGCCTTTAGATTTTTCAATCTCATTAATATAAGGAAATTTTAGGCTCAAAAAGTCGCAAAATATTTAGAAACCTTAATTTTCTATAGTTTTTTAATAAGTTTCTAATAAGATAACCGAGTGTATCGGAGAAGTTTATTTTGATGTGAAGCGAGAATCATCCGAGTGGATATGTTCTTTAAAACTTGGCACTCCCAACTTTCACGTAATAAATCATGCATAAACAAATCATGCTCTGAGAATAATATAATATTTGTGTCTCCGGTGCTTTATTTTTGAATTTTGAGGTCAGTAAATTTTTTATGCAAAAACATTTGCCCGCCCAAGTGCTGGCGACTCAAGTAGAAATTAAGCCTGCTTGCATAAATTTGGACAGAAATTAACCGCAATATGAATATATTGAATACGTATGTATATTTCTAATGCTACTTTAAGGCTATTATGATATTTTACTTGATGAATTACTTGAGCTCTAGACCGCCAAATGTCGCCGTACTTCAAGGCTGCGACTTTATCTCCAGACAAGAGATACACCACCAAAACCGTTGGACGGTTGGTCTAGTAACCCCCCGCTGGTTTGGATGTGATCAGCCCATTTTGTCTCTTTTCAGGTTCCGTTGTCACATCCAAACCCGCGGGGGGTTACTAGACCAACCGTCCAACGGTTTTGGTGGTGATATCTTGACAGATGTATGTAGTTTGAACCCATGTTACTTGCCCAAAGGCAGTTTCGACCCACGTAACTTGCCCTCACGTAGTCCGAACCCTCGTTACTAGCCCACACGCAAGTCTAACCCGCATAAATCACCCTGAGGAAGTCCAAAACTAAGTTATTCTAACTTGGAATTAATAGAATTGATGTATTTCTTAATTTCTACAAAACGTCCGTGTGTACTCACGTGCTTAAACATAGCAACCAGATCTAATTTCACGTGCATTAGTCGTATTTGAACTCATTTCAACGTAACCAAGTCGAAAATCCCGTGTAAATATCAATTTCTTCAAATCCCTAATTTCTACAAAACGTCCGTGTGTACTCACGTGCTAAAATATGTCAACCAGATCTAATTTCATGCATTAGTCGTATTTAAACTCATTTCAACATAATCAAGTCGAAAATCCTGCGTAAATATCAATTTCTTCAAATCCCTAATTTCTACAAAACGTCCGCGTGAACTCACGTGCTTCACTAGTCCATCGTATATTTCCCCGTTATTCGGACCCCCGTTATTCGGACCCCTATTATTCGGACCCCCGTTACTCGGACCCCCGATATTCGGACCCCCGTTATTCGGACCCCGTTATGACCCCCGTTACTCGGACCCCGTTATTCGGACCCCATTTATTCGGACCCCCATATTCGGACCCCGTTATTCGGACCCCGTTATTCTGACCCACATAATCCGATGAAAACTCTATGAGTTGGAGATGTAAAAGTTAGCGCAAAATAGCGTTCTATCACAAAATACGCTATTTTAGTGGTTTTACGCGATTTTGATGACGTCATCACAGCACCCAAATAAGCTCCAACCAACTTCCCATATAGCCTATAAGACAATTCCGCCTTAGTACAACATACTTTGACCGGTCTCATCTCAAGATAAGCTGCAGTTCTTGACATATCACTCGTTTAAGTTTTTCTCCTAAAATTTTGAAATTGATTTTTCACTGTACCTTAGAAAATCGCGTATATCTCGATGAAAAATCGAGATAGCCCAATGATCCGTATGATTTTCTGAAAGCTCTTTAAATTTCCAACTAACGATTTTTCAACATTTTTGAGCTATCTCCATTCCTTCTTGATGAAAAAAGCGCATAAAGATGGCCTATTCTCGCTAAAAAAGCAATAAAATTTCGCTAAGTTGATGACGTCATAGTGACGTGAAAATGACGTCACCAGAACTTCTCTTATAGCCTATAACATTTTCCCATCTTAGATAAACAAAACCTGTCCTCGATCATGGCTCTACCATTTCCCGTTCTTGACATCTCGGCTTTCCAAATTTGCTCCCAATTATCATGATATTATTATATATTATACCTCAGACAAAACCGCAAGCGGTCGTCATAGCAACCCCCTCACAGAGTCACAGGGGCGCCGCCTTTTAATTGTAAGAGGTTTTTGTCTATTGCATTGTTCGAAAATCTTGTTTCAATTTCAAATCAAGTCGAAAATTCGGTCTTAAGGACCTCAAATTTTGAATTTGCCTTGTTTCTACAAAACGTCCACGTGAAAATTCAAAGTTGCAATTTTCTACAAAACGTCCAAACTCACGGGCCATTTCTTGTTATATTGAAGTACCAAGGAAATCAAAATGTTGATTCAGTCACTATCGTATAGCACAACAGCCCTGCACTTTTGAAACTCGGCCTGAAATTGGACTTAGCCAAATTTTCGACTTTTTCGCGCGGCTCAAATTTACGTTTTTGAGGGGCCACCACACCTTTCCCTTGAATCGAGACGACTTGAAACTTTTTACCCTTGATATTTGACTGAGAAAGAACATTGATACGCCTGGAAAAGATGGAGCAATGGTTGTGAGCTGAGATATAGATGCTCAAAGTCACCATATTTTGGCCTAGTAAGGATCCTCGATTTTTGAAGGCCTCCCACGACCTCATTTTTTCACCAATCACCATGAAACTTCTTTTGTGGCTAAATCTCGAGGTCTAGATGCTACATAAGTCGGGAAAATATGACGCGGTAGAAAACTTTTCAGATACAGTGCTTCAAAGTGGTCCAAAATTACGTTTTTCGCTAAAAATCGTGATTTTATCGATTTTGATGACGTCATAACAGCAAAAAAAAATCGATCCGCGAAACTTCCTACATAGCCTAAGCCACAATTTCATCTTAGCTGAAAAAAACCCGCCCTCGATCAAGGCTCTACCATTTGTGGTTCTCGAGATCTCAGCGATTCAAATTTGGTCCTGAATTATCAGCTATAAGTATATAAGTATATAAGTATAGGATAGCCAAAAACAATTGAAAATTGTTTGGGTTTCGCAGCCACTCCAGTTTCAAAAATTATACGATTAAAACTATTGATATGACTTTTAATCGCAGCCCGTCCGTGGCGGTGTGCTTTGGTTACGAAGAAATATCTTGGTCACGCATATGATGTGAACTTATTGTACACTCGTGCAAACTTTCCGCTTCATTTTTTCGAACATCTTCATAATCGTGATGCTGTCACACCAACCTGCTAACCATAATAAGTGTGATGGCGTGTTTCCTATCGACTTAAAATCATGCATTATCAAAGTAGTGGTACTTGCTTTACGCGTTATCTCACGCTTTATTAGTTAATTGAAGGAGGTATGATTCAAATGGCAGTGAGATGTTGAAATTGAATGTTAAGTTCTGCTCATTTCTTAGTAACTAAAGCACAACGCCACGGACGGGCTGCGATTAAAAGTCATATCAATTTCGTATAATTTTTGAACTGAGTGGCACCCAAACAATTTTCAATTGTTTTTATCCATCACTCTTTTGGCATAAAACTTACGCAATCAGTTCAAGTTAATGATACCGTTGGAATTAAGTCGCTTTTATTTTTACTTTTGAGTTATAAGCGATAATTACTTTAATTGACCAATTAATTAATTAAGCAGTTGGCAACCGCTACTTCAACTAAACGAATTAATCGTAGTTTTGGCTTAAGTAAATGATGCCGTTAGAATAAAGTCGCTATCATTTTTATTTCTTGAGTTATAAACGATAATCAATTTATATTAATTGGCCAATTAACTAATTAAGCGGTTGGCAACCGGTACTAAATCAAACGTGCAAATCGTAATTTTGTCTTTAGTTAATGATGCCGTTAGAATTTAGTCATATCATTTGCTTCTTGAGATATAGCGATAAAGAAATATAAAGCAGATTTGTACACTGTGTACAATACGCAAGCATTGTACATTTGTTTATTTTGGTGCATGATATCATTACACATGTGTAAATAAATACATAAATACACATAAAAGCAAGTATTTCACATTCTGAAATATGAACCACTGAGTTTTGGTATATGAGACACGTGGTAATTCCGCCCAAGGATATGCTTTTGACGCTAGTGTAGGGGTAAAGACAGTCGGAAACGGGCACCATTCGATTTAGATATGCTACACAACTTCCTCAGAATGCTAACATAACACGTCCTAATTTCGCGCAATTCACATCAAGAAATCCTTCACAGTGCCTGAACCTAGAGAATTGATAAATAATATATTCTCGTTTCTAGCATCCCAGGAGGCAATCAGTAATTACGGTCCATTGCTGTAACGACGAATGTGATTATTATATAGCCACGCAAAAGATCGCTATAACACGTAGACTATTCACTTAGTTCAATGGATGGCATTGTCGGCTACCGCAGTCTGCCTAGAGCCCTCTTCGGCGGCCTAAAGAGCAGTAAAAGGCTTAGTTTTGTAGAGAATAATAATGTCATTTTTAAATACTCCAGGCGCTATAAGCAGATCCCAGGATCCTATAATTTTGGTATTAGGTTAGTCTTTCTAGTTAGGTAATATTTTCTAATATATTTAAATACGCTTCCAACGACGTGCCGTGCCATATGACAATACGTATCTTCATAATATTTCGTAAGCGAGAGGATTTTATTAACACAATGAACAATCGGAAAATCCATTTGATACTACAGATTACAATGAAATGCTCAACACGATCGCTAGGTCTTCAATGGGGGGCTATGGGAGCATGATCTGTTAAACGGATCGAGGAGATCAAGGAGGCAAAGCGCGTCACCTGGTCTTTTACATAGAATGGGTTTTAGATACACTTAATTCATTTTGTCAAACCACTCGTTTTACATGCACACTGCCTGAAATTGACGGATAGCCTCAGTTCGAGGTCGATTTACGTTTTTATTTGTTGATTCTGATTGAGAGGACTACTGACCAGCAGTAGGTATGTTTTTACATCTTAAAAATATTGTTCCAAACCGAAATTATGAATTTTTCAAATCGCGAATTTGCCTGTTATAACTTCATAACAGTGCGTGCATAGAGTTCTTAAACAAAAAATTGCTGAAAAACAACTCTTTTGCATTAAGCCCATTTAATTTGGGCATCAGGATTGAAAAAAATTGAAAATCACTACTTTCGACTATAGGAGCCGACTGTGAGTATTGAGAAAATCATATTTCAATTCTGGTAAGAATCTCATTATTATTGTTTAGTTAGAGTCACATTTAGTTAGGAGATCGCATTCATGTGTATTATTGAAAATTTCATCTATATGTAGTATGTACTGAATAAAATGCCATACTAGCACAATGATGAAGTATCCGTTATTTGAATATTTCTCTCAGTTGTGATATTATTTACAATGAAAATATAATTCCCAAACTTACCGGTATTTGTTTGTAGAAGACGTGGTAGGCAGAGTAGAGCGTCACAGCAACCAGTGTCGTTACCCCCAAGTGGTAGCTGTAACTGTCCCACAAACTACTCCAGCTCACCATCCAGTGTCATCCTACAGAGATGTGTAACCATAGCTTCCGACCTTTGAAAATCCGTTCGGAGGGCAGATTTTGGCCCAAAAAGGAGGGCAAATCGACGAAAAAAAGATAGCAATATTTTATTCTACTCTAAAAAGTGGCGACCTTTTTTTTATTTAAATGAGACATATAATATTTAAATATAGGGGATGAAATTCGGGGATTTCTTTTATCTCGAAGGTTTTTTACTTCTATTCCAACAGCTGTACAGTCAATGACAGGAATCGAAGGATCCAATGTAATCAAGCCCGAGACTTCGCTGCAATGGGTAGCTACTCATTAACCCCTTTCGCACAGTTTCCTGTACGCTCGGCTGAGCGAATCGTCGGGCTGCATAGGCTCGAGATAAATCTCTCACCGGCACTGGCTGGGATTCGAACTTAGGATCTTTCGATCCTGCGCCCAAATCGATACCACTACACCACTGATCCGGTCTTTTATTTTGCACAAGCAAGAGGTCAATCAAAAATTTTGAAAGTTAACTGAAGAACATGCGACTCATATAATTATTGTCCCTCTCAAGTCTAAACAACTGTGCAGCCCCTGAAGGTTAGATCGCACACTCATTCGGCCCGATTGTCTTGATGATATGAACACTAGACTTAAAAGTTTTCAAACACGAAATAAGTATTATCATACAATTTGCACACAATTCACAGCTATTGAGATGAATTTTATCTAGTTCCCACTGTCCTCTGTATTCATCATCTGTTGCTTATCAAGTGGGACAACAATTGAGATATGATTGAAACCCCCCTCAGAAGGCGTGTGAAATTTAAGGAGATCTGTCAGTTTAGGCAAATAATAGCCCCATGATATTTAATACCATGATCATTGATCTCATGGTTCATTGCACCTTCATGATCATTGATCTCATAGTTCATTGCACCTTCATGATCATTGATCTCATAGTTCATTGCACCATCGATCATACATCGCTTATCAACAACTGCAGTAAAGCGAGCGTGTGATTGTGTCAGGTTGTTTCTGACGCCTCCTTCTCTGCCAGGATAGCTCGTATCCTATCTTTCTCCCGCCTCATGTCAAGGATACAATCCTCTATTCGGTCACAGGCGTCTTTCTGAGAAAATGGAGTTTGTTTATATACTTTTTTAAACTTTCGGCGGGCGCAAACACCAAATTTTACTTTTCACAAATTATTCTACCACACTGTATTTACCACTCGTGATCCATATATATAATGTAGAGGTCCAAAATTATGAAATCTTTTTGCAATGCTTATGTGCTTATGTGAAAACTTACGGTTTGATGTACTGAATAACAAGTTATCCAGTTTAATCATTAAGTAAGTGATGAAAACTAATATTTTGATTTAGGGTGATGATCAAGATACTTAGATATGCAACGTTTTCTTGACCGTGAACAGGTGTAAGACATTATGGCACATATACTGCAAGCAACAATCTTCATTCTGATAATGGCAGAATGCAGAGCATTCCAATACAATGGTGAGTACTGAGTAGGCAATCAAGCAATCGACACGTTCTTAATAAGATGATAAGACATGTAAAAAGTTGTTCGCAACTTTTCATCTGAGATAACCTGGCTTTCGCCAAAAAATAGATATGATCAATGATCATATCTATTTTTTGGCGAAAAATCTATACAAATTCTTATACAAAATCTTAAATGTAATATGATCATTGATCATATTACATTTAAGATTTTGTATAGATTTTTACGTGTTTCCATAACAATTATTCTGAAAGCACGAGCTCTTTCGCTTAAAAACCTAGATACCAAAAACTGGATATTTATGAAAGCATACTCAAAGTTTCAGTTTCAAAACCAAACTTTTACTGGATTATTAGAATTTAAACTCCTCTCAATTGCCAGGACTTCGGGAATCCTTTGACGAATGTCAGGTGAATAACGGTGACAGCCCGGAATATTTAGTCTGCGTCCCTCACGGTACGGTGGTAAGCGGAAGTAGATTCATCCTTTTTGCCACATTCAACGGCAGAGACAATAAACATTGCTTTTGTAAATTTGAAATCTTTGACGAGCAAGACCAGATCCCTTACCACGTAAGCTGGAAGGTTAAAAGACAAAATGTTTTTAGAGGAGTTGAACAAAACTCTAGGACAACGTCGGGCTGGAACCAATCAGTCATATCACCCATGACCAGCTTGGTTGAGGGTGTCAATGAGTTTGTTGTGGTCATCGATACGGACGGATTTAATAAAGTCTACATGAACAAGCAGATGATTGAATATGCCTTTCCCTTTGAATCAGGAAGGCTGGAAACATTAGAAAAACTTGAGATTTTTTACATGGATTGTTTGGTTCTTGATTTTGAAGAAAGCTACATAGATTACCATAATTACGGAGGTGCGTTGTATCTGCGCGTTACTATTTCTACGCGTTACTATTTCTATGCATGGTATCCACGCGTTAATAAGTTACTACGCGTAGCTACGCGTATCTACGCGTTATAACGCCTATCTAAGCGTAACTACGCGTATCTATGCGTTACTACGCGTATGTAGTACTACGCGTATCTAAGCGTTACCACGCGTATCTAAGCGTAACTACGCGTATCTACACGTAAGTATGCGTTACCAAGCGTTAATATGTGTTACTACGCGTCACTATTCTAATAATTCCCTTATATACCTAACGTGATTTAAAAAGTTAAAATTCTGTTACGCTTACGCCATGCGTAATTAAGGAAAAGAGGCTAACAGTTTGCAATTAGAAATGCTGACGAGCTCATGAGTACTTTATTTTGAAGGTTTTACTTCTATTCCAACAGCCGTACTGCCAATCCAGTGACGGTTATTTAGGAAGTGTAATCCATACTTTATTCGCCCAAGACTTCGCTGCAATGGGCAGCTCCTCATTTTTTCATTTAACCCTCCCGCACATTTTCCTGTACACTCGGCTGAGTGAACCGTGTGGCTGCAAAGACTTGAGATACCTAGGTTTATTTCGCCCGTAGCTTAGTGGGAATGGCATGGAATCGAACCCGGGATCTTTTCGATCAAGAGCCAGACTAGATGCCAATACACCAACTGACCACTTTCTGTTCAGTGTTCGATGTAACTCTTGAAAGCAATTTTTATTGGAAGAAACCACACAATTTTCTTTCCACCGAGCCACATAACCTAGATATATCTCATTAACCAATAATGAAGAAGTTTCAAGACCAAGCTCAGATCAGGTTTCTGTTGTTGGTCCTCCACTACTGCCATCAGTGAAGTCTGGGAGGGAATGGAAGAGTTACGAATCCAATTCAAAGTTCTAAACTGAGTGGGACAGAGACTTGGAGAATATTCCGCCCACGCCAAGGTAAGTCCTTGATTTGTTAACAGCAAGTGCACCATTAAATGTGCACAGTGATCTTAAAGCCACAGAGCTGAGTTACAATCGCAACGGTTCAGAATATCGGCAGTGTCCTGATCAGCAGTAAAAAGTTAGTTGGTCACGTATAGATACAGTTCAATTCTATGTTATCTTCCAGTAGACCAAGCATGACTATTCTCAGGTTAGATATTAAAGCAATATACCGACTCAAGGGAACGATTAGAAAGAAGTCACAGTTCTTTATGTTTACTATTTTTTGTGTTTCTAAGTTTCTAATACTGCGAGCACCATGGTTTGGTGCAACGACGTCACCACCATCGCTCATAGTTTATAATAAGAAACTCATGAAATCCAACTGCTAACACCTTTCTTTCGTACGAGACGCAATATCAATATTCATCGTTTGCACAATGCACATGGCCACATTTCATAAGGGTCCAAAGTGAGTAAGGCGATTAATTTGCACCCGTTAATAACGATTTTATATTTCATAGTAGCTCTTCATTGATGATAACTTCACAGAGCAGTTATATGAAATTAATTTGGCACCAAATTAAAAGAAGCAAATACGGATTTACAGGAGAGTTTGAACATCTTATATTATTCCGTTCACCAGATCGATGGCAATTCTCTCGATTCAGTTGTTCACGCGAGCTTAGTGATTTATAGCAATCGTATACCAGGGAAGTGGGCAATAGGCACCATTATAAACCCCATGTCCAAAGCATGATCAACAAAACCTAGGATAGAATTCAAAAATAAATTTCTTAAAACGCATTCCTGATGAAAACACCGTAATTCGTCACATGTAAGTGAAAACTGAAAACTAACGTTCAATGATCAGTTATAGATTTCATCGTCTTTGATCATAATAAGGTAATACTTGCATAATTCCTCCGTCAGAAGCGTTTGATGTTATGACGCATATACTGTCCGCAACTATATTCATTCTGATATCAGCAGAAAACAGAGCATTCCAATACAACGGTAAGTTGTCAAGTCGCTTATCGATGCGTTCTCAATTAAATTTATCGAAATTAGAATAGAAATTTTTCCAATTTTTATCTTTTCTTTCACAACAAAACTTATTACATAAATTTTTTTAAATAATTTGAATTTCAAATTGCCTTTTCAGGTCTTCGGGAATCCTTTCAAAATTGTGAGGTGCAAAGAGATGGGGGCAAAGTCAGCTTTGTTCCTCACGGTACAGTAGGAGTAGGAACTAAATTCATCCTTTCCGTCGCATTTGATGGGATCGAATATAATATGTGCCACCTTTTCTTCAACATCATCAACGAAGGTGGCAATAAAGCTTACCATGTCAACTGGAGGGTCAACAGAGAAACTCATATCAGACAAGTTTTACAGAACTCCCAGACAAGCAACACTTGGGGACAACATGCCATAGCTCCCATGACCAGCTTGGTTACGGGTGTCAATGAGTTTGTTGTGGTCATCGATACGGACGGATTTAATAAAGTCTATATGAACAATAAGATGATTGATACGTCCTTTCCGTTCGAATCAAGAAGGCTGGAAACATTGAAGCAACTTGAGATTTTTTACGTGGGTTGTTTGGTTGTTGATTTTGCAGAAAGCTACATAGATTACCAAAATTACAAAGGTGCGTTAATGTTACCCACGTCGCTTATAACTAAATAAGCTATTATACCTACATACCTAACTTTTTCACTTTTCAAGTTCAGTTATGTCAAGCGGGAATGAAGCAAAAAAGTTTTAACCGTTCGCAATCAGAATTATTGACACGGTCTTAATTACTGATCAATGTAACTCTCAAATGTTTAATAATGGAAGAAGTCAAAATTTTCTGTCCATGCTTTATTAACCTAGATATATCTCATTATATTATTAACATTTAACGATATAAGGAAGAAATTACTCGACCAACTAGCATTTGGTCTACTTTGGAAACCGTTTGATAGGTCATCCATCAGCATCCAACAATAAAGATGACGAAGGATTCGTGTGTCCTTTTCAGTAAACGACCGAGTTCAGGTTCTTAGCTACATGGTTTAGGCCGACAGACTTAACGTCAAGGTTGGGCCGAGGCCGGAATGAGGCCGAGGCCGAGTTCAACCGAGTTGATATAATTTCGTGAAGAGGTTTTATATTGCCGTAAAACTATTTTAAAAGAATCTTTTGCTAATTGAATCGGTTAAATTTGATAAAGTTCTTATGTTTAATTTTAATCCAGAGAAAATTTTAGCTTGTTTTGATCAAATTCAGCCTAGTTAGCATCAAACTCGGCAAAATGAAGCAAAATTTGGCCGAGACCGAGGCCGAGGCCGAGTTTGAAAAAAGGGCCGATTTTGGCCGAGGCCGAGGCCGAGGCCGAGTACTCGGTCGTTTACTGGTCCTTTTTCTCGAACAAGCTGTAGCAACATGGTTTACAACAGACTTAACGTGAGTTGGGATGGAATGTGCCGAAGAAATCCTTTCGTTGATGACTTAGAATAAACATTAAACACCTCTAGACACTTGGATCACGAGAGGTAGGGTGGTAAGTAACGAATGGTATAAAACGAGTGGTAAGTCTGAGTTAATTAAATTTTGAGTCTACAAACCACAGTACAGAAGTGCTGTGTTTTGATCCGTTCATATCTCTGTTATAAAAAATAAATATGATGATTTATTGATGATTCTTAAAACTTTAAAACTAACTTTAACATATCACGTCAGATTGTTTCCATTCCACTCACCCGCGACTTCCTCTCAAAGTAGAAGAGTGTACCCAGACCTCCGAAGAACACGACACACGTCATTTTGAAGATGTTCATATCCGAAGTCCTCATCCATCGGGTTATGTCAGACAGGAGAAAGGGATACTTGGGGACTTTCATCTTGGGATTATGCGCGGAGCTACGAAATGTGAGAAATTAGCGATCCCTAACAATTAACATTCTATTAACCTATCAAAAAACGGATTATTATATTGGTTTAATGGTTTAATGATTTAATGACTCAAAAATTATACTAAGGACTTTCATCTTGCGATACTTACTGTTGAGCTAAAATTGAAAGAAATATTTAACAACAGATGATTGGCTATCATGAATTGGCTATGAATTTTTGATGATTTTTTTAATGACTTGCTTACGGTTTATAAAGTTACACAAAGATTAATTGTCTAAATTTCTCTTGGCTATTTATGCAAATTACCGCTACTTTCAATTCAAATAAAACAAGATATGAATAAATTAACAATACTAAGAATGAAATAGCTAGGAATTTTCTAAAAATACGGATAAAATTGATATTTTAAACGACTGAAACGATTACGAACATAGAAAGTCATTGTACATATTTGTTTCTATAATAGCACGTAACAAATATATTGTGGGATAGCAACAATGTATTGAAGCAAAATGCCAGCCGAAATTAAAGGAAGGTGATTCGGAAAATCATGAATGCTATTATAGCGCCCCTACACTATCATAGTCATATGATCAAATTTATAAAAATTTTCGGATATTTCTTTGGGAATGTTGAATGTCACCAACCATTTTTAGCGTCTAGATCATAAACCTTAACAGCAACTGGTTACTTGTAGCTCGTGAATTGACATTTCTATTCGTCAGACTGTAATCAATAATATCAAGCTATTAAATTAAAAGTATAAAACCAGAAATCAATGAGTGTATTTAATGGCATAATAACAGAAGCATTGGCATGATGGATACAATCAAATACCAATCTCAGATAAGTTTGCAAAGACTAAACAATGTCCATTTTAACACCAGAAATTTTACCTAATACCTCAATAGTAAACACATTGCACCGAGTTCAATTCTACGAAGTTTCTTTTAAATCCAATGCTCAATGAGAACTAAAAACATCAGAAGTTCAGTGAAGATCATCTTCCAAGTATTGATAGAGCAATTTTCTCCATAATAGATTTGGGATCCTGTTTATCTTCATCCTCCCCACTTTCCTTCTTTTCTGATAGACTTTGTGATGGGACACCATTGTCAGATTCTTTGTCGCCTGATCCTGGTGTCAAGACATTTTCAGGTGTTACAACATTTCCAGGTGCCACGACCTTTCCAGGTGCCACGACATTTCCAGGTATCAAGACATTTTCAGGTGTCGCAACATTTTCAGGTTTTCCAACATTTTCAGGTGACACGACATTTTCAGGAGTTTCAGAAGGTGTTAAGTTGTTTTCTGCGTCTTCAGCAATTGGCTTCTGAACACCTGTATCTGACATTGCTAATTCTGGTGGTGATTGAGATTGCAATGACACTCCCTCTTCTGAAAGAATTAACTCTGTGGTAGTTGCTGGTGAATTTGTCTCACGATCGGTCGATGACCCACGAACATCGGAAGTTGATGACGAAACCGTAACTGGTGTTGCTTCACAACCTCCAACGTTTGAAGCAGTTACCGAGGTATTGTCAGAGTTTGGGGACATTTCATCATCAGCTTGCAATGAGGGTTCCGAATGTAATTGTGGTGATTCTGTAACACAAACTGTGCTCTGGTCTTCCTCCGAGTGTTCTTGTGTGGTAGGACTAGGGGCATCCTCCATGACTACATCCCTCGAAACTTCCACCCTCGTATCTTCCTTCATTTCTGCATTATCTTCCAAGTTCTTGTTAACTTTGGACTGACTAACGGTTGTTTTGTCTTGCGTATCCTCGGCTGGTGTCAGAGGAACAGTGTCAACAAGTTCTGTGGAAAGAGTTTCGGCTGGTGGTGTCGTGGAAAGAGTCTCGGCTGGTGTCGTGGGAATAGTCTTCGGCTGGTGTCGTGGAAAGAGTCTCGGCAGGAGTTGGAGGGTCAGCTTGTGATAGGGGAATAGTTTCGATTGAACTTGAGGGAATGGATTCGACTGAAATTGAGGGAATAGTGTCGGCGTCAGAGACGGAATCTACAACACTTTCTTGAGTAGTTGGAGGCGTGAAAACAGTTTGAGATGCTTCAACATGATCACCACCGTCAGTAGTAGACACTGAAACGGAATCTTCTGTCTTAACAACAACTGGAATGTCTTTTGGTTTATCTTCAAGGAACGAATAGTCACAGAGTATTCGGGCGGGTGAAGAGGGTTCCATTTCGAGAGAATCTTTGACCCTCGTCGACCTTTTACGACCACTTTCAGGAGTTTCTGATATCTTCCGTTTAGTCGCAACTTTCTTCTTTCCAGTCTGAAAAGGCCAAGGTATGTTTGGTATTCAACTCATACAATAGGTAATGATATCTATATCACCGGTCATGTATCAAAAAATTGACTTATCATGCAAAAAAATCTATCATACAACGACAAAACTGATATCGGTGACCTCTTTCACCGACGTTGACCATTTGATTTTTTAACTATCACCAAGGCCCCATTGCCTTTTTTGCACAAGGCCCCAATTCCTTGCTAACTCAAGGCCCCAATACCTGCTTACCCAAGGTCCCATTGCCTTGCTTACCCAAGGTCCCAATACCTTGCTTACCCAAAGTCCAATTCCTTGCTTACCCAAGGCCCCATTCCCCAACACCTTGCTTACCCAAGGCCCCAATACCCTCCTTAAGTCCTTACCCAAGGCCCCAATACCTGCGGTGTCTTAGGCGTTGAGCCCTTCTTCGGAGCAACTGCAGGCTCCGGCATTATACTAGGGTCCTCGGCTGATAATCTATTCTTTAACTTCTTTATAATGTGCCTGTATGGGAGAATGACTGTTATCAACATTCAACATTGAGCAATAACTAAGTCTGGTCATTCTGGTTTTACTATTTGAATGTTCCATTCATAGCTATGAAGCTCCAATGAGGACCTTGCTTATACATTATTTAGTTAATAAATCCCGATCTAAAGTGTAGCGCGAAAGATATGTCACACAAACCTGTATGGATCGTAGAATCGTCTACAGTACAACGTTGATTCATTCGTTTCTTTGGGAATATGTTCACCCTCTTTTAGGAAAACTATTGAGGCTTTACTTTCAATAGAAGAGATTTCAATCTGAAAGCAAACAGTTATAAAAAGTTTACAATTTCATGATTTATCCATTTCATAACTTCATTACTTTGGTGAGAACACAGTAAATTCAAAAAAAATACAGGCTCAATAGTTTGGGCAAGGTACTTCATAATGTAGTGCGCCCCGCAGCACAGTTTGGCAGGCAAATAGAAGTGAATACTTTAAATGGTACAAAGTTTACAAATCTCATTGATAAATGTGTATGGGTTGGTTAATACACTGACAGTGAGTAGTGTAGAAGCAAACACCTCCTGACATCGACCAATCAGCGTGCGAGTAGACAGTCAACTCACACGCTGATTGGTCCCTATATTCACCTCGTCATCGCATTGGGAAGCGAAGACCTCCTGTGGGTGCATGGATTTCCGCTCTGTTTTACTCGTCACCATCTCCTCCACTACATAGAACCAGAGCAGTCGCACCACGGGGACATGGGAGTGGTAGAACTCCAATACTCGACCTAAGGGGGAAATGGGAGTGGTAGAACTCCAACACTCGACCTAGGGGGGGACAATGACATGGGAGTGGTAGAACTCCAACACTCGACCTAGTGGGGACATGGGAGTGGTAGAACTCCAACACTCGACCTAAGGGGGACATGGGAGTGGTAGAACTCCAATACTCGACCTAGTGGGGGCATGGGAGTGGTAGAACTCCAATACTCGACCTAAGGGGACATGTGAGTGGGGGAGGGGGTAAGGCAAACTTTGGCAAACTATGGCAAACTTTGGCAAACACTTTTTTTTGGCAAACTCCAAAAAAAGTGGAAGCATTTGCCAAAGTTTGCCAAAGTTTGCCAAAAATAAAACACCTTTTTAGCCACTTTTGCAACACTTTAGGTACCCATAATATGCTTTTAAAAGATGCTGAATCGATTCCCAAGGTCTGTTTCACATTTTGACGTTATCCAGAAGCTGTAACTGAGACTACATCCACATTGAATAGAGTAGAAGGCTACAGTAACAAATACGATATTTCATTACCACTTACTATAAGTTTTATGCATTTAAGTACTAAATCCGATCAAACTGTTGTATGAAGCCCTAAAACCGAAGCATCCTCGCTACATAAGTCTGATTCTGCAGCATAAAATCAATAGTAAGACTCCACCGTGACCATTGGCCAGTTTCCATGGATTCCTGCAACATAACCCGACATGTTGAGAATGCTAATTGCCTAGTGAAGGTTTAATGGAGCCTAGTGAAGGCTGTGAGGAGCCTAGTGGAGAGTGATTGGAGCCTAGTTGAGGCTTTGTAGAGCCTAGTAGAAGCTGTGTGGAGCCTAGTGGTCCACTAGGCTCAACACAGCTTCCACTCATCCACCACTAGGCTCCACTAACTCTACACTAGACTCCACTCAGCCTTCACTAGTAGTGGAGGCTGCTCATAGCCCAGTGGAGGTTGAGTGGAGGCTATGTAGAGCCATTAGGCTCCACTAGGCTTCATTCAGCCTCCGACCACTCAGCCTTCACTAGTAGTGGAAGATGTGTGGAGGTTGAGTTGAGGACGTTAAGTGGAGCCTAATAGAGGCTGATTGGAGCCTGATTGGAGGCTAGTTGGGGCCTAGTGGAGGCTGACTGGAGCCTAGTGGAGGCTGACTGGAGCCTAGTGGAGGTTGTGTAGAGCCTAGTGGAGGCTGTGTGAAGCCTTCTGGAAGCTTTGTAGAGACTAGTGGACCACTAGGCTCCAATCACTCTCCACTAGGCTCCACTCAGCCTTCACTTTATAGTAGTGGAGGCTGTGTGGAGCCTCTTGGAGGCTCAGTGGAGGCTGTGTGGAGCCTAGTGGAGATCGTGTGGAGGCTGAGTGGAGCATAGTGGAGGCTGTGTGGAGCCTAGTGGAGATCGTGTGGAGGCTGAGTGGAGCCTAGTGGAGGCTGTGTGGAGCATAGTGGAGGCTGTGTGAAGCCTAGTGGAGGCTGTGTGGAGCCGAGTGGAGGCTGTGTGGAGCCGAGTGGAGGCTGGTTGGAGCCTGGTGGAGGCTGTGTGGAGCCTAGTGGTGGCTGTGTGGAGCCTGGTGGAGGCTGTGTGGAGCCTAGTGGTGGCTGTGTGGAGCCTAGTGGAGGCTGTGTGAAGCCTAGTGGAGGCTGTGTGAAGCCTAGTGGAGGCTGTGTGGAGCCGAGTGGAGGCTGAGTGGAGCATAGTGGAGCCTAGTGGAGGCTGAGTGGAGATCGTGTGGAGGCTGAGTGGAGCCTAGTGGAGGCTGTGTGGAGCCTAGTGGAGATCGTGTGGAGGCTGAGTGGAGCCTAACTTGAAGGCTGTGTGGAGCCTAGTGGAGGCTGTGTGAAGCCTAGTGCATAGCTGCCGATTCTTGAAAATCCTTTGGGAGGGCACTTTTTTGCCCCATTTGGGAGGGCAAATAGCGTTGAAGGGAGGGCAATTTCCGTAGGTGTATTTGAGAAAATTTGAGAAAATATATGGCGACCTTTTTTTTTTTTTTTTTTTTTTTTTTTTTTTTTTTTTTTTTTTTTTTGGACGTCTCCTAAAAATTGAATCCGAGATAGTGCTTATTAGGTAAATTTTCTCATTTGTAGGTAAATTTTCACAATTTTAGGTAAATTTTTACATTTTTCGGTGAATTATACATAAATTTTTTTAAGGATGTTAAGTAGGTAAAATTTCAAAAATTGATTCGAGATAGTGCTTGATAGGTAAATTTTCAAAATTGATCCGAGATAGTGCTTGGTAGGTAAATTTTCAAAAAATGGCGACCTTTTTTTTAGGGAACGACTAAAAATGTGATCCGAGATAGTGAATATCAGGCAAATCTTCAGAATTGTGAGTAAATTATCAGAATTATAGGTAAATTTTCAGATTTGCCCTCCAAAAAGGTGGGCGAGGTCCGAAAGGAGGGCAAATGGAGGGCATGGGAGGGCGCCCTCCCAAAAGGAGGGCAGTTCGGCAGCTATGGCCTAGTGGAGGCTGTGTGGAGCCGAGTGGAGGCTGGTTGGAGCCTGGTGGAGGCTGTGTGGAGCCTAGTGGTGGCTGTGTGGAGCCTGGTGGAGGCTGTGTGGAGCCTAGTGGTGGCTGTGTGGAGCCTAGTGGAGGCTGTGTGAAGCCTAGTGGAGGCTGTGTGAAGCCTAGTGGAGGCTGTGTGGAGCCGAGTGGAGCATAGTGGAGCCTAGTGGAGGCTGAGTGGAGATCGTGTGGAGGCTGAGTGGAGATCGTGTGGAGGCTGAGTGGAGCCTAGTGGAGGCTGTGTGGAGCCTAGTGGAGGCTGTGTGAAGCCTAGTGGAGGCTGTGTGGAGCCGAGTGGAGGCTGTGTGGAGCCGAGTGGAGGCTGGTTGGAGCCTGGTGGAGGCTGTGTGGAGCCTAGTGGTGGCTGTGTGGAGCCTAGTGGAGGCTGTGTGAAGCCTTGTGGAGGCTGTGTGAAGCCTAGTGGAGGCTGTGTGGAGCCGAGTGGAGGCTGGTTGGAGCCTGGTGGAGGCTGTGTGGAGCCTAGTGGTGGCTGTGTGGAGCCTAGTGGAGGCTGTGTGAAGCCTAGTGGAGGCTGTGTGGAGCCGAGTGGAGGCTGGTTGGAGCCTGGTGGAGGCTGTGTGGAGCCTAGTGGTGGCTGTGTGGAGCCTAGCGGAGGTTGAGTGGAGCCTAGTAGAGGCTGGTTGGAGCCTGGTGGAGGCTGTGTGGAGCCTAGTGGAGGCTGAGTGGAGCCTAGTGGAGGCTGACTGGAGCCTAGTGGAGGTTGTGTAGAGCCTAATGGAGGCTGTGTGAAGCCTAGTGGAGGCTGAGTGGAGCCTAGTAGAGGCTGAATGGAGCCTAGTGGAGACTGAGTGGAGCCTAGAGGAGGCTGTGTGGAACCTAGTGAAAGCTGAGTGGAGCCTAGTGGAGTCAGTCTGAGTGGAGCATAGTGGAGGCTGGCTGGAGGCTGGTGGAGGCTGAGTGGAGCCTAGTGGAGGCTGTGTGGAGCCTCTTGGAGGCTGAGTGGAGATCGTGTGGAGGCTGTGTGGAGCCGAGTGGAGGCTGTGTGGAGCCGAGTGGAGGCTGTGTGGAGCCGAGTGGAGGCTGGTTGGAGCCTGGTGGAGGCTGTGTGAAGCCTAGTGGTGGCTGTGTGGAGCCTAGTGGAGGCTGTGTGAAGCCTAGTGCAGGCTGTGTGAAGCCTAGTGGAGGCTGTGTGGAGCCGAGTGGAGGCTGGTTGGAGCCTGGTGGAGGCTGTGTGGAGCCTAGTGGTGGCTGTGTGGAGCCTAGTGGAGGCTGTGTGAAGCCTAGTGGAGGCTGTGTGGAGCCGAGTGGAGGCTGGTTGGAGCCTGGTGGAGGCTGTGTGGAGCCTAGTGGTGGCTGTGTGGAGCCTAGCGGAGGTTGAGTGGAGCCTAGTAGAGGCTGGTTGGAGCCTGGTGGAGGCTGTGTGGAGCCTAGTGGAGGCTGAGTGGAGCCTAGTGGAGGCTGACTGGAGCCTAGTGGAGGTTGTGTAGAGCCTAATGGAGGCTGTGTGAAGCCTAGTGGAGGCTGAGTGGAGCCTAGTAGAGGCTGAATGGAGCCTAGTGGAGACTGAGTGGAGCCTAGAGGAGGCTGTGTGGAACCTAGTGAAAGCTGAGTGGAGCCTAGTGGAGTCAGTCTGAGTGGAGCATAGTGGAGGCTGGCTGGAGGCTGGTGGAGGCTGAGTGGAGCCTAGTGGAGGCTGTGTGGAGCCTCTTGGAGGCCGAGTGGAGGCTGAGTGGAGCCTAGTGGAGATTGTGTGGAGGCCGCCTGGAGCCTAGTGGAGGCTGAGTGGAGCCTAGTGGAGGCTGGTTGGAGCCTGGTGGAGGCTGGATGGAGCCTAGTGGTGGCTATGTGGAGCTTAGTGGAGGCTGAGTGGTGCCTTGTGGAGGCTGTGTGGAGCCTAGTGGAGGCTGAGTGGAGCCTAGTGGAAGCAGTTTGGAGCCTGATGGAGGCTGGGTGGAGCCTAGTGGTGGCTGGGTGGAGCCTAGTGGAGGCTGAGTGGAGCCTAGTGGAGGCTGGTTGGAGCCTGGTGGAGGCTGGGTGGAGCCTAGTGGAGGCTGAGTGGTTCCTAGTGGACGCTGTGTGGAGCCCAGTGGAGGATATTTGGAGCTATCTGAAAGTTTGAATCTATGTATCAATAAATTGTTTTTCAAATTACTAAATTAGTGCACATTTTACCAGTTTTAGCTAATTGATTAAGGCTCCAGTGAGCCTCCAAATAGCCTCCACTAGCCTCCATTAGGCCTCCACGAAAATGTTATATTTCAGTTTCGGTGGAGGCTATTGGAGGCTTATTCTTCAGTGGAGGCTTAATCAAAATTTTAGCCTCCATAGAGGTTGAGTGGACGCTAATTGAAGCTAGCTGCTAGTGGGTGTTAATTAGCCTCAACAGTGGAGACTTTTTTCGAAAATTAGACTATTGCAACCATTAGCCTCAATGGAGGCAAATTTTTGAAATTATCCTACACTCAGCCTGCGGCCCCATGGATACTAATGCAGGCTAATTTTGGTCATGTTCCTGTGGTACCATTTTGCCGAAGACACGTTATCTGATGAACTGGTGAAAGATAAGTAGATAGTAGATACATGTATCCGGCAGTCTTGAACTATTCCGACACGACCGGCTGGCCGGCCGGCCAGCCGGCCGGCTAACCGGCTAGCCGTCCGGCTGGCCGGTCGGCTAGGCGGCCGGCCAGCCGGTCGTGTCGGAATAGTTCAAGACTGCCATGTATCCATGTCTGGGAATTATAAACATCTCTTTTCTCTAACGAAAAGGTTCTCGAAATTTCTAACCCTGGTCCTTCAGCCTTAGGATACCTTTTTGTAAACAGTATGGTGCTCGAAAAGGGAAGGTCCAGGCTTCCAGGCATAAAGCCTCGAAGGGGAAGGTCTGAGAGAAAATTAAGCATTGGATATCGATTCAGTTCTTTTGAAAACCATTATGCACACGTCCTGTATGAACTGTGGACAAGAAATCAGAAATTGCAAAATTTTGGGGTATTTTTGTAAACTTTGGCAAATTTTGGCAAACTTTGGCAAACTATGGCAAACTTTGGCAAACACTTTTTTTGGCAAACTCCAAAAAAAGTGGAAGCGTTTGCCAAAGTTTGCCAAAGTTTGCCTTACCCCCCCCCCCTGAGTGGTAGAACTCCAATACTCGACCTAAGGGGACATGAGAGTGGTAGAACTCCAATACTCGACCTAGTGGGGGCATGAGAGTGGTAGAACTCCAATACTCGACCTAGTGGGGGACATGGGAGTGGTAGAACTCCAATACTCGACCTAGTGGGGGAATGGGAGAGGTAGAACTCCAATACTCGACCTAAGGGGGACATGGGAGTGGTAGAACTCCAACACTCGACCTATAGTGGGCATGGGAGTGGTAGAACTCCAACACTCGACCTAGTGGGGCATGGGAGTGGTAGAACTCCGATATTCGAAACATCCCAGTAAATATGCCAAATCGCATTGATCTATGAGCTCACTAACCAAGCTTCCAAGACTCCTCGCCAGCAGGTATGTTAGTGTCATTCCCACACCTCACATAGACTGTGTCGCCTTGTACAATCGTCTCATTCTTGAAATGACACTTCCTGGCATAAGAGATAAATGATATTAAAAAGAGGCTAGAAATTAAATTGAAATAGGGTTTTATGTAATCAACTTGCAAAGATCAATCTGAGGGTAGATCTGATTTTTGCAAAATTTTGTATAGGATACTGTAAATCTGTAAGAATTGATTGAAATTTAAATTAAACGACACAAATCAATCTGTCCCCACTCTCCCAGTCGCACCTAAAGTAGACTTTGCCGTCCTTGGTATACGAATCCTCGAACTTGGCAGTGGCATTACGCTTCGCTACAGGAGCAATGGTAATGCACCCGTCAGCCGCGTGGGAGATGTCGATGTTCATTTCACTTTCCATTTCCTGCGTTATTACGATGCTGATTTATTAAAACTTTAAAACACGTTTCTTATGTTGCTTTGGAATGTAATATAGTGCAATGAATGTTATGCTGTATAAATCATGATCAGTAATTGGCAAACGTACACAGCTTTCATTGGAAAGAATAAGGGAAACAGATATTTATTTCTAAGTTTCTAAGTATCTAGTAAATTGAAAATTAATGTGACTTTAAAAGAAATTACCTGCTCGGAACTGATGATGGTTGGGACGATGAAGGGCTGAGTAGAAGTAGAGGAGGAGGCAGGAACTGTCGAATCAGTGGTGGGTACGATCTGAAGAAAGTGTCAGAGGGTTCGGAAACCGTTGTTTATTTCTTAGGACACTACCGGTCACTGGGAACACAATCCAAACATACTGAATGAATCAAAAACAGGTCTATAGATCTTTTGAAAAAAGATCTGAAAATGACCTGTTTCATCATTTTCATACCTGTATTGAGTTATCTTCTGACGAAACAACTTGAATCTGCGCAGAATCTCCGCTAACAATTTGAATCTGACTGGGTGGAAGGATTTCGACAGCCTTTGTCTCTTCAATCGAAGGAACGATTTCTATGGGGACACTGGTGGCCTGACCTTTGTCACTAGGTACGATTTGGATAACATTCCCAGAATCGTTGGAAGAGGGTTCACCTGAGGAGGGCTCACCAGATTGGATAATCTGTATGGACGGTTGGGGAGACCCTTGTTGAACTATCTGGATTTGAGGCTCAATGGTTTGTGTACTGGGTTCGCCCACAGAGAAAGTTATCATGTTATCCGGCAGAATGGTCATGGAATGCTCGTTGACTTCTGACTCACTGACAATCGATATTTTGTTGATTATTTTCTCGGTGCTGAGGGGTACAGACGAACTGTCGGGTGGTTGATTGTTCACTAAATTCAATTGTTCGGATGTTGATTCTTCCGCTTTTGATTCTTCAGGTTTTGATTCATCAACAGATTTAGTGGCTGAACTAACTTCAATTTGTTCGTGTTCCGCAGATTCATACTTGGAATTCTCCGCATCTTGTGGCACAGATTTCAGTTCAGAACTAACTTCAGAAGAATCGTTTCCTGATTTCTCCACACCATATGGCACAAGTTTTGATTTCACTTTCTTAGTGGAGTATTTGCTTGTGCCCTGTAAGCTCTTATCAGGATGCCGGGGAGCCTTGTTGAGTGTTTTGTTTTCTCCCTTCACAGCGTTGATAGGCGGGTGAGGGGTGGGTATGACGGTAAGATCATCTGCTTCCAGGGGCTCAGCTAGAGATCTCAGGAGGTGCCGGATGGGGTGGTAGTAGCGCCGCACATACAACCGTCCTGCGGAGACAAGGGTGAGAGGGGAAACGGGGGAAAAACAAGGGGGTAAAAAGGGGGCATATTTACAATAATGATCGCGTACAGTGTACACCAAAACAAAATGTTGAACGAAGCGTCCTGATCATATTTCAAATCACAGGGATGCGTCCAGTAGTTACCCTTAGGGATTTCCTCCGGAAAAAGGGTGAGAGGGGAAACGGGGGAAAAACAAGGGGGTAAAAAGGGGGCATATTCACAATAATGATCGCGTACAGTGTACACCAAAACAAAATGTTGAACGAAGCGTCCTGATCATATTCCAAATCGCAGGGATATGTCCAGTAGTTACCCTTAGGGATTTCCTCCTGAGGCGGTATTTTCTCCTTCTTTTTGAGGTACACGATGTCGATGACCTCCTCCAGTTGGCACACCAAAGCGTAGATAATGAAATCAGTGGCAAAGCTCTCGTTGATGTGGATCGAGGCAGATTCTCGTTTTGAAACGAACATCTCTTCCTCCAAGTAGAACCTGAGTTCGAGTCAGTTATCGCGATGCAGAAGAAAAAAGGAAGTCAAATCAAAGATCATTTTCCAAATCAACCAATTCAAAAGCAGATAGACCTCCAAAGTATGCTAAGGGTAGCCCGGTCGGAATACACAATAAGCCGAATCTGGAATTGCTCTTGGCTTATTTTTATGTTATATTAATTTGCTTTATTTTGTCAACTCATATCAATACAACCAATGTAGCTCTCATATCACAGATACGTCATTCCTGTATTCACTGCACTCGCACAGTTACCACCTTACCCACATTTAATATTCTTATTAACTGGACAGTGATTGTCCTCCTTTTCTTCACTAAGAATCATGGTAGGAGTCCATCTGTACTTGAAACCATGGCACGCTCAAGGCTGCGACACTTTAATGTTGTAAATGCCTGGTATCACATGTTTTTTGAAAATCCCAAGACTAGTCTCTTTTATCTTAGTGTATTGAATTTATTGCTAATAGTAATAGTGACACCAAGTATCGTGAACCCCGGACCTAAGCCTAGGCCAATGACCCTATTTTATAATAATGTGCAAGGCCTCATAGATCCTAGTCAGATTAAATCCAAAACCCCAAAACTTAACATGACGAAAATACATGAACTCCATTCATATCTCTTTGTCAATAAACCTGATATAGTTGTTTTGAACGAAACCTGGATAAATTCTTCTATTCTTGATTCAGAAGTTTTACCCAACACATACAAAGTTTTTAGAGAAGACAGGACCTTAAAAACACATCCCTTTGACCCAAAACAGCCTAAAAAATTTCGTAAAGGAGGAGGCGGTGTCCTGATAGGCATAAGGAATGATATCGATGTTGAATGTACGAAGGTTGGTTTTATTAAGGTACAGGCTGAGATATTATCAGTAAATATCAAAACACCCTCAGGTAAAAGGTTTAATGTAACCACCCTCTACAGAGTAGGAAACTTAGGCACAGATAACTTCGATGAAGTTAGGAAATTCCTCACAGGACTTGCAAGTAAGAAAAAGTTAGATAAACATATTCTCATCGGTGACTTGAACTTCCCTGAGTTAAAATGGCCTGATACCTCAACATCTGTCAACCTGCATAAGAGCTTTATCGACATGATTACTGACGAATTTGGCCATTCACAATTAATTGATTTGCCCACCCACAAGGGCGGTAATATTCTTGATTTGGCATTCACTAACATCTCGGACTTGATTAAGGATGTAAGAGTTCTCGGCCATAATGAAGCATGTAAATCAGATCACTTTGGTATAGATTTTAAGGTGGGGCTAGATGTCTCTTTCAGAAAAATGGAGAAGCGGGAAATCTTCAATTTCTCTAAGGCAAACTGGAGAGGGATAAATTTTGAGCTCAAAAAACTAAATTGGAACTCCCTCATTGAATCTAAGGATCCTCATGTATCATGGCCATTATTTAAGAATACCCTCCACACCCTTTGTAACAAATATATTCCTAAAAAGGTAATTAGGCACCAATTCGAACCTCCTTGGTTCGATAGTGATTGTGATCGAGTCAGACGTGAGAAAGAAAAATGGAGAGAAAAGGCCAATTCTGAAAATGGTACTAATGAAGATCGAGAAAAATTTCGCAAATCAAGGAGGGATCTTAAGAAAATTATGAATTTAAAAATGAGAATCAATGTGCAGGATGATGATGATACGTCACTGATACCTAAAAAGTTCTGGAAGTATGTTAAATCTAAGTCTAAATCTACCCGCATACCTGAAACTGTCTGGTATAAAAATTGCTATCGGACAAAACCTATTGACCAAGCTAACTTATTTAACACATTCTTTTCTGACCAATTTTCCGAGGCCAGCTCCTACGACATCGATATTGATATGCAACCTGACTTAGACCGTTTTAATGGACTGAAATTTCACGAATTTGATGTTTTTCTTTTACTTAAAAATGTTAACCCTAGCAAAGCTGCAGGCCCAGATGGCATCCATGGTATGGTCCTTAAAAATTGTGCAGCCACACTAGCACGGCCTCTTACAATAATGTTTAATATATCTTATAACACTGGTTGTATACCGTGTGACTGGAAACTAGCATCTGTTGTACCAGTGCATAAGAAAGATGAAAAGGGCTCAGTAGAAAATTACAGACCAATCTCCCTGACATCCTTAGTAATGAAAATTTTCGAACGTTGCATAAAGAAAGAGCTTTTTAGTGAATGCGAACGCCTCCTAGATGTAAGGCAGCATGGCTTTATAAATGAGAAATCGTGTACTACTCAAATGGTCCCATTTATCCACAATATTTCGTTATCCCTAAACAATAAATCTAAAACTGATATTATTTACTTTGACTTCGCCAAAGCTTTTGACAGTGTCTCACATGACTTGATATTGCATAAACTAAAGGATAATTTTAATATAAATGGACCCATGCTCAGATTTATTCGTGCATATTTGAAGGATAGGAAACAACAGGTAGTAATTGGTGGATCACTGTCCACTCAGTTGCCAGTTAACTCAGGAGTACCCCAAGGTTCTATTCTAGGCCCTTTGCTTTTGTTTTGTTTATTAATGACATGTTCAACTGTATAAGCCCTGAAACCAACATCGCCCTTTATGCAGATGATACGAAAATCTGGAGAGAAATTGAGATATCGGCTGATCATTTTGCTCTACAAGCTGACATAGATAATCTTCATAACTGGTCTGTACTAAACAAGATGAAGTTCCATCCTTCGAAATGTAAAGCTCTAGCTGTAACAAACCAAAGAAACATACTCCATAATCTACCATGTACAATCTTCCAGTACAAACTTCACAATACTTACATAGATTATGTTGCATCCCAGGTAGACTTGGGAATCACAGTAAACTCTAGACTTTTATGGTCAGAACAATGCACTAGTCTATTATCTAAAGCAAACTCCCGTCTAGGACTTGTAACACGTATTTGTCATTTCACCTGTGATAAAAGACAAAAAAGAACATTTACCTTACACTTGTTAGGTCTCTATTTGAGCATTGCTCTATCATTTGGCATCCAGTTAGCTACAACCAGCTCAGTGGTTTTGAAGCCATCCAAAAACGGGCCGTTAAGTGGATTGAAGGCCGTCCCCATGACCATATCTGTGATACTGAATACTACAATAAACTGAAAACCCTGAATATCCCTCCAATAAAACACAAATTTATCATAACTGACCTAATCATGATGTTCAAAATCATACACTCTCTCATCCCCATCACCTTACCAGAAGGCTTTCATATCATTAAACATACTGAAGTGAGGAGCACCAGAAGTACAAATGATATTGTAAGCAAAGAGGATTGTTCGAGATTAAAATGTACCATTTAAAGGCTTAATTGTGATAACTTTAGGAATTCATTTTTCTGTAGAACAATGGTCATATGGAACAAAATCCCCTATAGTATCAGGCAAGTTAAAAGCATCTCCACCTTTAAATCACAACTCAAAACTTTCCTCTGGAAAGCAGATCTAGATTGGCCCGATTAATTTAATTGGTTCGGTCTAGGAACTGGATGTTTTTTTTTTTTTTGTTTTTTTTTTTTTGTTTTTTTTTTTTTTAGTCATAAGGCAAGAGCAAACATACCCTTACTCACGAAATTTTCTAAATTCGTATTTTTCGAAATGATGGTCTTGATGCAGAAAAAGTAAGTTGTGGTCTAGGTCTGTTTAAAAAGTGACAATTCAAATACCAATATATGATTACAATTGACAACCATATTATTTCAATTTTGGTTAATTTACCAAATTTGTGAGTTTGTGATTTAATTTTATCAGATGACATAATTATTTATTAATATTGTTATTATTTATTCTATAACATATATTGATTGATGTTTATGACGGGCCTCCCTGTAATAATGGTTAACGCTGTGTTGGGAGTTTAGCCCAGATTTTGCACTTGATTTATATTTTACTGTGCTATTTTGGCTAAGTAGGAAAGACAGAATGTTTTAACCTGAATGACATTGTAAAATATATTTCATGTAAAATTTGAATTTTGAAAAAAAAAAAAAAAAGAAAAAAAAAAAAAGAAGCAGGATTGTCACTACTTAGTGAATTCTGAATTTGCCGACAGAAGACACTGAAGACAGACATGTTTTAAAAGTCAAAAGGGCAATAATTTGTCCCAATATGATTGATGAACCGTTCCAAATTCCAAACTCCATTTACCTGAACATCTTGAGCCGGAGAACGTCCTGTTCATCCCGGTAGATGGATATGATACGACCCATCTGAATGCCTTCCACCAACTTGACAAAGACTACGTCACCAACTCGAGCTGTGACGTCAGCAACCTTCACCCACCTAGGAGGGAGTATGTTGCAGGAAACTAGGGATATTTCGAATTCTGATAAAATAGTCATTAATTGAACTCTCGTTAGAAAATAAAACTTGTTGGGATTGTAAGGACGCATCTTTTGAAGTTTTCCGTTTTGATCTAGAACTCAGATGACAGCTTGAAAAGACAGCACATTCTCCCAGAGGTAGTAAAATAAAAAGCTTATCATGTGACATGACGTATCCTCTTCAAGACTTTCATAAAATATACTCACGAGAACTCGCGAGGTCTGATCTCATCCCCTAGCACTGTTTCCTTCAGGAGCAGCTGACTGATTAGCTCCTTTTCTTTCTTCTGGAACTCCTCGAATTTCTTGAGCTTCTCCATCTTCTGTTTCTCTGACTGAACATGTTTCTTTGAATGAAATGGGCTATGGGCATGATAATGATGTTGATACTGTGATATTATTGAGTGTTACTGTTCAATCTATAGCAAAGCGACTTGAAGTTGAGTTGAAATGCGATGAAAAAATTCTTGTCCCCATGCTTTCTGCAGAGCAAACTTTACCTACCAGTTTCTCCTTTTCTTTTTTCAGCTTTTCTCTGTCTTCTTTTTTGAGCCTCTTATTCGCTTTTTCGTTGGATTTTGCCTAAGAATATGAAGTCGTTAGTCGTTATTAACTTGCTTATTGTTGCATCTTAATATCTTACTAAGTCAAAGAAAACACACCGTTGTATAAGTACAAGCAGACTAACTGCAGCCGGGGTGGGTTTCCTCTTCTTTGTCTGATTCCACACCTCCTTCTCCTCATTCACTGAGGACTCCTCACTTTCCTCACTGCTGTCCCCAGAGGAAGATGAGGACTCGCTGTCAGGATCATCCCGGAGAGAGGATCCCGGCTCCGGGATGTCTTCTACCCCTGGGAACACACTAGATGAAATTAATGATAAACGTTCAGATTTAAATGCGGATTTAAAGTAAAAGTTAATATCCATTCAAACGCAAGCAGTGTGGTTTTGATCTGCTTTAAGGCGTTCAAGTAATGAGTATGTTGAGATCGCCCTTATAATGAAAATTATACTTCAATAGATATCAAACATCACGGTGCATATTGTATGACTTCTAGATCAACAATTATTTAGGTACCAACTAGGTACCTATATACTTGTTCATAGAGGTACTACCTAGTGTCTTGGCAGGTCGTTTGAGTCGGTAAAGTTCCTTGGTGTCCGCGTCAAAGTAATCCCCCGCGACGTAGGTGTGATCGTCCGTAATGTCGTCAGGGTGGAAGACGACGTTTAGTCGCTCGAAGAACAGGGTACAAGGTACCTCGTGGTACACTTCCTCACTGAATAGCAGCCCGGTGGACAGCAGGTGACGGTCTGACGAAGGGATGTTCCTCTGGGGGAGGAAGAGGGGTGAGAATTGGGTTAATACAAGGTGAACACTGAACACACAGAATCCCCAAAATCTGCCATCATTGATTTGATGGGGATTTAATTCAATTAAAGTACAGTGCCGCTTATAAAGTAACTTTTCATTACTTTAATTTTACACGGGTTTAAACTTAAATAGTATAATTACAGTCCAAAATCAAGATTTTATTGAGAATTAGAAGGTTTCTTACAATGGTAAAGAGTTTGTTGACTGTCATCACAGCTTTGGTTCCATCCTCCACAAAATGTAAGTTTTGTACTCTGACACAAACACTGCCTGATTGCAAGGTGACGAAGTCCCCCAGGCTGAATGTGCTCTCTCCGACCGTACATGACCTGACATAAACTTAGTAGAAAGTTTGATAACCAACCGAAGAGTTACACGTTGTTTTATCAGCAGATCGAAACGACTCTTTTTAATACCATTATGCCGAAAATCAAAACATCAATTTACATTTTTAACCGTACATGACCTGTAGTAAGTAACATCATCTTGATTCTTCACGATATCCTCAAGTTTGGGAGTATGTGGGCATTCCTCCATTGGGGCAGGAACAACGGAGAAGTCTGATCTGGTAAGTGGTTCCGAGAGGGGGTAGATCTGAAGGGGAAATAAGTGGGGGCATGTAGAGGGGAAATAAGCGGGGGTTATGTATACATAACGGCTTTACCCTACTGAACAGAAGACAGTGGATAAGGATCAGTTAAAATAACTCCGTGTAAAATATGAAGAATATCCGTCCAGAAAAGGAGGAGCGAATTAACTGGAAAATATCAGATACTGGGCCAATACTGATTTCACAACATATATCAAGCCCACCTTTTTCTTGAACGGGTCGTAGTATCGCTTGAGGAAGTGCACAGCTTTGAGAGCGTTGTCAGGCACAGGCTGGAAGATGTTCTGATGAATCACGATGATTTTCTTCTTCACGTTTGAGATGAGGAGCTCCCTCCTCCAATTGCTAACCAGGACTTCCTGGTAGTGCAGCATGGACCGTTGCTCTGGACTCAGAGTTACCTGTAATGGTGGGAAGAATAACGTGTATACTGTACATGGGCTCATCAGTCAGAAGCTACTTGTCGATGGGGAGGTAAAAAGGTGGGTAAAGAGAGTCAGGTGCGGCCCCATTAGAAATTCATGGAGTGAATTAAGCAAATATCGAACCAATTTATTAAACAGAATAAGTAAACGTTGACTTACTGATAACAAAGACTTATGGGCTAATTTCATTATCATACCTCGTTTTGGTAGTAGACAAACTGCCCATTAGCAATGGGTCTCTGTTCGTGGTTGTAAGAGAAACTGATGATACGTCTGATAGAACTACCATCTCTGTTCACTAGCAGCACACAGTCTCCAATCTTATACTTGTCTTTACCGACACTACAAACTCTGGGAATTTTCTAGTCAAATCTAATCTTCTAGTTTAATCTAAGTGAAGAATGTCCAATCGTTTTCTATAGTAAATTTTCACAAGAATAAGCATGTAACGCAATTGTGAACAGAAACATAATTCTTAAATCTTACTTGTAGAATGTTGATCCGTCCTGGGTATATGGCAAGGAAAACTTGATATCTGCTGGTTTCACTGCATTCTCTACAGCGTCTTTTTCCTTGACAGATAATGAGGAACCAACACTGTCAGGAACTGGTTTCGGCATGTATCTCATTTGGAGGTCTTGTGAACGGTGAGGCACCAGCAGCTGCTTGTCATGGTCAAAATACCTGCCAAAGGATTCACATTGGAAATTTCAAAATACTAAAATAACTGATCAAATTCAATTCAGCACAGGAATGTCAAATATATGATTTAATACATCTCTCCCTAAAAAATTACTTTGACTTACCTGTACACATAATAAACATCCTTAGGGACAGTATCAGGGATTTCATCTTTAGTGCTAACCCATATGACATGTAATAACTTTCGTATTGTTGACACAGCAACCTAAAGAATGAAAAACATGAATTATGTTTCAATGATATATTCTTTTTAATAATTAGTCAAGTACAACCCCAGATTGTACTTAGTACTGGTTATCATTGGGTAACTTCTCATGGCTGGCTTGCCATTTGATATAAAAATTGCATAAAACGAATCTATAGGTACCTTTCCCGTATAGCATGTTGCAAATATCTCATGAGGATAATGTTGCTCTGGATCATGTTTAGGAAAATCTGAGTCAGTAAAAAACCACCTGACCAGTGCTCTTTCATTTCCCTGTAAAATGAAGATGTTAATGTTGAGCAAGTACAAACATACAAAAATAGTACTGTATACAGTTATGATTAATAATGTGCATTGTCAAAACATCAAGATTTCCCTTTGTCCTACAATAAATCTTGAGCAGGTATGCAAGCTTGTATCTTCCTTCATCACGAATTAGAACATTGTGCCCAACATTATATGATATCCCATCCACACAACATTTTCTGAAAGCGAATAAGAATTATTATGATATCCCATCCACAACATTTTTTAAAGTGAATAAGAATTAAGAAATAAACTCAAACTATGTGTTTCAAATAAAAATATAGCACATTTTAAAGGTTAAAAAGTCGGTTTCTAACCGTGGTGTTTCCACATGATAAAAACGGCGCGCACTGAGTGCGCGCCACTGAGTGCGCGCCATTCCCACCATTAAATCTCCAAGGTGGGAATGGCGCGCACTCAGTGCGCGCCGTCTTTTATGTGGAAATACCACGGTTACGAAAGGAATCTATGACAAACCTGTAAAAAACAAGGCCAGTTTCACTCTTCTTGATAACTTGATCTAATTTAACCTCAGATTCATCTTGTACAGCTGCAGCCATCCTAGATAACAGTGCTTCAGTGATACATGAAAATTTATTCATTCAATTTGTTTCTCTAAAATTTGTTTCTTTAATAATTTGACGATAAAAGTTGAAAAGGTTGATTATAAGAACCTTTTCAACTTATAAACTGGCCAAAAGCAACATATTTCAATGCAAAATTGGTTAATTATTGCACAAGATAAAGTGTGTTATTTTATGGATGTTTTAGCCCAGGCATCTCTCAAGATGGAGCATTGGATCACGATGCCAAATACATTTCAATTTGCATAGTAAAAGGACACAATGTTAAATAAATAAATAAATCAAAAGTACTTATTACACGCTTAGACACTTACTAATAAAACCTTCGGAAATATTATGCCATTCAAGCGTGACCACCAAAATACTACAAAAAATACCAGATCAATATGATCATATTATGACTAAATTCAATATCTGGTCCATATCATTCAATTGCATCAAAAGCCATGTCAAAATAGAAAGTCTTCAGCAATTTCTTAAATGTTCCCAATTCTGTACTACATCTTATGCTATAAGGCAAACTATTCCATATCTTGGGAGCAATATGACAGAAAGATGCCCTGTTTTTTAACAGACGTGATGGCAGAGGAACTTTAAGTAAATAAAGTCATTATCTAATCTTAGACTAACATTCTTCATCTCTCAATGAAATAAGTTCCTGAAGGTATTGGGAGCTAAATTATTCAGACATTTGAACACCAAAAGAGCTATCTTGAATCTAATCCGAAATTCAACTGGTAGGAGTGAAGTTTTTAAGATAAGGTTTGATATGCTCACTTTTTCTTTCTGTTAATCTGAAAATGAATCGAACTGCATTATTTTGGAGCTTTTGTAAACGGCAAAACTGATATCGGTGACCTCTTTCACCGACGTTGACCATTTGATTTTTAACTATCACCAAGGCCCCATTGCCTTTTTGCCAAGGCCCCAATTCCTTGCTAACTCAAGGCCCCAATACCTGCTTACCCAAGGTCCCATTGCCTTGCTTACCCAAGGTCCCAATTCCTTGCTTACCCAAAGTCCAATTCCTTGCTAACCCAAGGCCCCATTCCCCAACACCTTGCTTACCTAAGGCCCCAATACCCTCCTTACCCAAGGCCCCAATACCTGCGGTGTCTTAGGCGTTGAGCCTTCTTCAGGAGCAACAAAACTCGGCATTATACTAGGGTCCTCGGCTGATAATCTATTCTTTAACTTCTTTATAATGTGCCTTGACGGGAGAATGACTGTTATCAATCGTTATCAACATTCAACATTGAGCAATAACTTAAAATGAAGGCTGGTCATTCTGGTTTTACTATTTGAATGTTCCATACATATAGCTATGAAGCTCCAATGAGGACCTTGCTTATACATTATTTAGTTAATAAATCCCGATCTAAAGTGCAGCGCGAGAGATATGTCACACAAACCTGTAGGGGTCGTAGAATCGTCTACAGTATAACGTTGATTCATTCGTTTCTTTGGGTATATGTTCACCCTCTTTCAGGAAAACTATTGAGGCTTTACTTTCAATAGAAGAGATTTCAATCTGAAAGCAAACAGTTATAAAAAGTTCAGTAATAGTTTGGACACGGTACTCCATAATGAAGTGCGCGCCGCAGCACAGTTTGGCAGGCAAATAGAAGTGAATACTTTAAATGGTACAAAGTTAACAAATCTCATTAATAAATGTGTATGGGTTGGTTAATACACTGACAGTGAGTAGTGTAGAAGCAAACACCTCCTGACATTGACCAATCAGCGTGCGAGTAGACAGTCAACTCACACGCTGATTGGTCCCTATATTTACTTCGTCATCACATTGGGAAGCGAAGACCTCCTGCGGGTGCATGGATTTTCGCTCAGTTTTACTCGTCACCATCTCCTCGACTACGTAGAACCAGAGCAGTCGCACCACGGGAACATGGGAGTGGTAAAACTCCAATACTCGACCTAATGGGGACATGGGAGTGGTAGAACTCCAACACTCGACCTAATGGGGACATGGGAGTGGTAGAACTCCAACACTCGACCTAGTGGGACATGGGAGAGGTAGAACTCCTATACTCGACATAGTGGGGGACATGGGAGTGGTAGAACTCCAATACTCGACCTAGTGGGGGACATGGGAGTGGTAGAACTCCAACACTCGACCTAGAGGGGGGACATGGGAGTGGTAGAACTCCAATACTCGACCTAAGGGGGGATATGGGAGTGGTAGAACTCCAATACTCGACCTAATGGGGGCATGAGAGTGGTAGAACTCCAATAATCGACCTTTGGGGGACATGGGAGTGGTAGAAAGTTACAATATCCGAAACATCTCCTAGTAAATATCAGACTAACCTAGTTTCCACGATTCTTCACCAGCAGGGATGTTAGTGTCATTCCCACACCTCACATACACTGTGTCTCCTTGTACAATCGTCTCATTCTTGAAGTGACACTTCCTGGAATAAAATATAAATGATATTAAAAAACGCTAGAAATTGAATTCAAATGGGGTTTTATATAACCAGCTTGCAGAGATCAATTTCCATTGATGGTCGATTTGATTTTTGGAAAATTATGTATAAGAAACTGTTTCATGTACGAAATTAAAGTTAAATCACACAAAGTTAAATCACACTTGTGTGATTTAACTTTGTGTGAATCAATCTGTCCCAGTCGCAACTAAAAAATACAAATTAAATGACACAAATAAATCCGTTTCTACTGGCACCTAAAGTAGACTTTGCCGTCCTTGGTATACGAATCCTCGAACTTGGCAGTGGCATTACGCTTCGCTACAGGAGCAATGGTAATGCACCCGTCAGCCGCGTGGGAGATGTCGATGTTCATTTCACTTTCCATTTCCTGCATTATCAGAATCACGATTTAAAAACAAATACTAGTTATGTAGCAATTTGAAATAGTGCAATGAAAAGTGTTTTGCATAAATCGTGATCGGTAATTGGCAAACGTACACAACTTTTACCTTTTTAATGTAAAGACCAAGGGAAACAGATGTTGCAAGTAAATCGTTATGTAGCTACAACAAATTTCCTGCTCGGAACTGATGATGGTTGGGACGATGAAGGGCTGAGTAGAAGTAGAGGAGGAGGCAGGAACTGTCGAATCAGTGGTGGGTACGATCTGAAGAAAGTGTCAGAGGGTTCGGACACCGTTGTTTATTTCTTAGGACTCTACCGGTCACTGGGTACACAATCCAAACAAACTGAATGAATCAAAAACAGGTCTAGATCTTTTGAAAAAAGATCTGAAAATGACCTGTTTCATCATTTTCATACCTGTATTGAGTTATCTTCTGACGAAACAACTTGAATCTGCGCAGAATCTCCGCTAACAATTTGAATCTGACTGGGTGGAAGGATTTCGACAGCCTTTGCCTCTTCAATCGAAGGAACGATTTCTATGGGGATACTGGTGGCCTGACCTTTGTCACTAGGTACGATTTGGATAACATTTCCAGATTCGTTGGAGGAGTTTATCACTGAGGAGGGCTCACCAGATTGGATTATCTGTATGGACGGTTGGGGAGACCCTTGTTGAACTATCTGGATTTGTGGCTCAATGGTTTGTGTACTGGGTTCGCCCACAGAGAAAGTTATCATGTTATCCGGCAGAATGGTCATGGAATGCTCGTTGACTTCTGATTCACTGACAATCGATATTTTGTTGATTATTTTCTCGGTGCTGAGGGGTACTGTAGACAAATTGTCGGATGGTTCATTGTTCACTGAATTCAATTGTTCGGATGTTGATTCTTCCGCTTTTGATTCTTCAACTGATTTACTGGCTGAACCCACTTCAATTTGTTCGTGTTCCGCAGATTCATACTTGGAATTTTCCCCAATTTGTGGCACAGATATCAGTTCCAAACTCACTTCAGAAGATTCGTTTCCTGATTTCTCCACACCAGATGGCACAAGTTTTGATTTCACTTTCTTAGTGGAGTATTTGCTTGGGCCTTGTAAGCTCTTATCAGGATGCCGGGGAGCCTTGTTGAGTGTTTTGTTTTCTCCCTTCACAGCATTGATAGGAGGGTGAGGGGTGGGTATGACGGTAAGATCATCTGCTTCCAGGGGCTCAGCTAGAGATCTCAGGAGGTGCCGGATGGGGTGGTAGTAGCGCCGCACATACAACCGTCCTGCAGAGACAAGGGTGAGAGGGGGAAAACGGGGAAGACAAAAAGAAGGTTAAAAAGCGCTGCATACTTACAAATATTATGATCGTTTGCACCAATAGAAGAGGCTGAACAAAACGTCCTGATCACATTTCCAATCGCAGGGATATCCCGGTAGTTAGTAGTTACCCTTAGGAATTTCCTCCTGAGGCGGTATTTTCTCTTTCTTCTTGAGGTACACGATGTCGATGACTTCCTCCAGTTGGCACACCAAAGCGTAGATAATGAAGTCCGTAGCGAAGCTCTCATTGATGTGGATAGAGGCAGATTCTCGTTTGGAAACGAACATCTCTTCCTCCAAGTAGAACCTGAGTTCGGGTCAGTTATCGCGATGCAGAAGAAAAAAGGAAGTCAAATCAACGACCATTTCCAAATCAACCAGTAGAAGCAGGATGCTCACTACTCTGTGAATTCTGAATTCGCTGACAGAAGACAGACATGTTGTAAAACCAAAAGGGCAATAATTTGTCCCAATATGATTGATGAACCGAAACTTCATTTACCTGAACATCCTGTGACGTGACACGGGGTGAAGAGGCCATACCTAATGCGACAATATGTCCCAAACACTCCATTTACCTGAACATCTTGAGCCGGAGAACGTCCTGTTCATCCCGGTAGATGGATATGATACGACCCATCTGAATGCCTTCCACCAACTTGACAAAGACTACGTCACCAACACGGGCTGTGACGTCAGCAACCTTCACCCACCTAGGAGGGAGTATGTTGCAGGAAACAAGGGATATTTTGAGTTCTGATACATTAGTCGTTTGAACTCTCGGATGACTGTTAGAAAAGAAAAACTGTTGAGATTGTAAGGACGCATCCTTTGAAGTTTTCCGTTTTGATCTAGAACTCAGATGGCTGCTTGAAAGACAAGACATTCTTCCAAAGGTAGTAAAATAAAAGGTTTTCATGAGACGTGACACATCCTCTTCAAGACTTTCAATTTTCATAAAATATACTCACGAGAACTCGCGAGGTCTGATCTCATCCCCTAGCACTGTTTCCTTCAGGAGCAGCTGACTGATTAGCTCCTTCTCTTTCTTTTGGAACTCCTCGAATTTCTTGAGCTTCTCCATTTTCTGTTTCTCCGACTGAACATGTTTCTTTGAATGAAGTGGGCAATTGAAATGATAATGATGTTGATACTGTGATATTATTGAGTGTTACTGTTCAATCTATAGCAAAGCGACTTGAGTTGAAATTCGATGAAAAAATGCTTGTCCCCATGCTTTCTGCAGGGCAAACTTTACCTACCAGTTTCTCCTTTTCTTTTTTCAGCTTTTCTCTGTCTTCTTTTTTGAGCCTCTTATTCGCTTTTGTGTTGGATTTTTCCTGAAAATAAGAAGTCGTTAGTCGTTATTAACTTGTTTATTGTTGCATCTTAATATCTTACTAAGTCAAAGAAAACACACCGTTGTATAAGTACAAGCAGACTAACAGCAGCCGGGATGGATTTCCTCTTCTTCGTCTGATTCCACACCTCCTTCTCCTCATTCACTGAGGACTCCTCACTCTCCTCACTACTGTCCTCAGAAGATGAGGACTCGCTGTCAGGGTCATCCCGGAGAGAGGATCCCGGCTCTGGGATGTCTTCTACCCCTGGGAAAACACTAGATGAAATTAATGATAAACGTTCACATTGAAATGCGAATAGTATTGGTTTTTATTTAGATGCTAAAGGTAAACGTTTATATCAATCAAAATAAAAGCAGCATGGTTTGGATCTGCTCATGCGTGCAAATATGTTGAATTCAAGATCACCCTTATAATGAAATGCATACTTTTGAGTTTCACTCTAAGACCAATTACAGCTACCTAGTGTCTTGGCAGGACGTTTTAGTAGGTTTGTCTTACCTAGTGTCTTGGCAGGACGTTTGAGACGGTAGAGTTCCTTGGTATCGGCGTCAAAATAATCCCCCGCCACGTAAGTGTGATCGTCTGTAATGTCGTCAGGGTGGAAGACGACGTTTAGTCGCTCGAAGAACAGGGTACAAGGTACCTCGTGGTACACTTCCTCACTGAACAGCAGCCCAGTGGACAACAGGTGACGATCTGACGAAGGGATGTTCCTCTGGGAGGAAGAGGGGTGAGAATTGGGTTAATAATACAAGGTGAACACTGAACACCCAGAATCCCCAAAATCTGCCATCATTGATTCGTTGGGGATTTAATTCAATTAAAGTACAGTGCCGCTTATAAAGTACCTTTTCATTACATTCACTTTAATTTTACACGGGTTTAAGCTTTAATCGTGTAATTACAGTCCAAAATCAAGATTTTATTGAAAATTAGAAGGTTTCTTACAATGGTAAAGAGTTTGTTGACTGTCATCACAGCTTTGGTCCCGTCCTCCACAAGATGTAAATTTTGTACTCTGACACAAACACTGCCTGATTGCAGGGTGACGAAGTCCCCGAGGCTGAATGTGCCCTCTCCAACCGTACATGACCTGTAGTAAGTAAACACAGTAAAGGATTTGATAATTTCTTTGCCAGCCTGTCCAACACAAGAGGGATGCTGTTTTATCGTAGATAACCAACCAATCGAAACGACCCTTTTTGTCAAAACTCAAAACACCAATTTACATTTTCAACTGTCAGTAACCTGAAGTAAGTAACATCATCCTGATTCTTCACGACATCCTCAAGTTTTGGAGTATGTGGGCATTCCTCCATCGGGGCAGGAACAACGGAGAAGTCTGATCTGGTTAGTGGTTCCGAGAGGGGGTAGATCTGAGGGGGAAATAAGTTGGGATCATGAATACATGTATACAAAAAGGCTTCATGCCTATTGGACAGAAAACAATAGATAAAGATCAATGCAGTTATCTGTGAAGTAAAGGGGGGGGGGGGAATTTAACGTAAAATATCAGCTATTGGCCCAATACTGATTTCGCCACATATATCTATTATCTAGCCCACCTTTTTCTTGAACGGATCGTAGTATCGCTTTAGGAAGTGCACAGCTTTGAGGGCGTTGTCAGGCAAAGGCTGGAAGATGTTCTGATGAATCACGATGATTTTCTTCTTCACGTTAGAGATGAGGAGCTCCCTCCTCCAGTTACTAACCAGGACTTCCTGGTAGTGCAGCATCGACCTTTGCTCTGGACTCAGAGTTACCTGTGATTGTGGGAAGAATAACGTGTATAGTGTATACTGTATAGTGTATACATGGGCTCATCAGTCAGAAGCTACTTGTCGATGGGGAGGTAAAAAGGCGGGTATAGAGAGTCAAGTGTGGCCCCATTAGAAATTCATGAAGTGAATTAAGCAAATATCGAACCAATTTATTAAACAGAATAAGTAAACGTTGACTTACTGATAACACAGACTTGTGGGCTAATTTCATTATCATACCTCGTTTTGGTAGTAGACAAACTGCCCATTAGCAATGGGTCTCTGTTCGTGGTTGTAAGAGAAACTGATGATACGTCTGATAGAACTACCATCCCTGTTTACTAGCAGCACACAGTCTCCAATCTTATATTTGTCTTTACCAACACTACAAACTTTGGGAATTTTCTAGTTGAAATCTAAGTGAAGAATACCAAATCGTTGTCTACATTTAATTTTCACAGCATTAAGCATTTACCGCAATTGTGAACAGGAACATAATTCTTAAATCTTACTTGTAGAAAGTTGATCCATCCTGGGTATACGGCAAGGAGAACTTGATATCTGCTGGCTTCACTGCATTCTCTACAGCGTCCTTTTCCTTCACAGATAGTGAGGAACCAACACTATCAGGAACTGGTTTCGGCATGTACCTCATTTGGAGGTCTTGTGAACGGTGAGGCACCAGCAGCTGCTTGTCATGGTCAAAATACCTGCCAAAGGATTCACATTGGAAATTTCAAAATACAAAAATAACTCATTAAATTCAATTCAGCACAGGAATTTTAATATTTTAATATGATTTGATACATATTTTCCTAAAAATTACTTTTACTTGCCTGTACACATAATAAACATCCTTAGGGACAGTATCAGGGATTTCATCTTTAGTGCTAACCCATATGACATGTAACAACTTTCGTATTGTTGATACAGCAACCTAAAGAACGAAAAACATTAATTATTTTAATGAATAGTGGAGTATAGTGTGTGGGTTAGATTACTTTATTGAAAGTTGTTTGGTTCACTGCATCAATGATCAATCACATCAAACATGTTTTAATGATACTCTTTTTAATAATTAGTTGTATTGGTTATCATTGGGTAACTTCTTATGGCTGGCTTGCTAATTTATTATAAAAATTGTATGGAAGGAATCGATAGGTACCTTTCCAGTATAACATGTTGCAAATATCTCATGTGGATAATGTTGCTCTGGATCATGTTTAGGAAAATCTGAGTCAGTGAAAAACCACCTGACCAATGCTCTCTCATTTCCCTGTAAAATGAAGATGATAATGTTGAGCAAGTACAAACATACAAAAGTAGTATATACAGTAATATGATTTATGATGTGCATTGTGAAAACATCAAGATTTCCCTTTGTCCTACAATAAATCTTGAGCAGGTATGCAAGCTTGTATCTTCCTTCATCACGAATAAGAACATTGTGTCCAACATTATATGATATCCCATCCACACAACATTTTCTGAAAGTGAATAAGACTTAATATGATATCCCAATGACACAACATTTTCTGAAAGTGAATAAGAATTGAAAGTCAACTCAAACTATGTGTTTCAAATACTAATATAGCACATTTTAAAGGTTATAAAGTGAGTCTCTAAGGAAAGTTATCTATGACAAACCTGTAAAAAACAAGGCCAGTTTCACTCTTCTTGATTACTTGATCTAATTTTACCTCAGATTCATCTTGTACAGCTGCAGCCATCCTAGATATCAGTGATTCATAAAAACTTATTCATTCATATTATTTCTCTAAAATTTGTTTCTCTTCCTTTAAAAATAAACAAGGCATTGGTTGATTATAAGAACCTTTTCAACTTATAAACTGGCCAAAAGCAACATATTCCAAAGCAAAATTGATTAATCATTGCACAAGATAAAGTGTTTTTTTTTTGGATATTTCAACCCAGGCAAAGCATCTCTCAAGATGGAGCATTTTTTCATGATGCCAAATACATTTTCAATTTGCATATTAAAATGAAACAATGTAACCCAGATCCATCATCATCTGACCCTATACTTCTCTTCTCTAGGTTTGCAACTTAATAACTTGATGCTTGGTGTAAAGAAAATAACAAGGAGCAATTTTCAGTTTCAGGCATTTAATCAGGGGTGACTGCTGGTGGTGTACCTCATAAAAAGCTCTTCCATTTTCACCCATATGAGTGCACATGCATTGATCAAAAGATCTGTCGAAAGAATGTGGAAATTTCAGCAAAAATTCAATCATAAGCATATTGAAACCTTGCACATGCACTGTAATTTACACATTCTTTTGACGGGTATTTAATGCCCTGAAAGCTGAGGTAGGTATAGGATGCCCACACACCACTAATCTTGGTGTAATCCATTTGGATCTTGCTGCACACAACATAGTGACATAGTGTTACCTAAAGGGACCATGCTGGAGCTTAACTACAGAGGAAAAGGAGAAAAGTCTAGCAGATTCTCTTGAAGAAATCAATCTAAATTTCGTGGGTAAAACTGTTCAAATATCTCATGTCTATGGTGGCTCAAACCCGCCACCAGAAAAAAATTAAAAATTTTTTCAAATTAAAAAAAAATTTAAAAAAATTTAAAAAAAAAAAATAATTTTTTTAATTTTAAATTTTGTTTTAAAAAAATTTTTTAAATTTTTTTAAAAAATTTTGAAAAAAAATTTGAAAAAAAATTAGAAATTAAAAATCATGGCTCAAACCCGCCACGAAAACTAAAACTGAAAATGAAAATCGTTTTTTATTCAAATCACGTACGAACTTTTTGTGCGCCGCGCAAAAGATTTTAAAATTAATTTGAAAAACGAAATCGCCTCATCTTGAAACATCATGAAATACGCGTTTGGCGTTCGCGTGTTACGTTAAGTTCATAATGTATAAGTAAACAAAATGATATGAGCAGCCAAATTCACGTCCCAGTAAAGTTCTCAGCCAGTCCATCAGACTTTCTACTCAATTATGTACTTGTATAATGACAGGCAATCAGCAGGCACCCCAGCCCATTGAATAGAATAACGAGGGATCTATTATTACCCAGGGATCTCTTATTACCCATTATTGAGGGGAATAACAGGCGGCCCCACCCATTTGAAGGAATGTGAAGCGGCCCCGCCCATTGAGAAGAATAAGAGACGCATCCGCCTGCTTAGGATTTTTAGTAAATCAATGACAGGCAGCCCACCCATTATAATAATAATAATAATAATAATAAGATTTTCCCCTCCGGGAACTCACACTTGAGAAGGATGACAGGCATCCCCGCCCATTGATAAGAATGACTGATGGCCCTATCCATTGAAGGTACTAAACTCCTAGTCCTAAACAGTTTGATTGTCCTCTTATTCTTCTCAATGGGCGGGGCTTCATCACATTCCTCCAAATGGGTGGAGCCGCCTGTAGTTCCCCTCAATGGCTGGTGTAGCATGACATCATTCTCAGAGGATCCCCTGTCATTCTATTCAATGAGTCAATGGGCTAGGCCGCCTGCTGATCACCTGTCATTCTACTCAATTCTACATAATTGAGGAGAATGGCAGGCGTCTCCGTTGTAGGTAACAACAGGCGGCTTTGCCCTGTGATGCATATTGAGAAATAAGGTGACTGCAACAGCCCCGCCCATTGAGAAGAATGACACTGAAGGATTACAGATAGCCCAGCTCTAGCCCAGTGGCCGGAATAAAAGGGGTAACATCGACTAGGAAAGGTTGATGGACTGGTCGAGAGCTTTGCCGTTGGGACTTGAATCTGGCTGCTGATCATATCATTTTGCGAGAAGGTGTTCTAGCGTTTTTGTCATAAAAGTGTCAGGATTTTACAGGATTTTACAAGAGGTTCCTCTCCATTCTTGTCATGGATTTTACGGAATTTCCGTCAATTAAAGTATCAACGAAGAGCTCCCTGTGGCTTTGCGGCTAGCATTATGTCTGCTCGATATCACGGTCTATATTTTAGGCGGTTCGGCTGACGTAATTTCAATTGAGCAGAGTGGATGCTTGATTACGCCCGATTTTCTACTAGCTTGAATGAAACCATGTCCGTATCATGATATCGATTACAGATATTCTTAGAAATTCGTAGGAGCTTGTTCGTGTCCAGCTACGGAACGCGCCGCCTGCTTTGTCGAGGATCAATAGGAACAACTCCTGTAAAATCATGACATTTTTGGGCCAGAACATCTACTGCATTTTGCGAACATTATGAACTTAACGTAATGCGCGAACGCCAAACGCATTTTTCATGATGTTTCAAGATGAAGCGATTTCGTTTTTCAAATTAATTTTAAAATCTTTTGCGCGGCGCACAAAAAGTTCGTACGTGATTTGAATAAAAAACGATTTTCATTTTCATTTTTTTTTTTATTTAATTGTTCAACTTTTTTAGACCTTATTAATACTCAGGGTTTAGTATGAATTAAATAGGTCTTTGAGTACTTTTGAATACCTATGAATTTTATTGTTAGGCTTTGGCCATTGATAATCAATGTACTGGAGTAGCAGGGTGTAGTTGAGTGTGCACTTCGTTGGCCACAAAGTTTCTCGGTTCAGGGTCGTTTATTATGTTATTCTGCACCAGAATCACCTAGGTACGCAATTTGTATCGCTACTATGGACCCTGTGGGGCCATTTTTGTAACCCCCCTCAGGTGCTTATGGTGAAAATTCATATCTCTGCCCAGGAAGGTCGTAGAGACTTCGTCTTTAGCTCAAAAGAATCGCAATGGCCATGTTTTTATGCAATTTTCATCGCGAATATGCTTTAAAATGCTCAGGAAAAAAGTTATGGACCAAAAACTGGTTTTTCAGTGTATCGCTAGCAAATTAAACATGTTGATTCCATATCTCGGTCCAGGAATGTCGTAGAGACTTCGTTTTGAGCTCAAACAAATCGCAATGGCTATGTTTTTATACAATTTTCAATTTAAATATGCCTTAAAGTGCTCAGAAAAATATTTATGGGCCAAAAATTGGTTTTTCAGTGTAGTGCAAGCCATATATAATGCTGCGTATGAATGGGGATTTTGCATCCCAGTTCAAGAAAAACCTCCAGACACAATCTTAAGCTTAACACAGGGTTGTTTAATGTTGATAAAGCAAAATTATAAGCCACATTCACTCAGGTACTAGAGAACACAATTTCATTGTTGTTAAGATCCCTGTTTATCTATTTTGCCCTATGTTGCTTACTGCCCAGTGAAAATTTGCATCTTGGTCCAAGACAATCATAGAAACTCGGTCTTTAGCTTGAAAAACTGACATGGCCATGCTATTTATCTTCAATTTGTTAAGTATGTAATGCATAAAAGGACCCAGGGAAAAGTTATTTATATTAGTACTCATACTTTGAACCGGAACCACCTAGGTAGCTAGGTAAACCCTGCACTGTGTCCTTTTTTTCTTAATTGCCCTTTGGCATTTCTTAAGAGCTTAAGTATAACAGGAATAAATGAAATTCATATCTTGGACCAGAACGATCCAAGGTAACACAGAATAAACAATAATGTGATCTACCAAGCAAGAAACTTCCTAAGGCCTCCTAGCTAGGATCACCTAGATATATAGTGTCTTCTTGCTAGTCCGTCACTTCGTCCGTGAAAGTTTCTTCTTACTCAGAATATTCATGAATTTCAACTTGCTAGGTTTAACTTTCAAGAACTAGCAATAAATAGTAGCAAGAAGATCCTAGAACGAAATTCCTTGCTGGCTTGCTAGGATCCGCAAGCTAGTTTTCCTGCTTGTTCTTCTAGGAATGTAGTTAACTTCGTTTCTTGCACTTCAGAGGAATTTAGGCAATTCTCAATCCGAATCAGCTAGGTAAACCCTGTGGGCCTCTTTTCTGATTTAAATTTATTGATAAAGTACTAATTGCCCTTTGACATGAGTGCAAACCATAGATTCATACTCTCATATAAGTGAAACTTTATAACTTGGACCAGGAAGATCAAGGTAATAAAAAGACTCGGCTCCTATGCCAAGCAAGGAACATCCTACTCCAAGTTCTAGATTTTTTTACTGTAGCTAGGATCTCTAAGCTAGTGTTTTCTCGTTAGTTCTTCATTCAAAGTATCTCTTGCTCTCCTATAATATCATCTTATCATGGATCCTTTAGCAAGTTCCTCTTTCCCATGAATTTCACCTTGCTAGGTTAAACTTTCGAGAAGAACTAGCACGAATGAGCAAGCTAGTATCATAGTATAGAAGGAACTTCTTTGCTAGGATTTCCTAGCTAGTATGATCAAGCTGCTTCTTCTGGTTTTTCCTAGCATTAAATTGAAGTTTAAAAACAATATGAGCAAGGAGAAACTTGCTAGGGGATCCATGATCTAGGGTATCAGGAGGAACTTTGAAGGAAATACGAGCAACACTAGCCAGGATATCCTAGCGTGGATATCCTAGCTAGGATATCCTAGCTTGAAAGTTCCTGGCTTGGTACATGAGCCGAATGTTCATTACCTTGGATCTTCTTGTAGTTGGTCGAAGATATGGATTTCGACTTATATGTTTATATGAGAGTATTCAGAATATTTCATAGTTTGCTAACAAATTGAATATTAATTCATCATTTGAGCTAAAAAACTGAGTGTCTACGATCTCCTTGGACCAATTTGCAAATTTTCCTATTCAGTATAGCAACCATCAACATAAGCATGTATCTTTAATAAAGCAAATGAATCAATGAAACAAATAAATCAAGTTTAAATCCCATTTTACTATCTAGGTAAGTAATGTTTACATCCAATTGACAATATACATAATGTATTCATGTCTGTAACAGGATTTTGCAAGTGAAGAAGTTTTCATGAGTGTTTTCAGATAGATATTTCAAAATAAATTGCATACAGTACAGTACGTGAGTGAATCTGATTAAGAATTTTGTCTTGTGAACAACTCTGTGTCCAGGTAAAATCGGTGCCAGAACTTAATGGTTTTTCCTGAACTGTCCACTGAGATGCAAAATTGAGAATTTCCATACATACTTACATATGCTGTATTTTATATGGCTTGCACTACACTGAAAAACCAATTTTTGGCCCATAGATATTTTTCTGAGCACTTTAAGGCATATTTACATTGAAAATTGTATAAAAACATAGTCATTGCGATTTGTTTGAGCTCAAAACGAAGTCTCTACGACATTCCTGGACCGAGATATGGAATCAACATGTTTAATTTGCTAGCGATACACTGAAAAACCAGTTTTCGCTCCATAACTTTTTTCCTGAGCATTTTAAAGCATATTCGCGATGAAAATTGCATAAAAACATGGTTATTGCGATTCTTTTGAGCTAAAAACGAAGTCTCTACGACCTTCCTGGACAGAGATATGAATTTTCACCATACGCGCCTGAGGGGTATTACAAAAATGGCCCCACAGGGTCCATAGTAGCGATACAAATTGCGTACCTAGGTGATTCTGGTGCAGAATAACATAATAAACGACCCTGAACCGAGAAACTTTGTGGCCAACGAAGTGCACACTCAACTACACCCTGCTACTCCAGTAATGGTTGTGTTTTTGATGTTAATAACAATAGTTTTTTATTGTGGGTGCTATGTTCACCAATATTTATACTTTCAATTTTAGGCTTGTTTATAATTACATTCTGGTTAATCAGATGTTGTTCTTCCATGCTATATCTTTAATGTAGGCATGATCAGAAAATTTTTTTTATTCCATAAGGTAGCAGAATTTGATAACTGTTGTTTTTTAACCTTTTATTCAAACTGTTTTTGATAATTTATTACATCAAATTGAACAATTTTTAAATTTAATTTAACTAATTCATGATCTCAGGAAGGTGCTTATCACCAAATGGAGTTTCTGAAGACGAGAAATAATATAATCATTTTTTTATGTTGTATTCTCGAAACTGGCAGTAAATCAGTGGTGAAAAGTGGATCTGATTTGAATCCATTTTGCATTCTTAGTGTTTTACTATGGGGTCTCCTCAGTCAATGCTAAAAAGCAATCGTTCAATATGTTGAAACTGTGCCAGCACAGGATGGTTCATCATTTCTACAGGTGGTAAATGATAAAAATAGTGTACCCAATCACACTTGTGAAAGTGAAGCAATCAGAAAATGTACGAATTCTCCTGGGTCCTATGATTATATTAACCATCCCCGCCTCCATACCAAGGTGAGAACATCTATCCTGAGATTGTCCTTCCTAAAGCAATGTAGATTTCTTAAAAGACCACCACAGTCATTTAGAATCAGAATAAAACAAATGTTTGAATAAAACAAATGTTTATTTTGCATCTCATTCTTCATTCCTAATTAATAAATATATTCTAAACAAATAATCCCACACAGACTTGAGTTATAGATATCATTAAATGAGGTAAATTAGATCCGAATAGAGGCCAGAGTTTTTAATGTGAGAAGATTTATTTTCCTAGGTTCAGTTCAACCTTTGTGAGGCCTACTACCTTGTGTCCATGGTAGGCTCTGATTGATGGCGAAATGCAAGGCTTTGGGCTAGATGCTTTTACCGCTGAATGCAGTAATCAGAGCTTGATATAACCCTAGTCAGATATATTTTCAGAGTAAGAAATTAAAAATAAATAACTGAATATGCGGTATCCGTGACCACCTTTCAAGTATAAAAAGATTGTCAATAGCAAATTCAATTTGATTAATCAAAAAATACAAAAAAACTTATAAAGTTATTAAATCATGTTATCTTATTCATTATTGAATAAATGGGTTTTAAACTTAGAATGTGTTTGGTTACATACGAAATTGTAATGAAATGCACTACTAAGTATGTAGTGGTTGATTTTATCTAGAATTATAGTACATATATTTATTGACAATTATAGTACAGTATATTTATAGAATAATAGTACATATGTAAATTTAGCAGCCATAACCAATATCGTCATAAGTTAGTCGTTGCTCAGAACTTTATTGTGGCTGCTGTGTCAAGTTGACAGGCTTCAAGCCTTTTCAATTTTTATGACATTGATTCAGACCTTATAAATGCCATAGTCTAAGCTATTCCATAATTTTTCCCACTCTAATGGATCACCTTCCGACTGAATTTTTAGGATCTGCTCTTTGAGTTTTGATTTAATTGACAGCTCTTTAGAATTTAGGTCATGAACTTTAATAATATCGACCAACAACATTCCAGATGAGGCTTGCATAATAAATAAATTCATTTGAGGGGCAGAGTTACCAGTAAGTTGATTTGCCAGCTCGCTGTGAGAACTTGAGGAGTTCAAAAATACTTATTCAAATGCCCTGAATTTAAGAATTTTAAATATATCATTAGCACAGTGATAAACATACAAGTTTCTGACATTCATTATTGACTTAGAATTAAATAAGGGTTTTGTGTGTTCACGTTTATAGAAACTCAGCACTTAGTTCTTGTTGATCAAATTCACGAGTTCTTGCACAAGTTTTGGAACTTATCTACATAAGCTTCTATCTCCAAACAAAATTCTCATGCACTTTTTTGCATTTTTGAATAAAGCATCAATTTTGTAATTTTTTCGCCGCCCCCATACAGTTATACCATAGGCAAGGTGACTTTCAAAGAGAGTGTAGTATATCTTTATGAAGTTCAGCTGAATGTTGTCTTTATTGAGTTTATGATTCCTGCACTACAAGAAAGTTTTTAGATAAGCTTAGTTATATGAGCATTCCAATTGAGATTTTCATCAATTATTACACCAAGAAATTTTTGTTTCTGTTGCTTCTGCTCACAGCAATGTCCTGTATTTTCACTGTAAATTTAAGACTATCCTCCTCAGTTCCCATTGGTTTGAAGTCAATGAAGTAGCATCTTCTGACATATTTATATGCAGTCTATTCAGTAACATATAGGTACTTAATGACTGTAGTATTTTGTTAGCCTGTTGATATGCAGTTTCCTTGTTCCTTGCAGTAATAAAAAATATTAGTGTCATCAGCAAATAATATAAACTCTGAATTATCATCTACTTTTGAGATATCATTGATGTATATCAAAAATAACAGTGGTCCAAGGCAACTTCCTGTGGGACTCCAAATATGACTGGGAGGTTATTGGATGTATCTCCAAGAATGCTCACATATTGTTTTCTGTCGGATAAGTAACTTTCGATTAGCCTTTGTGGCACTCCACGTATGCCATAAGTTTCTAGCTTCTTGAGTAATATGTCATGATCAATTGTGTCAAATGCTTTGCTTAAGTCTATGAATATGCCTAACACATGTTTGTTATCCTTCAATGACTTTTTAATGTGATTGATTGAGTAGTTAAGAGCATGTGATGTTGAGTGACCTTTCCGAACCCAAATTGATTTTTATGGATCATTCCATTAGAAGCAAAGAACCCGTAAAGCCGAGTATAGATGACTTTTTCAAAAATTTTACTAAATATTGGAAGGGTTGACACAGGCCTATAATTTTCAAGTAGCTACATTATCCTTCTTGTAGATGGGAGTGATTTTGCCCACTTTTAAAATAGATGGGAATGTGCCCTCTGCCATGAGATTGTTAAACTGAGCAGCTAAGATTGGTGATAAGAAAGGAGCTAGTTTTTTAATTACCCTGATTGGAAAATCACTAGCTTTTCCATTCTGAAGATTTTTAATTATGTCAGAGACTTCATGTTCACTACAGTCCTCTAAGAAGAAGTTTTTTCTGATGGTGGTGGCATAAATTGATCGAAAGTACTACTTGAAAATACTAGCAAAATTTTCATCAGTCTCTTGGTCACTATTTAGCTTTGACGCAATTGATGCAAAGTATTCATTAAATTTATTGGCAATTATTCTTCTTTGAACGACAATAACTCCATCTATCATAAAGTTAGGCTTTACAGATCCTTTGCTTTTTCCTCTCAATTGGTTTATAACTTCCCATGTCTTCTTTGGATCCCCTGTGCAGTCGGAGATTTTTTTCTTGTAATATTTAGCTTTTTGGTCTTTGATAATTTTCTTCAGATGGTATCGGTATTTGCTGAATTTCTCATAAAGATTTAGGTCCCCAGCATCCTTTTCATTTTTCTTAGTTTTAGTCCAGGCTAGATAAAGATCATTTTTCTGTTCAATGGCATCAATTATACCATCGGTTATCCATGGATTATTAATGGGGTTTCGTTTTGAGTGTCTAGGCCTTTTCAATTTACAACATTGATCGACACTGTTCTCAAATAATTTAAAAAATGATTCAAACTCAAGTTGTTGATAAACATCTATCAGATCGGCATTTAATTCTTGGCTGAGAGCCTCAATATTTTCGTTGGAATAACTATATTCCTGAATTTGCACAGGGGGTCCAATTTTTATTCTGCAAGTTGATGTTGAAAAAAAGAAAAATGGGTGAGTGATGAGAACCAATGTCTCTGATTACTCCAGATAAGATTACAGATTCAATGTCATTAGTAAGTATGTTGTCTATGCATGAGGAGTTACTTTCATTGATATTATGGGTCCCTAAAGATATTAATGGGAAATGACCACTCGAGAGGAAGATATTTTCGTAGTTTTGAACAGATTTTTCTAGTTGTTTGAATAGGTCAAAATTAAAAGTCTCCCATGATAATTGATTTAGAATTTTTGGAATTTGCTCAATCAACAAAGAGAACTCTTCAAAAAACTGTTCTTCATCACCATTTGGGGACCGATATATAGCACCTATGTTCAAAAATTCCTTGTTGTTGCTATTTAAAGTGAGGAACAGGGATTCCATGTTAGCTGAGACCATGCTGAGTTTTTCATTCTCAACTGCATTAAACGCATCATGGACATAGAGAGCAACCCCTGTTCCCTTAGATTTTCCTGAAATCTTCTCCCCATAGAAGCTTTTGTAGTTGTCCATTTTGTATAGGGATGAGCGTTCATCCTTGCCAATATTTGTTTCAGCTAATCCAATCACAGAGAATTTCATATTTGATGATGACAGCTCAGATACAAATGTGTCAAAATTAGATTTATTGCCATCGATATTGTAAAATAATGAGCTAAAATTGGCTGTTGTATCCATTTCTAGAGACTTCAAAGATTTTTTAAAGTAGCTCTTGCAGTTTTCTAATACTGCAGCAGCATCTCTTATAGATGTTATTTCATCCTGGAGCTCATTATCATAAAAAGTGATCTGTACCTCATCTGCACTGCTGCAATCCAAGAAAGGGTTGTACCTCCTTGGGATTTCAGGAATACAGCTAGGGGCACAGCTCTTTAGCATTATGGATTGCAAATTTGGAGTTTTTAAAACATTTCTTATGAATTATTTTTGAGCAATTGGAACATGCCATATATCGGTGCCCAACCAGAATATTACCCTTACAGCAGTCACACTTTTCTTTATCCAAGACAAGCAAGCTTACTCCTTTGAAATCCATGGTAGCTGTGGCCCAAAGAGCAGAAGCTGAACTTTTAAAGCTTGCCATCAAGTCAAAGCAAGAGGAAATCAAGCACTTGAAATATTGTGTGTCTTTATCAGATAGATCAAAGCTTTTAGACCCCATTGAGCGTGAAATCAGTAATGTACAAAAAGCTTTAGACAGAAAACTTAACTGGCTGAAGAAATTAGATGGAACTAAGTGGAAAGATTGGCCATTGAAAACTATAGATTCTACCTTATCATCAGATACAAATAGTCAACCAACTAGCCAGAAGAGGTCTTCAAAAAAACACGCAAGAAATGTCAAGAATAAAGTGAGGTGGGCTAGAAACCGTATTGAGAGATTATCAAAGGCAGCTGTTGACACAGGAGCAATTGTTATTTTAACAGAAAGAGAGATTCCTCCAGAGGCTATAGTTGTTCTTGCCAAAAGAATAGGATTTGTCCCAACCTCCAACTACAATCATCTCCAAAGTAAAATTGATGCCAATATAGCTGTCACTAAACTTTGCTCCCAAACAAGGCAAAGGGTGAAGGCAAATGACCCTGAAATATCAACTTCAATATTAGAATTAGAAGAAGATTATGAGGAACCGGATCTACCCCCATGCCTTAAAACACCTTTTTGTCCCATTCGATCAAGCAGCACAGACCCTTTAGTGGATGGAATCTGTGAGGACATTCTTTCTTTTGTAGAACATCTCAAACCTTCTACCCTCAAATCAAATCTGAACAAATTTGAAAGGAAGGGCATGAGTTGGATTCTGAATGAGGTTGATAAAGGAGAATTACAGTTTGTTAAAGCAGATAAGGGTGGAGCCCTTTGTGTTGTTGATAGGTCATTCATGAAGAAATTGGAATCAGTAAAACTCAATGACACCAGCCAATTTATTTGTTTAGGTGAAGATGACCCCATCCCTGGTGTATTTGATAAATTATTAGACCTCTGGAAATCAGGTGAAATAGAAGGGCATATAGACCGGAATATTTGCTACAATGTAATGGGTATTTGTGATAGTGGCAGACCAAGTACTCTAAGTGCATTTAAACCTGGTATACCATTCTACTATGGTCTGCTGAAAATTCATAAACTAGATAGTTCAGATTTGAAACCAGGCAGAGAAATACCCCTCAGATTGGTAAATGACCTCAGTCAGTCACCAACAGCTCGATCTGACAAATATTTGAACTGGAAATACCTCAAGCCATTACAAGATGAATTTTGTGTTGACCTTGTGAAGGACTCAACTGAAACCTTGAAGTGGCTGGAAGGTGTAGCTAGCTCGCTTGATTCTGGCTTGAGTGGATTTTCTTGGGATTTCTCCTCGTTATATGATAACTTGACTCCAGATTTTGTGTTAGAAGCACTGACCTTTGCTATATCAGAACTTAGGTTTGACTGGTCTGCCTCATTCATTGATTGGCTTTTGCAACTAGTTGATTTGAGTCTAAAATCCTGTTTTGGAAGACATGGAAACAACTGGTATCTGAACAAATCAGGTATAGCTACAGGAGGCTCCTTATCAGTTTCTTTGGCTAATATTGCTGTTTGTTATGCTTTACGTTGTGCTGTTTATGATTCAGAAAATGTCCCTGATGATTTGGTTGCTATCAAACGTTTTGTGGATGATGTTACAGGATTATGGAAAGGATCAGAAGAAGATTTTGCCATATGGTCCAATAATGTGAACTCTAATCTTAACAGACTAGGTTTGTCCATTAAAGATAACTCTTTAGAACCTTGGGATTTCCATAAACCTGGAGATTATACCACATTTCTAGATATCAAATATACTTTCAGTGAGTCAGGTGAGTTATTAACAGACATCAATATAAAATCCACAGATGCTAGAGTTTATTTACACTACAGTAGTCACCACCCAAGGCAAACTTTCCCATCAATCATTTATTCACAAGCACTGAGATATCAAAGAATTATCAATGACAATATTAGACTTTTCAGAAGATTAGATGAACTCAAAGAGTGTTTCTTGAAATCAGGTTACCCACATAAAATGGTGGTGAATATCTTAGATGATGTTGTTAGGAGACCTAGAAACTTAGATTACAAGCAAAAAGATAACTCTCGACCTAATGAAATTTTGTGGATTCAAACCTATGGACCAGGAACTACCCCAATCAGAAGGTTGGTCAAAGATGCTAATGTGATGTTACAAAAATGCTCTGTCTGGAAAAATGATAAGAAAGTGATTGGTGTTGTCAGCAGAAGACCTAAGAACCTAGGTGATATGATCTTGAAAAGGAAACGTTTTGCTCTCAATGATAAGTTGCCTGGTACAAAACGTTGCAGACCTTTATTGGACAGTAGCAGGGCAAAAAGGAAAGGGAGACCTTGTAGTACATGTCCCATGATGTCAGAAACAGAAAAAATCAAGTCTTCTGCAACTGGAATCACTTTTAACTTACCAGGAGCTAACTGCAAAACACGTAATATCATTTACTGTGCGGAATGTTACCTGTGCAATAAACAGTATATTGGAAAATCCTCTAACAAATTACAAACTAGGATAGTTGGACATAGGTCTCATGTAGGCTATATTGATGAGGATGATATCATAAATGAGTCAGATGAAAAAACATTAGCAGAACATCTTCTTGAAGCTCACAATTTTGAGTCAGTTGATCACTTTAACAGCAATTACTCTTTCACTGTGTTAGAGGTAAGCCCTAAAAACTTAGATCAGTCAGAACAAAGGTGGGCGAACAAACTATTGACTTTGAGACCATTTGGATTGAATAAAGAGAAACCAGGTGGTTGTTTTGTTCTACTTCTTCAATGTGGGAGGGCGCTGGATCTGAGGATCCAGCTTTTTAATTTTTTATTTAATTGTTCAACTTTTTTTAGACCTTATTAATACCAGGGTTTAGTATGAATTAAATAGGTCTTTGAGTACTTTTGAATACCTATGAATTTTATTGTTAGGCTTTGGCCATTGATAATCAATGGTTGTGTTTTTGATGTTAATAATAGTTTTTTATTGTGGGTGCTATGTTCACCAATATTTATACTTTCAATTTTAGGCTTGTTTATAATTACATTCTGGTTAATCAGATGTTGTTCTTCCATGCTATATCTTTAATGTAGGCATGATCAGAAAATTTTTTTTATTCCATAAGGTAGCAGAATTTGATAACTGTTGTTTTTAACCTTTTTATTCAAACTGTTTTTGATAATTTATTACATCAAATTGAACAATTTTTTAAATTTAATTTAACTAATTCATGATCTCAGGAAGGTGCTTATCACCAAATGGAGTTTTCTGAAGACGAGAAATAATATAATCATTTCTTATGTTGTATTCTCGAAACTGGCAGTAAATCAGTGGTGAAAAGTAGATCTGATTTGAATCCATTTTTGCATTCTTAGTGTTTTACTATGGGGTCTCCCTCAGTCAATGCTAAAAGCAATCAAGTTCAACAGATTTTCATTTTCAGTTTTAGTTTTCGTGGCGGGTTTGAGCCATGATTTTTAATTTTAAAATTTTTTTTAATTTTTTTTTCAAAATTTTTTTTTAAAATCAAAAAAATTTTTTTAAAACAAAATTTAAAATTAAAAAAAATATTTTTTTAAAATTTTTTAAATTTTTTTTTCATTTGAAAAAATTTTTCATTTTTTTTTCTGGTGGCGGGTTTGAGCCACCATACATGTCATGATAATACATTTTTATCATTTTTAAAGCAAAGTAAGCTGCTCCATAAAAATTCCAATTGCAATTTTTTCACTGATTCACGCAAAGCAACAAGAAAACTTTTAACACGTGAGAAGTTATAAAATCAAAAATCAACAATTCCAGCTTATGCTATAAGTCTACATTTGCTTAACACGTATATATCCCTGCTTGGCTTGAGCTGAGGAAAGTTCACATATTTTTTTAAGTGAGTCAAATATTTTATTTTTATTAATACAGCAAATAAATTCAATCCATCGAATTGGAAATCCAACGGACGTTGTGCTAGCCCTAATTGTATTTATTTTGTGGGGATGGTTAAAGCTAAAGCGCAAAAGTTACCATCCAAATTCGGGACGTTGCGCGCACTCCCCTGGCCCTTCAAAAAAACGCCGCGCGCTAACTTGGGGAAAGCGTGCCGCTTTCAATTTACCGGATGGTAAACGGCCGCGCCGAACGGCGCGCGCGCACTGCACACGTGAAGCATAAAGGGGCTTTGGTTGCTGAACACGTTAATCCCTGTTGACTCGCACGTTGCCCTAACCAGCGCCCTGGTTTCGCGCACGGGGTGCGCGGCGCAGCAAGCCGCAACGCCCCTGGTTAGGGGAAGCCTACACGGCGCGTACTTGCCCTAACCAGGACCCTGATTACGCGCACGGAAGGCGCGTACACACACACACACACCTATGAGGGTTCCTAAGCCCGCATAGGTTCCTAAGCCCGTATAGGTGTGTGTACGCGCGCGGCGCTTCCCTACGGGACACACTGTGCTGGGGAAGCGCGCCATGCAACGCAGACAGGGATATACGTGTTTAGCAACCGCATAGGTGTGTGTACGCGCCGCGCGACGATAACATTGTAGGATGTTACCCTACCCTCCGCCGCGCACGCAAGGTTTTCCGCGTGTTGCGCGCAGGGATGGGAGAAATCCATCAACGATAACAGGGATATACGCGTTTAGCAACTATGAGGGCTAAGGAAGCAAGTGCCGCTTGAAAAGCCAAACAAAGGCGTACGCTTCTTTATATTGGCTCATATCAGATCGTAATACGGTTGGCTGATTATTCACATGATTCTGAAATGGTACGAATTTTTATTCTTGACAACTTTTTTGGACAGTTCCCTATTTCTTCATGATAATGAGCTCTTTTTACAGATTGAGAATACTACTGCTTCTGGTTTTCTCCCCTCCAAATGGCACCTTCTTGCTGGCTTATCCTGGCATATCCCTGAGACCATATTATGGATTGTTGATGGCCAATCCAGAATCATTCTTGGTGTCAACAGGGGTTCCCTTTTGAGGGACTATATGATTCGATACCTATTTTAGTCCTTAGTGGGAAGCCCTTATAACAGTTTTCCAATTTGTCCTAGTGCTTGCTCTCAGCACAGCTCAGAAGTTCCACATGTCAAGCAACAAGAGTGAAGAAGAGGGATTTCTTTTGAAGTTTTATGATAAATAGGACGAGCAGAGTTGTCACAAACATCGTTTATTGTAGCAATAAAACTATGTTGTAGTGTTCTATCAACAATTTTTCAACCATATTCTGAAGATTATAAGTTGATTACATAACAGATAATAAAATTATTCAATCAACATGAGTATTGACAGTATTGACTACACTATCATAAAATGGACCCAAGAATCGCACGGTACTAAATATCAACGGTACTAATAGAACGGAATGGCAACTGTACTAGGAACTTGATTTTCACATTTACTGTCGCACTCTCTATCATGATGTTCACATGCAACAGTAAATGTGAAAATCAAGTTCCTAGTACAGTTGCCATTCCGTTCTATTAGTACCGTTGATATTTGAGTGAAGCTGATACCGCATTCTGGGTCCATTTTTATGATAGTGTAGTCAATACTGTCAGTACTGACTCATGTTGATTGAATAATTTTATTATCTGTTATGCTAATCAACTTATAATCTTCAGAATATGGTTGAAAATGAATGTTGATAGAACATTTGAAAATTTCCGTACTACTACAACATAGTTTTATTGCTACAATAAACGATGTTTGTGACAACTCTGCTCGTCCTATTTATCATAAAACTTCAAGCAACAAGAGTCTACTGTTTTCTGTGTGCTGTAAAAATTTAAAATTGAATTGAATTGAGGGTTACCCACAATGGGCTATAAAAATTGTTAATTGGGAGTTTAGTTATACTTTTAATATATTTTTAATTTAATGCTGATAAACATCCTAGCCATGCTGGGGAACTTTTGTTCCACAATTTTGTTTTCTAAATTAACATGCCTAGTCTGAACAGTCTGAAAAATATTTTTGGTGGACCCTCTGTGGACTTATGTTAGTCCACTGCAGTGTGGTGGGTCTGCTCAGAATTTCTCTCAGCCTGCTATGCACTCCTGGGCAGTCCTTCAAATAAGTCCACCAATTAATTCCACATGAGCAATAAGTCTGCTGTGGATTAAAGTCCACTGTGGAGTTTTTGTCTGCTTGTCGACTCCACCACCAGGGGACATTGGCCAGTCACATGGTGGAGTCCACTGTCTCTGTGGCTGAGTTAAAGATACTTGGATACTATCACACACTCAGCAAATGCCTCAAAACTTCAAAATGAAGTTTGCCCTTGATAATGTTTTAAAGATTATTAAAAGAAAATAACTGAGTTCAATATGGAATTATAAAGCCATTTTCTGGCCCCCATTAGTGATAAAGGAAATTTCAGTTCATTTACCAGGGTTAATAATAAATGAGAATATAACAGGACTTGAATATTTTTCATAAACGTATATCAAAGCACTGTTATATTGTACTTACATCAAATACCAATAATCTGAGAATAGGTTGTAGATATCATTTAGTCCACACTTAACTTTCAAAATCCTGAAATTATAACTTGTATTACATCCAGTATTGTTCTTATGTGCTTATTATTGTCTCTCATGGTCTATTGAGTCATTAATAAAGGTTTAAGTTCCTGTTGTTCAATAGGCTGTATTATATCAAAGTAGGTGTAGGAGCTTAGAGAGAAATTGTTAATGTCACATTACCTTTCTTCTGGATCAGGACAGTCAGGAACCTCTAGAAGGGTAACTGTAGCCTAGAATGAAAATCATGGTAATTTGATAGATTGTAAATACCTATTACCTATATAGTTGTACATCATGTTGTAAAACATAAAAGGTGTAGGTACATGAAGGAAAAGAAAGGTGTAATGGAATTGAATTGAGTTTCTTATAATATCGTGAAGTAAATCGTGAATCACATTTAAACTGAAATTTTTTCAATAAGCAGTCAATCCATGCACAGCATGAGGACTAGCAATAATATATCAAGATTGTACTTTCATAAGCCTATGAAACTTACATTGGGACCTTGATGATTGGATATTATTTATGTTGCTGAGCAAGCCACTGACTATCTGAAAAGTTAAAGTCAAATAATAAGTAAAAGACAAAATTTAGAAAAAGGCAAAATTCAGTTAAATTAAGATTACATTTTGGCAAGAATTAATGTTGCTGAATAGAATTGCAATGTTATAATTAATCAAACAACTATTTTTTTTAACTATTCCTCAACAAAAATTATGCCATAATTCAAATGATAAGTTGTTGATGGTAGAAATTTGTCCACAGCAGACAATAGTGGACAGTATTGAATGCTGGCAGACTGCTGGCAAACAATGGCGGACCTGGGCTGGGTGCCCACTAGCAGTCTGTCAACTTTTTTCTTGCAGACTCTGCCTGTGTCTGCCAAGTTTTTAGCAGACTCTTGCAGACACTCAGGGGACTCTGGCAGACATTGGCTGGACGACATTGGCAGAGTCCTTGATGGAGAGCCCCTTTGTTGGCAGGTTTGATTCCACTCAGAGCCAGTCACAGTACCCAGAAAATACCCATGGTAGTTTGAATTTTGTAATTGCCCAGCAGACTATGAGGGAGTTTAGATTCTGACAGGCAGATTAGGTGCAACTCTTTGATAGACAGGACTGTTGATGGACTAGTCTATGGCAGATAATTAATTAATTAATTTATCTAATAGCTCCTATTTGTGAGCCCAAGGTACAGCAGATGATCTACTTATGAATGACAGATCTTTGCAGAGTCAGCTCAGAATGGATTTTCAGCTCAACTGGAAAAATAATCTGACAGAATTCTGCTCATATCTACTTGAAGTATCTACTTGAAGTCTGCCCCCTGATATAGCCTTATGCCAAACAATTGAATTACTAAATTTTGTAAAGAAGAATTAACTTATGAACTGATGAACTAGTGAACTGAACTCTACCTTATTAGGAATAAGACATCGAATCAGTAGTTGGTCTTCAGGATTATATGCTGACATTTTCTGATAACCTAGAGGATTAGCAGACATTAAGTTTGATAATCACTAGGCCTGTAGTTATTTTAATTGATTAATATGTCTCCTACTTTTAATTATTGAATATATGTTCTTTGTATTTAATAAAACTGCTGTCTTTCATTGAAAGTAACAATTATGATTCAAGCCAAATAACTACTCCACAATATCAACTGACAGTTTCGATTCATAACTTTAAGATTGACTTTATGAAAAGCTATGAATCATCTTCAGGATCTCCGAGGAGCAGCCTCAACACATCCTCAAATTTGATTGTAAATAGTAGTGTTGTTAAGTTGAAAACTCATATGTTCTTTGTGTTTTAATAATCAAAGATCTGAATCATGATTGCTATAGCATTGAAAGGAATTGATATGTTCAAACTTTTCATCATATATATATATATATATATTTTGATAAAAGCACTGAACATTCATATGGATGTTGTATCAAAATAGCAGAATGTCAGAATATATTAAAATCAATAATATATCATCTTTGAATTTGAATCTGAAGTACAGGGTTGGTAATAAGTCGGCACCCCCCCCCCCTCTGCAGCCAAAACCACAGAAGTTGACAACAAATCATTTGGCACAGTTTAGTACAAAGTTTTTAACTTATTAATGGAAAAATCTCTGAGGAGAGTCGAATATTATATTACATATCTCAAGAAAGCACCATAAATTCATAATGGATGGTTAGTAAGGGATGTATCTGCCCCAGGCTGTAACCCCCTGTGAACTAAATCCTCCCAAAGATGTTAGAACGTTTTTCGGTAGTTCATAGGTCATAGAAACCCCCTAAGAAAGTTATCCAAAAAATTCCTTGGGGAACCTTGATTTTTTACCCACGCATGGGTTAAAACTTTAAATGGCGATATCTCGGCTTCCTTTTGAGATACGAAGCTCAACAACCACACTAAAATATGCGCAATGGTCACATTTGGTTGGGCGGGTCATGGTCCCAGGTCGATATTTTGAACCGTTTTCGAGATAATCGCCAAAAACCCCTTTTTTGCTATGCGCGAAGGGGTAAAAAGTGGTCCCGGTAAATACAGCTGTACTGTGGGTATATTGGCACTAATTATGATCATAGACACGTCTATCAGTTCTTCATAGCCTAAAGTAACACCAAAATAAAGTAATCCAAAAAATTCCATAATTAAACCCCCTTTTCACCTCTTTTTTAAACCCCTGTGTAAGCCTTTGAAATTGGGATATTTTGACTTTCAATCGAGATACGGAGGTCTTACAGCTGTCAACAACCAATTTAGAATGTCTAGAAAGAGCACATTTGGTGGGTTAAAACATGGTTTCAAGTCTTTATATCATACCAATTTGATGAAAATTTTTAAAAACCCCATTTTTTGCCAAATTCAGTGGGCTAAACGTATGAAAGAGGTCGAAATATGTCTTGGGCGAGTAATCATTTTCACATAAGATGACCATTTCTGATTGTTAACAAAACATAAAACACTATTATAATCCATAAATACATCGTACTGAAATGGGGAAGCAGTAATTTTAAGTTTCGATATTACAAAATAAGCAACTAAAATCACTTCTTTTCATCTTATAAGGGTCCTTCAGATTTAGATGCTACTTATCTTTCAAACCCATGAGGTTTGAAATAGCAGTGTTTCTGAACTTCTTTCTCCAGCAGAAAGCACACAGAATCATGCTTGCAACAATAAACAACATAACTGCTGCCAGTAAGGAAATTTCTGTCCTCTTTGATAGTTTGCCAAAGCTTCTCTCTTTATCAGATATAATAAGCCCCATGGATGTTGGATAGTTGCTTTCATGATGTCATTCTCTAAAGAGTGTTAAACATGGTATATATCCAACCAAGTATATCTCATATCTTCCTTGCCGCCAGAGTTGGGATTAAAATCTGCTTGCAGAGTCATATTTTTTTTTCAGGTGGGTATAATATCTTGTGGTAAGTGCTTGGGAATTTACCGTCAACTTAAATTCTTGAGAAACCATTCCAAAATCCAAGGTATAAGGGCACACCCATTTATACATTTATGGTAACCATACTCCGACGCCCAGCTGGACTCACAGCAATAGAACTGTGGTTTGTGGCCAGCCATATGCCACCATCCATAATGAAAGTTGACAATTGCTTGCAATGCGAAATCATGAATGGACAAGTTATGTTGAATACATTATTATTAAGGCAAGAGCACGAAATTGATGCTTTAAGGCCATCTATGCATTGTCTGATTGACATAAAATTCCGTAGAAACCCCCATCTTTCCTGGCCAGTACGTTTGGCAGGATAATATTTGAGCATGGCTCTCTACCGGAAGGAATGAATCCAATCTGAAAAACCATGTATGTTGGGACAACATCTTCCTAAAATGCAAGTGGAACTTGTATTTGTTTTTTCATTTCAACAGTGTTTGTTTGAAGTGTCATTACGATGAATGGTGTCATTATGATGAATGGTCTCATTTAGAGTATCCATACTTTCCATGATTACTGTACATCTATCACAGAATTTTCATCCAAAATATTATGCAGTTTACTTTATGGGTGGGTTTGCTCTATGTGGGTTTTTATGTGGATCTGCTTTATGGTATGGCCAGCTCTAAAATTCTACCTGAATACCACGAATGGTCAATCAAAATAAAAAATAAATAAATGAATCTAAATAGCATAAAGCCTGCCTCTTTTTGTAGGCAAAAAGTCCAAAACCCTGATATCATCATGCTACTAAAAACTTATCTAAAAGAAATGAGGAAAACAAGAAAATGAGGAAAACAAGAAAATTTATTTTACACAAACAAAATAAATATAAATATTAATTGTCTGAGATAAAGATGATTCCAAAAAACTCAGGTGGTAAAGGATTTGAGTGGTAATGTTGAAAATTGTTCTCTGTGAAGCTGTTCTAAAATTATATTCCTTTGTCATTTTTGAAACTTGAAATTTAGTTTAGCACATGCTTAACTGAGCTCAATTGTTTGCATGGGAACTGATTGAGTATGGGAATTCACTTTAAATACTTAGATAGACAATTAGGCAACGAGGCACTTTTTGGGGTCTTTGTTTTAATACATTGAGCTTATATCAAATCTCATATCAAATCCTTTATTCTGAGTAATAACTTACAAGTTACAATTCTTAATCAAGCCAATACTGTTTTTAGCAATGATATTGTCGATATTGCTTGGTTATAACAACAGTGAATTGTTCAATAGACTAGATATAATAAATACATTTTTATATAAATAAAAACATGCATTCCATTCAACTTCAAATTAAATAACAATATTTTCAGTTAGTGTGATGAGTTTTTCTGCTTACTGTAAAGCCATTAATTTTCGCGCGGCATTAATTTTCGCGCATTTATCTGGAAAAGAAAATCCGCGAAAATATCAGCCGTGAAGTTAATTTTCAATTCTTGGAGATAAATTCATATCTGCGTATTTCTTGAGTGGAAGAAACTTGTACATTGTTAGTAGGTATAGCAGAGAGCACACAGCTTCATTTGCCGTTATTACCTCTTAAGTATTCGATAAATTGGATCGTCATCAAGGCATTATTTTTCAACCCAAAGGGTCTCATTAGAAACATTAAGCCCTCAACTAAGTTCGCAGTATTGTTTACGAATGACATGCTGTAATGTCTGACAAACAGAGGCAAACTTAAGTAAACATAGACGAACAAGACACCTCATTACTGGGCTTTTGCTTTTGTACAATCACCGGCTATCAAGGTGTACAGCAATTAGCGAAAATGATAAATGGCCACGTACAAGCACTGGTTAATGTTTAAGGAATTTTGTAATGCGTGAAAATTAAAACCGTGAAATTAGTCTGTTTTTAAAGAAACGCGAAAAATAGCACCCACGAAAATATATGGCTTTACAGTATTTAGAATTTTCAAAGTGAAATATTTGGGTTAAAGTGGTAAGGTCTAAGACACAGGAATAACGTTAAAATTACAATCTTTGCTAGCCATGATGTTGTGTATGGAGAGTTACGAGCAATTTCTTGCCTTCTGCACCCACCATTCATCTGGTTAGGTTGTAGGGCCTTTTGATTCGTTACTTATGTATTGCAAGGAAAAATTTAGCAATGCTTGGATTCTTCAATAGGATCCATTTTTTCGATTTTCTCAAATTATATTACAATTTTTCAAAAACATCAACTTTTGCAGATTTTTTTGCTCACACACACACAAGCTTAACAAAAAAGAAAAATTACACACATCTTTCAAAGTGCATAGAGAAATACCTATTTCTATATGTTTTAATGTTTGTTGTGGTTGTTTTATTAGTTGTAAAGGAAAAAACAATATACATATATTATAGTATAAAATAAAAAGATGTAATAAATCATTGAAGTATTATAAAAAGTATCACACAGCACACTCACACTGCAGTCGTTGTGACTGCCTAATACACGTGGCATTAGATACCTACCTATATCCTCAACCGACCTAGCTGATCTACAGTAACCTTACTGAATCAGATCCTTGTTACAGTGATGTTTTCACACAATTGGTCGCAGCCTAATAAACTCTTCAAATAGAAAAGTTTTGTTATTGTTTTCAAGTTTATCAGAGCTACCAATAGTCAGATCAGTTATGCCAATCAGGCTGCAAAAGGTCATTAAAGTTGCTTCCATGCGTTTTTCGGTAGTTTAGGGTGTAAATAATCGGAATTTCACGGGAAGCAAATTTTTCGACCTGCGGAACATGCTCCCAGGGCCACGCCCATCAGGACCGTGGGAAAATTTAAAATTTTTATTTTATGGGAAATATGGCATGTGGGACCACTAACTATGCCTAAAATTGGACGCTGAGTCGATTCCCGGCAATATTGAACACTTTAGAGCAATATTGACGCCAAAAAATTTCGAATATATTGCCAAAAAAATCGTGTTTCGCCCATTAATACAGTCAAAATTGGATTTAAAAAGTGTAGACAAATTCTACACCAAACGATTTTGCATATTGTTTTATGGTTTTTTGCATGAAAAATCGATCTAACAACTTTTCACACCTCATGGGGCGAGAAAAGCCAAGAAATCGATTTTCACTGAGCCAAAGCCGAGTGATATATTACAATTCTATCTCGGCTCACCAGAAGGTCAGAGACTTCGTTTTGGCGGAAAAATTTAATGGCCATTTATATACGACTTGTTAAACAAACATATGCCCCAAAATTAGGAACGGAGTTATGGACGAAAAATCAAAATTTTGGTACCAGCGAGCCCTGATTAAGGCGATTTTTGTATCTCAGTCCATGAAGGTCTTAGAGACTTCATCTTGGGTGGAAAATATGCGCAATGTACTGCCCTAAGGCCTGATATATGCGATTTTGCTATCTCGGCTCAGGAACGTCGTAAAGACTTCATCTTGGGAGAAAAAACGTGCAATTGCCATGTGTATATTTGACTTGTTAACAAAGTAACAAACACATAATGCCCTAAAATGCTCAGGAACAGATTTATGGGCATTTTGGTACCCGCAAGCCCGGGTGAAGGCAATTTTTCGGTTTCCCTCTCATATAAACGGATCTTTAGTGACGTCACAGATCAAATCCTCAATCTTTTTGTATCTTAATCCTAAACGTTACCTTAACCATAACCCTAACATTAATTCTTACCCTAAATTTTACAAACCCTGATCCTAATCCTGATCCTAACCCTTATGCTTTAAGTGCTCGATGGGCTAAATTATATTTTTCTGGGTACCTACGTCATTGTCATAGATAATGAAGGCTCTCGTTTATATGAAAGACTAAACCCGGCGCAATAAGTATTGGCCGAGTACACCACACAATCGAAGTTTTGGAACTTCTCTGAGGCAGTGTTGGAACCACCTATGGGCTTGAAACCTTCAGTTCATGGAGTGTCGCCTCTGGAGGCGACACTCCATGAACTGAAAATTTCAAGTACATGACGTGATGAAAACCTTTCAACCCCACTGGGGCAGCACCGGAGACACCTATCATCTTGGAACCTTCAGTATACTGAGTGTGGACACGGTCCGTATACTGAAAGTTTCAAGCTGATGGGTGCCTCCAGTGCTGTCCTAGTGGGGTTTTGATGACGTTTTTGATGACGTCCTTTTGTCGGCCAATACTTAGTTATAGTTATTGCGCCAAGTATAGCCGATTTTTTAAATCTCAGTTCTTGAAGGTCGTAGAGACTTCGTTTTGGGCGGAAAATGCATGCAATTGCCGAAAGTGCGGCATTTGTCGGGGGTCAAATGTCGCACTTAGACACCTTGGTCAAGCCGCGGATCAGTCCGTCTGATCTATGTTTATTCATCGGAGGATGTAATACCGGGGGGTTAAATGTCGCAGCAATCGTCGAACTGCAACGTTTGACCCCCCACCCCGATTTTCTCTATAGATTTACAGTACTGTAGAAGGGGGTGTAATGTCGGGCGATGTAGTGTCAGGGGGATGTAATGTCGGGGGATGTAATGTCGGGGGGTCAAGTGTCCCTTTACCTATAGATAAGCACGACTCATATCACATGGTTTAACCGACGAACAATAAAAATTGAATATTTGGCTTTTGGTTAATTATTGGATGGTTACCTTTTGTTTCAATCCGTACTACTATTTCAAAACTTGTGAACGAGTTGGCGCGAAGCGCCGCCGAGTGAGCTTTATGGAGCCATTTGGAATTATTCTAGCTGGCCGAATGGGCCTGCTAGTGCCCAAAAAATCAGTTTTTCGCCCATAACTTTGTTACTGAGCATCTTAGGGCACATTTTCATTGTCAAGTTGTGTAATATAAACATGGCCATTGCACACATTTTCCTCCCACAATGAAGTCTCAGCGACCTTCATGGAATGAGATTAAAAAATCGCCTTAGGGGCCATCCATAAAGGACGTCCGCAATATTTCAGCCATTTCAGACCCCTCCCTCCCCTCTTGTCTGCAATCCAGAAATCCCTCCCTCCCCCCGGACGTCCGCATTTTTCTTCAAAATCTTTTGGGTCATCATTTTTGGCCCCGAAATTTCATGATTTTCTAGTAAAATAGTCGTCAAATCGCCCAAAATTTCCATGAATTGCGGACGTCCGCATTTAGCCAAACACCTCCCTCCCCCCTACGTCCGCAAACGTCCGCATTGGCCAGACTCCCCCCTCATTGCGGACGTCCTTTATGGATGGCCCCTTAACCCATTAAGTGCCAGCGTCCTATACAGAGGACACCCACTTATATTATCAAAATGTGATTGTTTTATGAAATTGTTTTATCAGAGGTCAAATTATATTATCTAAATCTTACCCTTAGCATTAAACATAATCCTTCATAGTAATTAATTAGCTTTTAATTAGCTAATTAAGTTGGGAAAACCTGTCCTATACATAGGACAGGTTTATAAATTTATGTATCTTCACATTTGGAATGGAATGAAGCTCTAGGAAGTTGTGAACACGATCTAGGATGATTGTTTTGAAAATCAAAGTGAAATTAGTATAGTTGAATAGAATAATTTGGTTCTTATTTATCAATATTTTTTAGTGTCCTGTACATAGGACGCTGGCTAGAAAATTTTCAAGCCAGCGTCCTATGTATAGGACATGTCATATACATAGGACGCTGGCATGATTTGCATGATTTTTCCATACCATAACCAAAAACAAAACACTATTGGCATGAGAATTATCCACTATTGACATAATTTTATCTTCATAATATAGGTTTTTAAGGTGATATATAGGTGAACAAAGAACAATTTATTACAAATTAGCTACATTTTGATGTTGATCTAATTGTCATACCAATATCATTTCTAATAGCATATTGTACCTATCACTTTAATTTGTACGTGTATTGCCATCTTGAATCATAATGCTATGGTGAAATTATACAATCAGCAAAGCTTACAGGTAATTCAGTAACCTGAATTACCTGTAATCAAGTGTCATGAAGGTATAATATACACTTATATACTGTATTGTGTGGAGATTAATATTTTGAACACCACAGTCTGTTACATATTAGGATATTCTTATGCCATTCACAAACAAGTTAGTATATATAATAATATGTTTCCCATTTCAATTTTGCAATCTCATGTCTTATAAAGTCTTCTTCAATGATTTAACTTGAACCATTCCTTGTAGGTTCTCACTAGTCAATTTTAGACACTTCACATTGTGGGTGTAATAATCTACTGTAGGTATCTGGCTAGGGTATCAGGTATGAATCAATATAACCTTATCAAGTAGGTATTTTATGGACTTGTCTTGTTCTGGTCAAGGCATTTTGTCATCCAGGAGAGATCAATCAAAGTTTACAATGAGTGACTTTAATCTTTAAATCATGAATGCAGATATGAATTGTAGATCAAAGGCATCAAAATATAGTTGTCAATAACTTATTAGGTAGGTATTACCTACCTTACTGCTGGATAAAGCATAAAATTTCATTTGCTCTGCTGCATAGGATGCAAATTACAAGCAGAGGCAAATTTCAACATGTAATAACTCTTCAGTACCTATAGTACACAATTTTTGCCTAGAACTCTAGAATAAGTTGCCTGTTTTGTGAATTAAATCTATAATAAATGCAGATATTGCTTGATTGGCAATTGCAATGCAGCTGATTTGGCAATAAATTAATTTTCTTAGAAATTGTGGGGTTTATAATTTACCTACTTTTCTGCCTTTTCAAATTGCATCCTAAAACTCTATAACAGAGTTTTTATCAGTATATCATCCAAATCATGATTAAAATTGTGAGTTGTAACTTTAATTCCTGGAGCAAAGATGCCTCATGCCTGAACTTTAATCCCAGTTTATATAGGGTAAGGCCTGTGTCAATTACATACAAAAGGTTGCATGTGAATCATGGAAATATTGCGGTAAAGAGTAAAAGTAATGATTTTTAGTAAATCAATAATCTCTGGAATCTTTGTTCATAGGACAACTTTGCCAGCATCCTATGTATAGGACAGTGTCCTCTGTATAGGGCACTGGCCAAATAAATTCTGAAGGTGTCATATGTATAGGACGCTGGCGAAATTCAAAAATGACGCAAATTTAGCCAACGTCCTATGTATAGGACAGTGCATAATTATGCATGGCATGCATCATTCCACTAAAAATTGTTAATTTTGACGTCCAGAGGTCATTAATAGTTCACCTACACGAGGAAATTCGAATTCAACAACTTTTAAGGGTTCTGGTATTTAATGGGTTAATCAGGGCTCGCAGACCAAAATTTTAGTCTTTCGCCATAACCCCGTTCCTGAGCATTTTAGGGCATACCTTATTGGACATAATTATCATGGACATTAAATTCACGCTGAGCACATCAGCGTGAATATTAATGTCCGTGACAATTTTGTCCGTGATACTAATGTCCGTGATTTTCAACTCCGTGAAAATTAAGTCCGGTATTTCTTCTTAAAATTTCTAGGGTAGAGACGCAAAATTTCTGACTTTATCTCTTTAAACGCAATAATAAAATTTTTAAGGGAATTATACTTCTTTTTTATATGCTTAGAACCTGCAATATGAAAATTTATCATATTAATTAACGAAATATATTGAAATCAAGTATTCAAATCGTGGAAACAATCGAACCGAAAATTTCGAGATTTTCTTGAAATTTATAGTGGCAGGATCGAGCGTGAGTATTGATGTCCGTGAAATTTTAGGTCCGTGAAACTTAATTCCGTGATAATTATGTCCGATAAGGTATGTTTGTTAGCAAGTCGTATATAAACTTGGCCATTGCGAACATTTTCCACACAAGATGAAGTCTCTACGACCTTCCTGAGCCGAAATAATAAAATCACATAAATCAGGTCTTCCGCCTGCCCGAAAAATCAGTTTTTCGCCCATGACTTTGTTCCTGAGCATTTTGGGCAGTATATTCATCAACAAGCCCAAAATAAACATGGCCATTGAGCACATTTTCCACCCAAGATGAAGTATCTAAGACCTTCATGGACTGAGATACAAAAATTGCCTTAATCAGGGCTCGCTGGTACCAAAATTTTGATTTTTCGTCCATAACTCCGTTCCTGAGCATTTTAGGGCATATGTTTGTTAACAAGTCGTATATAAACATGGCCATTGTGAACATTTTCCGCCCAAAACGAAGTCTCTACGACCTTCCTGAGCCGAGATATAATTTTAATATATCACTCGGCTCTGGCTCAATTAAAAATCGATTTCTTGGCACTTTTCTCACCTCGGAGAGGTGTGGAAAGTTGTTAGATCGATTTTTCATGCAAAAAACCATGGAAAACATGCAAAGTCGTTTGATGTAGAATTTGTCTACTTTTAAATCCAATTTTTGACTGTACTGGAGTAGCAGGGTGTAGTTGAGTGTGCACTTCGTTGGCCACAAAGTTTCTCGGTTCAGGGTCGTTTATTATGTTATTCTGCACCAGAATCACCTAGGTACGCAATTTGTATCGCTACTATGGACCCTGTGGGGCCATTTTTGTAATCCCCCTCAGGCGCGTATGGTGAAAATTCATATCTCTGTCCAGGAAGGTCGTAGAGACTTCGTTTTTAGCTCAAAAGAATTGCAATGGCCATATTTTTATGCAATTTTCATCGCGAATATGCTTTAAAATGCTCAGGAAAAAAGTTATGGAGCAAAAACTGGTTTTTCAGTGTATGGCTAGCAAATTAAACATGTTGATTCCATATCTCGGTCCAGGAATGGCGTAGAGACTTCGTTTTGAGCTCAAACATATCGCAATGACTATGTTTTTATACAATTTTCAATGTAAATATACATTAAAGTGCTCAGAAAAATATCTATGGGCCAAAAATTGGTTTTTTAGTGTAGCGCAAGCCATATAAAATACAGCATATGTAAGTATGTATGGAAATTATCAATTTTGCATCTCAGTGGACAGTTCAGGAAAAACCAATAAGTTCTGGCACCGATTTTAGCTCGACACAGGGTTGTTCACAAGACAAAATTCTTAATCAGATTCACTCACGTTCTGTACTGTATGCAATTTATTTTGAAATATCTCCTCTGAAAACACTCATGAAAACTTCTTCACTTGCAAAATCCTGTTACAGACATGAATACATTATGTATATTGTCAATTGGATGTAAACATTACTTACCTAGATAGTAAAATGGGATTTAAACTTGATTTATTTGTTTCATTGATTCATTTGCTTTATTAAAGATACATGCTTATGTTGATGGTTGCTATACTGAATAGGGAAAATTTGCAAATTGGTCCAAGGAGATCGTAGACAATCAGTTTTTTAGCTCAAATGATGAATTAATATTCAATTTGTTAGCAAACTATGAAATATTCTGAATACTCTCATATAAACATATTATAAGTCGAAATCCATATCTTGACCAACTCCAAGAAGATCCAAGGTAATGAACATTCGGCTCATGTACCAAGCCAGGAACTTTCAAGCTAGGATATCCTAGCTAGGATATCCACGCTAGGATATCCTGGCTAGTGTTGCTCGTATTTCCTTCAAAGTTCCTCCTGATACCCTAGATCATGGATCCCCTAGAGCAAGTTTCTCCTTGCTCATATTGTTTTTAAACTTCAATTTAATGCTAGGAAAAACCAGAAGAATCAGCTTGATCATACTAGCTAGGAAATCCTAGCAAAGAAGTTCCTTCTATATACTAAGATACTAGCTTGCTCATTCGTGCTAGTTCTTCTCGAAAGTTTAACCTAGCAAGTTGAAATTCATGGGAGAGAGGAACTTGCTAAAGGATCCATGATATTATAGGAGAGCAGGAGATACTTTGAATGAAGAACTAACGAGAAAACACTAGCTTAGAGGTCCTAGGTACAGTAAAAAAAATCTAGAACTTGGAGTAGGATGTTCCTTGCTCGGCATAGGAGCCGAGTCTTTTTATTACCTTGATCTTCCTAGTCCAAGGTATAAAGTTTCACTTATATGAGAGTATGAATCTATGGTTTGCGCTCATGTCAAAGGGCAATTAGTACTTAATCAATGAATTTAAATCAGAAAAGAGGCCCACAGGGATTACCTAGCTGATTCGGATTGAGAATTGCCTAAATTCCTCTGAAGTGCAAGAAACGAAGTTAACTACATTCCTAGAAGAACAAGCAGGAAAACTAGCTTGCGGATCCTAGCAAGGAATTTCGTTCTAGGATCTTCTTGCTACTATTTATTGCTAGTTCTCGAAAGTTAAACCTAGCAAGTTGAAATTCATGAATATTCTGAGTAAGAAGAAACTTTCACGGACGAAGTGACGGACTAGCAAGAAGACACTATATATCTAGGTGATCCTAGCTAGGAGGCCTTAGGAAGTTTCTTGCTTGGTAGATCACATAATTGTTTATTTCTGTATTACCTCGGATCTTTCTGGTCCAAGATATGAATTTCATTCATTCCTGTAATACTTAAGCTCTTAAGAAATGCCAAAGGGCATTAAGAAAAAAAAAGGACACAGTGCAGGGTTTACCTAACTACCTAGGTGATTCCGGTTCAAAGTATGAGTACTAATATGAATAAATTTTCCCTCGGTCCTTTTATGCATTACATACTTAACAAATTGAAGATAAATAGCATGGCCATTTCCGTTTTTCAAGCTAAAGGACGAGTTTCAGTTTCTATGATTGTCTTGGACCAAGATGCAAATTTTCACCGGGCAGTATGCAACATAGGGCAAAATAGATAAACAGGGATCTTAACAACAATGAAATTGTGTTCTCTAGTACCTGAGTGAATCTGGCTTAAAATTTTGCTTTATCAACATTGAACAACCCTGTGTTAAGCTTAAGATTGTGTCTGGAGGTTTTTCCTGAACTGGGATACAAAATCCCCATTCATATGCAGCATTATATATGGCTTGCGCTACACTGAAAAACCAATTTTTAGCCCATAGATATTTTTCTGAGCACTTTAAGGCATATTTACATTGAAAATTGTATAAAAACATAGTCATTGCGATTTGTTTGAGCTCAAAACAAAGTCTCTATGACATTCCTGGACCGAGATATGGAATCAACATGTTTAATTTGCTAGCGATACACTGAAAAAACAGTTTTTGCTCCATAACTTTTTTCCTGAGCATTTTAAAGCATATTCACGATGAAAATTGCATTAAAATATGGCCATTGCGATTCTTTTGAGCTAAAAACGAAGTCTCTACGACCTTCCTGGACAGAGATATGAATTTTCACCATACGCGCCTGAGGGGGATTACAAAAATGGCCCCACAGGGTCCATAGTAGCGATACAAATTGCGTACCTAGGTGATTCTGGTGCAGAATAACATAATAAACGACCCTGAACCGAGAAAATTTGTGGCCAACGAAGTGCACACTCAACTACACCCTGCTACTCCAGTACTGTATTAATGGGCGAAACACGATTTTTGGCAATATATTCGAAATTTTTGACGTCAATATTGCTCTAAAGTGTTCAATATTGCCGGGAATCGACTCAGCGTCCAATTTTAGGCATAGTTAGTGGTCCCACATGCCATATTTCCCATAAAATAAAAATTTTCAAAATTTTCCCACGGTCCTGATGGGCGTGGCCCTGGGAGCATGTTCCGCAGGTCGAAAAATTTGCTTCCCGTGAAATTCCGATTTTTTACACCCTAAACTACCGAAAAACGCATGGAAGCAACTTTAATGACCTTTTGCAGCCAATTCCAATATTTTTGTCATAACTGCCCTAACTACAAGCCAGTAGTATATGATGATTCTTTCAATCTGCATTCGGAGGCCAAACCGAGCCACAAACCACCGTGCAACCCATGTGATGCAAACAATGACGCAACCGCATTACCACCTCAGTGCGGGCACAACAGACACCCGCCGCACAGTGCACTGCCGTCCCCACTGCCTGCAGACAGTTCAATAGACAACACCATCGGAACAACAACATCACCCGCAACCCATGCTGTGTGCAGAGACAACACTCCAGGATCATTACCGTCCCGATGGCATTGCAAACCCTGCAATCCCATTACACAACATCCGACAGAGACAATCAAACGCAAAATCAATCTTTCATGCCAAATACCCAAGCAAACCCACAATACAACCAATTATCGACAACAATCAACAAAGATGAAGCACCAAATCCGAAGCCTATCCACAAATATCAGTATACAAATGTATGGTGCACACCCTCCATTCCACAAACAATAGACACCAAACCCAACGCAGTCCACCCTGCTAGGGTCCACCCTCCCTTGCATAGACATGAGCATCCTGCCGATCGATGTCCGACCTGAACCGCACAAAATCCGCTGGAGCCCGCAACAGTCTTGGAGTCGGAAACAGCACAGTGCTATCCGATGGATGAAAGAACCCCAACTCCTCAGCCGTTCAATCCTCCAGAACAAAACCAAAGGCGACATCAACCCCTATTCCGCCAGTATAGCTTGAGAGCATGTCCTCTGCTTTGGATATCACCTCCCCACCGCCGCCCCCAAGCAAAGGACAATGATAGATATCACTCAACCGGCCTCCCCCTACACTCTCTCCTACGGCACCCCATTTCTGCTGGCAAATTTGCCGACACCTTCCCGGAACGACCCGTACAGCAGTCGCAGCATCCATGATAACAAAACGGAAACGACCACAATACTCTGAGATCCCCCGCCCATACAGTGTCATGCATTGAGGCACCAAAACCAACCCGATTCTGACTGTTCATATTCAGACTCCCCAGTCCCCTCCCCCTCCTGAGCCCCAGCGCGCCTGCCCGCGCAACGCTCACCCCCATCAGACAAAATATCTGTATCACTACAATTCTCCTCATCGACATCTGCAGCCACCTCAACCAAGCCATCTCCACTTCCACTCAAGACGTCAGCCTCTCCAAAACCCTCGCTCCCGCTATCATCCCGCTGATCACCAGAAGACACCACATCTACCCCATCTCTCAACTGCACAAACATGCTCGACAATTGTGCAAAGCCGTCCCCCATCATGTCTCCAGCGATTGACCCGGAAGAACCAGCAATGCCATCAAGAAGCTTGACTCCTCCCTCCTCCACATCACCAAAATCCACGCTCTGCAGCACCACTCCGATAACACTCCGAAGTCCCGGGACATCTGATACAACCCCTCCAAAACCATAACTGACGAATAGGCCCTCCACTTCAACCAGATCATGTACAAGATCCTCCCCTTCAACGTCGTACACCCCCCCACCTTCACCCCCTCTAAACCGAACATCATCCAGTCCATCCCCCAACCCACCCATACCCTCATTGCCCGATTGAATAGCAGACTCAAGTTCCCGACATGAATCTGCAATGCCCTCTGCACGCCCAACCCCCAATGGACGAACGCAACTTTCCGACATTTGCCCCTCTAAATCCGCTACCAGAAACCCGAGCTCACCAACGGAATCCTTCAGCAATTCGACCTCTGAATGGTCATTATATATCAAAATGATGACTCACCTAAGACATATTTTGTCCTCTTTCATACGTTTAGCCCCCTGAAATTGGTAAAAGTTTCCAAATTCCATCAAATCGATATGAGATATTAGATAGAAACTTGCAACCTTGTTCTATCCCCACCAAATGTGCTCATTCTAGACGTCATTTTAGAGTGGTTGTTGACCTCTGTAGATATCTCAATTGAAAGTCAAAATATCCCAAATTCAAAATTTGGCTTGCGCGGGGGTTTGAAAAAGGGGTGAAAAGGGGGTTTTATTATGGAATTTTTTCGGATAACTTTATTTTGGTGTTACTTCAGGCTATGAACAACTGATAGACATATCTATGATCATAATTAGTGTCAATTTATCCACAGTACAGCTGCATTTACCGGGACCACTTTTTACCCCTTTGCGCATAGCGAAAAAGGGGTTTTTGGCGATTATCACGAAAACGGTTCAAAATATCGACCTGGGACCATGACCCGCCCAACCAAATGTGCCCATTGCGCATATTTTAAAGTGGTTCCAGAGCTCCGTATCTCGAAAGGAAGCCGAGATATCCCCATTTGAAAATTTGGCTTACACGGGGGTTTGGAAAAGGGGTGAAAAGGGGGTTAAATTATTGAATTTTTTGGATAACTTTTTTCTGGTGTTACTTTAGGCTATGAAGAACTTATAGACGTGTCTGTGATCATAATAAGTGCCAATCTACCCAAAGTACAGCTGTATTTACCGGGACCACTTTTTTACCCCTTAGCGCATAGCGAAAAAGGGGTTTTTGGCGATTATCTCGAAAACGGTTCAAAATAGCGACCTGGGACCATGACCCGCCCAACTAAATGTGTCCATTGCGCATATTTTAGTGTTGTTGTTGAGCTCCGTATCTCAAAAGGAAGCCGAGATATCGCAATTTAAAGTTTTAACCCACGCGCGGGTAAAAAATCGGGGTAAAAAATCGGGGTTCCCCAAGGAATTTTTTGGATAACTTTCTTAGGGGGTTTCTATGACCTATGAACTACCGAAAAACGTTCTAACATCTTTGGGAGGATTTAGTTCACAGGGGGTTACGGGTCAATCCCTTACTAGGTGTTATGCAATAACAAAGGTTTTAACTGCAATTTATTTTCTAAATATCCTGAGACTACAGGGAACAGTGTCAGTTTTGTCAGACATTGTCTGACCAGCTGACACAAGCTGCAAAGCAGCTTGCATCAGCGGTGCTTACTCACTAGGACTAGTCAGCAGCCGATCATCTCAGTTCACTTAAATTATAAATTATGGGGTACAGCAGACAAATCTAACATTGTAATCAAGACATCTCAAATTTTGCTTCCTGGCAAAATTTTTCTGAAGGAAAAGTTTAAGCCTGAGGTCATCTTTTCAGACTGTCAAAGGAGAAATCAGAAAGGAATATCTAATAAATGAATTGTGAAATTATGAAATGAAAGGGGAAAGCACAGTTCAACTATGAATTTTATAGATTTAGTGTAATTTCTGAAATAGCACTTTAGTTAAAAACCAACTTCTGTCCCTATGGTTGTTCGTATATGGCCTAGCCTGGCGAGCTTAGTGGATGTCCTTGCTGAACAGCATGTTAAACAAGGAACTGAAGCTGAGAGGTTCCGTTCAGTACAAACAGCTATGGTGTCAGATGTTGGTATATACAAAGTGTGTTTCTCAACACAACCCTAGATTACAAAAAGTCACAGCATTCAACAAAATAAAATAAAATAAACAATTTTGATAAATACATCAACACTGTTCTCAGAACTCAAATATCTTCAACTTTCCACCTCTTACTGGATCTTCCAGCCCCTTATAACATATTAAAATTTGAAATAGAGAAGTAAATAATTTAAAAGGGTTGTTCATTTCAAATTAAATCAAATAAAACTTATGATTAACTTGGTAGTTTATAATAAATTAAATGATTGATTCAAATAAGTGAACAAATACCTCACGCACATATGACTACCTACCGTAAAAACTTATCAAAATGCCAAAATAACTTTACCTTTTACCTATCAAATGATTTCCTAACCCCGCAAAGGCGTGTGCACGCACCGCGCACTTCCCTGAGGAAGCGCGCAGCGCGATGATAATATAACAAGGCGTATACGTGTTTAGCTTGTCTGACGTCGTGCGAGTCGTGGCGCGCGCGCTTCGCGCGCGCGAGGGGGTCAGGCAACGCCTGACAATGTTTAGCAAGGGCTTTAAGTTCAATTTCTTATTTCTTTTCTAATTAACCAGGACTCTGGTTACGCGCGCGGAGTTAAACCTCTGATTAGGGGAATTAAGCCCCATAGGTGTGCGGCGCGGCTGTGCGCGCGCCGCAGCGCATGCATACGCACGCACTATAGAAACCCCCGGCACTGGGCAAGTGGAAATTCGCACTTCTCCCATATAAAGTACGGGCACCTGTGCTATATGCTTATATTTCTATAGTTTTTCCTTGCCCTGGGCTATATGCTAATACTTCTATTGTTTTTACTTGCCCTGGGCTGTATGCTAATATTTCTATTGTTTTTCCTTGCCCTGGGCTATATGCTAATATTTCTATTGTTCATTCCCTGCCCTGTGCTATATGCTAATATTTCCATTGTTTTTCCTTGCCCTGGGCTATATGCTAATATTTCTATTGTTTTTCCTTGCCCTGGGCTCAATGCTAATATTTCTATTGTTTTTCCTTGCCCTGGACTATATGCTAATATTTCTATTGATTTTTCCTTGCCCTGGACTAAATGCTAATATTTCTATTGTGTTTCCCTGCCCTGGGCTATATGCTATTATAGACAAAGACGTCCATTTTAGGCCAAAAATGGGATTTTGAGAGGCTGTAAATCGTGAAAATGGCCGAAATTCAAAATTCTGAAAGCACATTTCCTTAGTTGGATCAAACTGTACTGACCTTAAAATTTCATGAATTAACTAGTAAGTTTAGTAGGACGACCCCCCCCCCCTGAGATACTGATCAAAATTCAGAAAATACTCTGACACAATTGGACATGGGGAAAACTCTGTGTATAGTAGTCTCACGACAGGTTTAGACCAATATAGAGGGTAGTATTATATGCGTAGAGTCGTGTTACCACAAGCGTATTATATCATGGTTTTGTTATGACACACTGTAATTCAATACCAATTTAAATACAAATCTATACAGCAACACATTTGCGTTACAAAATGTGTATATCTCCGAGGTTTTTGAGCAAATTGATGAAACTTTCAGGATATTTAGAGCTCGATGAGAGCAACATCTCAGTGAGTTTAGATTCATTTTTGAGCTCCAGAGCGGAGTTATGACCGAAAAGCCAGTTCTTAAACGATGACTTGAAAACATAAAACCGGTTAATTTGCCATATCTCAACTGCTGAAGGTCAAAAATGTTAGCTACTCCAGGATTGTATTGTCATATGTTGCCCGTAATATCCTGAAAATTTGATCAAATGCTCAAAAACGGCTGAGTTATGCGCTTTTTGTTATGTGTAAACAAGCAAATTGCTTATTACCATATAAGGTAATGTGTGCTTGTTGTGTACAGGGTGTCTTGTGCACACCATTCGAACTACTATAGTATTTTAGAAATCAAACTCACTGCAGAAATATGATTTAGAGCACTGGCTCAGCTTCGCTTCACTCACCTCTAAATCATTTAAATGTCTCCAGCTGCGCTGTCGACATTTAAATATTATATAAATTTTCTCGCGCAGGGCTCTATATTGTCTCATGTTCGTTCATTTTACCTCTAAAGTACATATAAATGCATCATTATTTGGTTCTAGTACACTCTCTGGAAGGCAGGCCCATGGGAAAAAGCCGAAATTCAAAATTCTGCAAGCAGCATTTTCTTAGTTGGATCAAACTGTACTGGCCTGGAAAATTTCATGAGTTAACTAGTAAGTTTAGTAGGATGCAATGGAACCTTAAAAAAGTACGGAAGCAACCTAAAGTTCAAAACTAATACAGCTGAAAATACCAGTACATACCTTGTTCTCGTTTCCTCCCAGGAAACCTTTTCTTTTCCCTTGCATTTGAGAACAATACCGTCACAGTCGACGTTTTCCTTGAAGTCTACAAACACGTTCCCATTGACGAACTGAAAATTATATTTATAATATTGTAAGTCAATTGTTGGGAAATTTTTACCTGGAATAATGTCACCTGCAATGGCTATAACATAAAAAATAGAACTGAACTAAGAATCTTTGAGCAACTTTAACCATAGGGCATAGGTTCATATTACTTGAAAATCACTATCCTTATCTTCCCAAAATTGAAAGTTTATCTCCGGGTTTTCAGCTTTCATTTTTGAGTCATTTAACCCCATACTGTATCCAAAAAAATTAAATCCGAACCATAACAGTTTGTGATTTTTCTAAGACCTGCTTCCTTTGATCACAAAATTCAGCCAATATGATTTGATAAGATTTATTTCTGCTTGGTTTTAGACCTCATAGGCAAGGAAAAATTACAATATTAAATGATTAGAATATAAGGACATAAGGGGGTCTGGGGGCAGCTGCCCCCAGAAGCCAGACGTCACGAGCACATAAAATTGTTGCCCAAAAATGAATTGAGACTCAGTTTCAGAAAATAATGACGAGCAGGGGGTCTGGGCGGCAGCCCAGAAGCTAGGCCCATCCTAATTAACTTAAATTAGCCCCCTGATATGATTTTGTGGTCCTCATTTCGGTTTGTTGTTAGATAGAAAATATCATTGTTTTGTATTCAAATTTTGGAGTTTGCTTTCAAACATGTGGAGCCAGATTTTTGGCTCCACTGCCATGTCTACAATATCTCAATTCATCTTCGCAAAGATTAGAAGAGATAATAATCTTTGGACTCATGTAGTTTGTTTATCAAAACACACTCTTCAATACATGCATCAATCAATGTATGACCCAAGGTGATGATAATCTTCGGATATATCCGGTTAATTATTTCTCAAAATAAGAGAATTAATAATTCTGATTAAAACTAAGCTGCATCTGGAAAAGAAATAGATCAAACTCGAAAGTGAAGATGATCCTCAGATTGGGTTCATTTTTTGTATAAGAAATTTGAAAACATATCTTCGGTCTGAGCCTTATCTTCCCTATGGGAATGAGATTGGACCAAATATGAAGGGGTGCCATAGGGGAGGGAAGGACCCTTTAAAAGGAGTTGGCTCAGAAAGAGATACATCAGAGTCTAGACTTCGGAAGGGAAGTTTCCTTAACCTAGCCACTGCACATGTCACACACACCCAGCATTAACCCATTAAGTGCCAGCGTCCTATACAGAGGACACCCACTTATATTTTCAAAATGTGATTGTTTTATGAAATTGTTTTATCAGAGGTCAAGTTATATTATCTAAATCTTACCCTTAGCATTTAACATAATCCTTCATATTAATTAATTAACTTTTAATTAGCTAATTAAGTTGGGAAAACCTGTCCTATACATAGGACAGGTTTAAAAATTTATGTATCTTCACATTTGGAATGGAATGAAGCTCTAGGAAGTTGTGAACACGATCTAGGATGATTGTTTTGAACATCAAAGTGAAATTAGTATAGTTGAATAGAATAATTTGGTCCTTATTTATCAATATTTTTTAGTGTCCTGTACATAGGACGCTGGCTAGAAAATTTTCAAGCCAGCGTCCTATGTATAGGACATGTCATATACATAGGACGCTGGCATGATTTGCATGATTTTTCCATACCATAACCAAGAACAAAACACTATTGGCATGAGAATTATCCAATATTGAAATGATTCTATCTTCATAATAGGTTTTTAAAGTGATATATAGGTGAACAAAGAAAAATTTATGACAAATTAGCTACATTTTGATGTTGATCTAATTATCATGCCAATATCATTATTAATAGCATATTGTACCTATCGCTTTAATTTGTACCTGTATTGCCATCTTGAATCATGATGCTATGGTGAAATTATACAATCAGCAAAGCTTACAGGTAATTCAGTAACCTGAATTACCTGTAATCAAGTGTCATGAAGGTATAATATACACTTATATACTGTATTGTGTGGAGATTAATTAATATTTTGAACACCACAGTCTGTCAGATATTAGGATATTCTTATGCCATTCACTAACAAGTTAGTATATAATATTATAATAATATGTTTCCAATTTCAATTTTGCAATCTCATGTCTTATAAAGTCTTCTTCAATGATTTAAGTTGAACCATTCCTTGTAGGTTCTCACTAGTCAATTCTAGACACTTCACATTGAGGGTGTATAATCTACTGTAGGTATCTGGCTAGGGTATCAGGCATGAATCAATATAACCTTATCAAGTAGGTGTTTTATGGACTTGTCTTGTTCTGGTCAAGGCATTTTGTCATCCAGGACTCCAGGAGTGCTCAATCAAAGTTTACAATGAGTGACTTTAATCTTTAAATCATGAATGCAGATATGAATTGTAGATCAAAGGCATCAAAATATAGTTGTCAATGACTTATTAGGTAGGTATTACCTACCTTACTGCTGGATAAAGCATAAAATTTCATTTGCTCTGCTGCATAGGATGCAAATTACAAGCAGAGGCAAATTTCAACATATAATAACTCTTCAGTACATATAGTACACAATTTTTTGCCCAGAACTCTAGAATAAGTTGCCTGTTTTGTGAATTAAATGTATAGGTAATAAATGCAGTTATTGGCAATCGCAATGCAGCTGATTTGGCAATAAATTAATTTTCTTAGAAATTGTGGGGTTTATAATTTACCTACTTTTCTGCTTTTCAAATTGTGTCCTAAAACTCTATAACAGAGTTTTTTATCAGTATATCATCCAAATCATGATTAAAATTGTGAGTTGTAACTTTTAATTCCCTGGAGCAAAGATGCCTCATGCATGAACTTGAATCCCCAGTTTATAAGGGTAAGGCCTGTGTCAATTACATACAAAAGGTTGCATCTGAATCATGGAAATATTGCGGTAAAAGAGTAAAAGTAATGATTTATTAGTAAATCAATAATCTCTGGAATCTTTGTTCATAGGACAACTTTGCCAGCGTCCTATGTATAGGACAGTGTCCTCTGTATAGGACACTGGCCAAATAAATTCTTAAGGTGTCATATGTATAGGACGCTGGCAAAATTCAAAAATGATGCAAATTTAGCCAGCGTCCTATGTATAGGACAGTGCATAATTATGCATGGCATGCATCATTCCACTAAAAATTGTTAATTTTGACGTCCAGAGGTCATTAATAGTTCACCTACACGAGGAAATTCGAATTCAACAACTTTTAAGGGTTCTGGTATTTAATGGGTTAAAAGGTGTTTGTGAAATGTGAATCATTATGTTTGAAAGCTACATCAGTAAGGAAAACTGAAATAATCGTCCAATTATTTCAGTTTTCTTATAGTTTGGTGCTGAACTATAATTTCAGATGAGAATTTCAAGATGACTTAAATGCAAATTGTCAGTATGAAGTATCAATTGTGAAGTTGAGAACTGTGTTACCTACCTCTCCAGGATAGTAAGTTGGCTTCTCAGTGTTGACATGAATCTTCCCCTTGCTGCCAAACCCAAGTTCCTTTCCAAGACCCATAGTGCTCAAATTAATAAAAATGATTCATTATGAAACTGATATTTATTAAGAATTGATCAAAGGAATATTTCAGGTTTAATTTGAAGTAATTATTATGATCATAATCCTCATAATGCAATTGTGGATTGATCATTAAAATTCCAAATCAATTAAAGGATCCCTCATCTTTATCACAGGCAATACAATGAAACAGTAAGACTCTGTAATGAAATGAATGGAAGAATATGAATCAAACCCTTAGTCTTAGTAAAACGGCCAGGGTCGGTTTAATCGACCAGGCCAGTGCAGCCATGCTGAGCATAGAGACTATCTCTAATACTTTTTAGGGTCAAGGGTGTGAACTCCTGGGTGGTCTTTTAGGCCACCTGACTGCGGGGTTATATCCCAGGCTGAGAGCAGAAACCCAGTCCTGGACCACACAGGTCTAGGATTCCACCAACGCCCCTGGCTTCAAACGACTGCAAAGCAAGTCGGGGCTTGCCTGCAGATTAGGTCAGCTACCAGCCGAAGGTGGCTATGTAGCACCTCCCTCCGACTAATGATGCACAAGGTGGTCTGCAACAGAAGTCTGAAAACATACAGTCCCTTCTGTTTTGGCTGCACAAGGATGCAGCTTCAGCCAGGTACAAAAGGTCATAAACCCAGTGCAAAGAGTTATTAGCTCTTTGGAGACCAAATAAGAGGTAGGTAGTAGTGTGTATTTTGGGACGTTATATTTGGTTTTTATCAGAATTTTATCTTCTTGGAGATATGGGCTCTGTAAATTGTGGGATTTTATAGTTTTATTAAAGCAGGCGGATTTTGTGAAGAATTTGGTTATTTTGTACAGGGTTGTTGAGAGTGGCTGTTTACTTTTATGGTCTTAGAATTGGTAAATTCTCTGTAGTGAGAAGGCTGGACAGTCTTCTAGCTTTCTAGAATGTGCAATGCTGTCTCATCTGGATGGAAAACGGGGTTAAATCCACAGTTTTGTAAGTCACAGTATTCACAAAGAGGATCAAGTGCCATATTCATTCTGTGTAGGTGACTATTGAGATTATTGTGTCCAGTAAGTATTTTGAGAAGGATGCATAGGGTTTCTGTTGTTAGTTTAAGTATTGTGTAGCTTAGTTAAATAAAGATCAAGTGTCACTTTACAACGGTAATTTGCTCTGTCTAGCATATGGTGTGGAGGTAGTTTGTGAAAGTTGGAGAGGAGATGTGTGTTGGCATTTATTCTAATGTTTTGGCCAGTCAAGCTGACACGTATGTGTGCTCATCAGTCAATAAGACCTCGTCAATAGGGTAGTAAACAGGGTTGTGATGCAAACCTTAGACAGTTTTTTACATCAGGAAATCTGTTTGTTATCTATTTCGAGTGTTTAGACTACTGCAAGGCTAATAAAGGAGTCTATAATCATTATTCCGGGGTTAATTCCCTTATAAACTCCCTATTTTCCACCCTATATACTACCCTACCTCGTCAATAGGGTAGTAAATAGGGGTAGTAAAAAGGGATCTGAAGCCCAAGTTAAGAAAGTCTCCATTTCAGGAAAAACTGTCTTACATCTTTTTTGAGTGCTGGGACCACAATAAATCCAAGGAAATCCCTTAAAAGCATTATTTTGGGGTTTAAAAAACCCTATCTACAACCTTATTTACTACCTCTGTTATTTACTGATGAGCACACATAGCAGTGACACCCTAAAGTGAGATGAGTGAGTGAAATAAATAAGCCAGAAAAGAAACGAGTTGACCCTCTTGCTCAGAACCTGATCAGGAGGGTCTACCTGGGGTGCTTTGTCAGGTAAACACTGTGTATTGAATGGCAGTTACCAGTGGGGGAGGGACCCATACTGTCTTGGACTCACCATCTTCACTGGGTTATGATACTAGGGGGTGCAGCCGCAGCTTCAAGGGTGCGAAAACAGTTTGGGGCACTGGGTCTTACAGATGATGTGACCAGACTATGGCAACCCAGTTACACAGTATACAATGTACACAGGAGAACAGTGTTCCTGTGTACGAGGGTGCCTTGGATGTGAAAAGGAACAATGCATGAATGGCATGAATCAAACCCTTCACACAACCACGCTAATCTACTGACAGTTTCGGAAAATTATTCTGTCTTCAGCATCTCCATTTGGATGTAAGCCATCCTGATCAATTGGATCATAAAAAGAGTTGAAATAAATCAAATAATGGATTGAACAGAAAGTGTCAAATAATGGATTGAACAGAAAGAAAATCATTTGAGACAATGATCTGCAAGACCTCTCCAACTCTGTATTTGAAATACAAATTACAAAATAATCTGCTAATTTTAGCTTGAGTGGAATGATATTTTGAATAGAATAGAATTGAAAAATTTTGATTCAAATATTCAAATCAAATTCACTATCAGGGCGCTGGCAAGCGCCCGCAGCCACGGAAAAAAAAAACCCGAGGGCATCTGCCCGAGCGTCCCCTCGGCCGAAGGGCCGAGAGCAACAAAGCAGCATCCCCGGCCCGAAGGGCCGGGGATGTTGTCGAGAGCATCTGCCCGAAGGGCAGATGGCCTCGGCCCGAAGGGGCCGAGGGCGAACAGGTTAGCAGTCCCGGCCCGAAGGGCCGGATGCTGTCCGAGAGCATCTGCCCGGGGTAGATGGCCTCGCCCGGGCGGGCCGAGGGCAATAGGTGCCAGCAATCCCGGCCCGGGGCCCGGGACTGCGCTAACCAGATACTCAAACAAAGCCAGTACCAGCATGAAGTGCTAAAAGTGGTAGCAGAACCATTTTTCAAGTATTGAAAATACGTTTGCCAGCGCCCATTATATAAAAAATATAGTGATTCATGAAAATCGCGATTTTCGAGCCGCGTTTTTAAACATGTTAATTTAATCTTTTCATGAAAATTTGAAAGGGGTAAATGTAAACATGAAAATCGATGGCGCGTTTTCAAATAAATTATTGAAAAGCCCCAAAAAAAAATTTTTTT